>VZTH01016537.1:19536-236817 GCA_013397815.1 Aleadryas rufinucha | reverse complement strand
GGGCAGGAAGGTCAGCGAGGGGAGGGAATGCTTTCATCCCAGGCCTTGTATTAACAGCAGCAGCAAAAGTGAGTGAAAACGAAACAAGAGAATTTGTATATACATTGCACAGGATGCCATTGTGCTTCGTGCACTGGTTTAAACTGGTTTCTAACATGCTTGGGAAAGAAGGAACTCTCCCTCCCCCCATCTTACTTCCTTCTCCAGACGTGATTTTTACAGTGTCCTGCTAACCACTATTTAAAGACAAATCTATGCAAAACTCGCATTGTCTGCGAGAGGCCAGTCTGGAAACATTCAAAGTTGTCAGCATCCCTTCAAATACAACATTGTTCTTTCCCTTGTAAGTGCCAAAGCTCTCCCCGAAAGACTATGCATCCAACCTGGCACAAAGAAGGGAGAGTTCCTCCTTCTTTGTGTTTAAAATGACTGGCACAGTGCAGAGATCCGTCTGCTACTTCCATTTCTGCCAGCTTCCCCTAAAATGTGCTCAGCTGCCTCAACCTGAACTATGGGAGCAGTTGGGAGACCTTTTGCTGAGCAGTGAATGATATCCCCCTTCTGGTTTGGTGCTGTTTGGACTCTGGCAGTCCTTGCTTTGCTCCCAGATTCTGAGGAGAACAGCCCAGACTGCTGTGTCCTGCCGAGAAACCGGGAAGGGAAGAGAAACGGGAGACCGAGCTCGCCATCTCCTGGGGAAAACGAATTTACGCTTTCAGGAATGTTTCTTTTGTTGTGCCATCCTTTAATTCTCACTCTCCTTTCGTTCACACGTACCCAGCGTGTCGGCGAGAGATGGTCAGGTGCTGTTCCGAGCCGAGCCGGGCCGAACTGGTCAAGGTCTAGCGGGGCAGAGCTGAGCCCAGCCGGGCCAGGCAGTCCCAGTTTAGCAGGCTGGAAATACTCAGCTAAGTGGTTAAGTTATGTCAAATTCTCTCAAAGACAGTGACATTTAGGCTTGAGTGTTCTAGCAAACTAGGAGGACTGTAAATCTAGGCTCATTTTCTTGTCCTCTGTTGAGGTTTGGGCTGGTTATTTGGAAAAGGTTCTTTCCCCAGGGTGTTTGGGCACTGGAATAGCTCCCCAGGGAAGTGGTCACAGCACCAGCCTGACAGAGTTGAAGGGGTATTTGCACAATGCTGTCAGGCACATGGTGGGATTGTTGGAGCTGTCCTGTGCAGGGTCAGAAGTTGGACTCCGTGACCCTTGTGGATCCCTTCCAACCTGGGATATTCCGTGATTCTTTCTTTCTTAAAGGCCAATGTTGCAGAAAGCTTAGGAAGCTTGTGAGCTTGCAGTGCCAGCTCTGGCCCTGCCATGGTCCCTCTTCTTCCTGTGATACTCAGTGAAATACACCAGTGAATTGTGTCACAGGGTGGGTGCACTGTGTTGGTGGTTTTGTTATGTATTTCATAGGGACTTCAGCAGCAGCAATGTCAGTGGCAACACTCATAGGCACTAATAACTCCAGAAAAGAGGTTTATAAAGCATTGAGCAGCAACAGTCAGGTTCTTATGTGCTTAAAAGGGCAAGGACTGTTTGGCCACTGATCCTTACAGTGAGGCTTCTAAAGGATATCTACCATTTTTTGAGTGTAACTGAAAAATTCTGGGGAGGTGGGATTCCTCAACTTCAAGTGCTGCCACTCTACAGCTTACCGAGATGAATCTTTTAAGGGTATATAAAAGAGTGGTGAATGTATTAAACTGCTACTTTTGTAGGGGTTATTATGACTCAGAATAATGACAGTTATACAGCAGCTGAGGAAATCACACCACTAGGTATGTTGCTCCCAGTACCAAAAACTGAGATTAAGCTGGACTGTTGTGATTTTTAAGAGAGATGTTAATTTAACAAGAAACCTATCCCAGACTGGTCTCTTGATCCCAAAATGCCTTTTCCAATCCTGATCTGGGCAGGTGGTCCCATCTATATTGTTAAAGAAACTTTATTATATCCAGTGAAAATTAGATACCAAAAAAATAGAAACTAACATTTTAACTTAGGTCAAAACAATTCTAAACGAGATTACTAGTAACAAAATAACTTGTTTGAAGTGAAATAGTATGACCTCCGTTATAAACAAAGCAAAAATTTTGTACAGATGGTAGCTTTGGAAGAGCTTGAATATATCAATTCCACATATTAAACTCAAAACTTAAATATAGAGTAATTATACCTTTACCAAACCATCATGAGTATTATAGTCTTCTGCTGTTTTAAACCAGTGTTTAAAGATCAGTAATTGAAGTAGAAGCTAGGACTCTTAAAGACATTTTCGTTCTAAGCTTTTCTTGCTCTCAATGACATCTACACCATTTTTAGTCTGAACACCCTAAAGTGCACATTTTCTTGTAGTAAAAGGAAGCATTGTTTGTATTGTTTTGAATAATACAAAGTAGGCTTTAATGTTTTTAATGCTTTTTCAACACTTCGACAGAGATTCAACAATGTCTAATTGTGAAATACAATTTGAATTTAACTTGCATACTTGTGTTTTACAAATAAATTTATCACTGTTTTGCTTACAGTAACTGAATTAGCACCATTATCAAGTGTACATGTAGAAAATGAATTTTCTATTTCTCAAATACTGGAATGAGGATGGAGCTTTTAAGCTCCACTTCACAATGAAGGCTTGTGGTTTCCTGGCAGGAGTTCATTCAGGTGATTCACATACTATGACAGTTCATTCTTTAGTAATGTCCTTGGACAATCCTCCAGAAACACTTGTGGTGATGACCCCATTCAAGGGAGATGCAAACTGTTAAGTGAAGAATAGCCACTGCAATTCTGAAAGGCACAGAATACAGAGCTTACAAGGCATAGCCATCAGAAGGGGAGAGGGATTTTACTGCTTCTTAAATAGGAGGGGAAAGTGAAAAGGCAAGAAAGAAGTAAGCAAAAGAGGACAGTGTTGGCACAGTAACAAACCAGTAACAGAGATGAATACATCACCTCTTAGGCTAGCCCTACCAAACACCAGCAATATGTGGAGGGAGGATGAAAATCTAACTCATTTTAAGAGAGCAATAATTTTATGAAAAAGATCACATATGATTGCCTGCCGTAGCAGGCAATTTATTCTTTCTGTGTAGTGGTCTCCATAAAAAGGACTTTAATGTGACGTTCTGCTGCTGTCTGGGTAATGACAGTCCTGCTCAGCCTCCCTTGTTTTATGTACCTTTTTCTGAGCAGTCTCAGCTCTTCTGGCTATGGAGATTAGAGCCAACAATAAAACACCTAACAATTTAGGCAAAGATTTGAAGGCAAGCTCTCACAGCATCCTAAATCTTGGCTAGAAAATACCAGTGTCTTCTTGCAGAATGACTTGAAATGTACCCCTTGAAGTCACCTCATGTTTGCCATGTCTCTGATCCAGTGGGCACACTCCTTTTTATTAAGACTCCACAAGCAACTTTTAGCTACCTGCAGAAAGCTCCACTCTGCTACCAGAAAAGCCTTTTCATTTTCAAGTTTCTCTTTTCTTTACAACTATTCTATAGTTGTGTAATTGTTTTACATGAGAACAACTATCAGTTCTTCATTGCATTAGACCCTACGTTTTGACTAGAACTTCGGTATTTACCTCAAGGATTTCCTCTGTGTTTTGACTTCCTCAGCTCCTCCAACACTGCAGTACTTCACCCTGCATCATTTACCTCCTCTGTGAATCTTACCTTCTAAAACACTACCAGATGAATTATTTGAGATTTTTTTTTAAGGCTAGGCTGCAAAGGCAACTAAACTTCCTTGGCCTGAAGTACTCTGTTAAGAGATGTTCTTCACAGCTTGAATCTTATAGAACATACTCTTAAATATCCATCATCTCCATTCCGATGTCCCTGTTACACGTGAAATGTACCAGTTTGCCTTGATACCATATGAAGCATTACAATCTTTGAGCAAAGTAGACATTGACAAGGCACTTGTCACACAGTTGACCTTGCTGCACAAGCTGCATTTCACCATTATCTTCTAAAGGCACAGCCTTCATTTACACTTACACTCTAGCCTGCACTTTGGGGGGATGTATAAAATTAACAAAGTTCTTGTAGTTTATGCACACTTCTGGGATGATTTTGTGTTTCCAAACACAACAAACAATGTTTTGTGTCTTGAAGGAGAGGCCAGTGTTGTAGGAAAGACTGGATTTTGCCATAAACACTTTTCGATACAGACTTCTATAGAAGCTCATGAGAAAGAATCTGAATTTTGTTGATTTTCTGCATTTAACTCCTCCACATTCTCAATGCACATATTTTTATAAAGTTCTAGGTCATGGTCATCACCTCTAATATTGTACAGAGATGGTGCCCATGGAAAAAGGTGCCCTGAAATTGTATTATAATGAAGAGAAGGAAGTTTTAAACATGAATCAATTTGAATAGGAAACAAAAGATCCTTCTTCAGCAACAAACGCGAACATCCATTAAACTAGCCTAGAAACTTGGCACCATCACGAAGAGGCTGAGGTAACCCAGGACAACATCTCTTCCAGACTGAAAAGGATTCACAAAATCAATTAGCAGTTCATTCTTTAATTAAATGAAGATTTACACAAACAACAGAACACCCTGGAGAAGTATAGGCATGTATTGCCACAGAGGGGTTTCCTACAGCACAGACAACAGCCTTCAATTCTTTATTCTCCCAGTTTGGTTTTTGTGCAGCAAAAGCAAAGCCCAGAGTCCAATAAACCCCAAACACGAATTACTTGAACTCCTCTTTTTATTTTCAAACAGGAGGAGGAAATTAGTTCCTGCTCAAGATGTTCAGAAAAGCCATTTTGCAAATGGTGCTATGAAGCCGATCAGAAGGGAATGTGTTGTAGCATAATTGCCCTGTTTCAAAGCATTACCCTGTAATAACAATCTGCAGCATGGCTGCGCTTCATTGGGAGGGAGAGAGTGCTACATCCAGCAGGCACCTCAGTACGTGCACATTCCAGAGAAGCGCCCTCCTTTTCTAACGTTGGAAGGCAGCCCATTACCCAGCTTGAGCCTCTTAGATTCTCATTTCAGGACAGAGATAGAACTTGCTTCATTGGCTGCAGCTATTTGCTGTTTCCAGTTATGACCCTTGTGATTAAGCCAGGCTCTGAGCCCTCAAATCCTCTTCCGAAACGGTGAACAGCTTTTGTTCAACAACATAATAGGAAAGCACTTTTTGGCATCCAACCAAATGAATATTTGAGTGTTAGCTTTTCAAAAGATATCTCATTAATTCAAGAAAGAAACCTCTTTAGTTTTGTTTTGCTGAAATAGACAATGTGTTACACTAGGCTGCAACTTCTGACAGCGGCAGGTAGAGAATATTTCCCTTCCTTGCTGCTGGAATCCATGTCCTTGAGCATTCATTTGTTTGCAACGGCAGAAAGTTGGTCCCGAATCCTTCCCAGACCTTCTAACATAGTGTCCAGCGTTTCTTTGCTCAGTTCCACAGTCAGTGCAGAAACAACAGGATTATTTCCACATAAAGCAGCATCTTCCTGAATCTTAAAATAGGAATGCGGATGTTAGTTATTACATGTTAGTTAGTATGAAAAACTCGTTCATGTGTTTTTCCAGTGCCACTACAAAAGCCAGTGTTTAATACACAGATTAAACAAAATGGTTTGAATTTGGAATCCAGCTCCATCGTGAAGAACCACAGCACATTTTCTAAGATGTGTGCCTCACTAGTGAAGTGCACACTCATTGACAGAGTGCAAGTGAGCATCTACTGCCATGAGTATTGGGAAATTTTGAATATTCTCGTGGCAGGAAGCCACATCTGTATCAAAAGCATCTCAGCAGATACCACATAGGATACTTAACCCCATCCCACACACAGAAATTAGATTTTAACTCCTCTGCTGAATCCCACTCATCTGATTTTCATTGGTTGGGGCAGATCCACAACTCTGCAGAATACGAGCAGGAAATTAGGAATACTCCCCAAATGATACATGTACCAGTGAAGGAAGTTATTAGTAATCCAAAGTCATTTCCCAACTAATAAAGTCAGCTAAACATGCTGATGAGTGCTTAGAATTAAACGGCAATGACTTGATGATTTATCTTTTTTCTGCAGAAAACAATGGTGACTAGGAACAAACATGGTGACTTCTCACATCCTCATGCACAGAAAACTTCTGTGCAAGAGAGCTTTCATGAGAGACATCATTCCCAGGCTCTGTGGCATTTCAGGTATCATCTCTGAGAAAGTCTAGCTGCCCACCAGGCAAGAGGCAAGCACCACATGCCTGTCTGAACTGGTTTGCCCTGGCAAGTCACGTGCTGGGCTTCATTATTTTGGTCCTTCACAGCCACTGCCATTACCTTTAACTGCAGCAGGCAGGTAGGGACTGCCATTCTTAGGATGCTGTCTGAAGATGTCTTGATGTCCACCCTCCAGTCCATGTCCACCAGCCGAGGCAGGGAGACTGGGGGATTAAAAATTGGCTCTGTTAGGCCCAGCAGCACACGATGATACCAGACTCTGGAACCTGTGACTACCACCATGCACATGCCTCTACACTTCTGGCCCTGGGAAGTGTACAAATTTAGTGCTACTATGTGGTTTCACATCATTTTACTCTGGAATAAGCCAGTCTCGGCCTCCGCATGACACTGGAAGGGTAAAAAGGGTTCTCCCATCATTACATGCAATGACAGTTCAGTGCAAGAAGCAGAGGTAAATTCCCAAAGCAGCTGGAAGCAGGAGAGCAGTGAGATGTCTTCTCCACATCTTCATCCCCTGCCTTGCTGCCTGCAACTCTCAACTAGTGTGTCATCATGAGTTGCTCTGGCACCTGCATGCTTATTGCTCTGCTCTGAAACTGGTAAGAAAGCACACAGGAAAGCTCCTAAAACCCAGCAGTATAAAACATGTTACTTCAAGTTCCCCAACCTGGGAACCAAAGCATCCTGCATACATCAAACATACTGGCAAACTGCAATCTTCACGTTCCTTAAAAATACTTCAAATATCATCCTAATTACATGCAGCCTAACAGAAACCAATAAACAGTCTGGTGCAATACTGACATCAATAGCCCAGAGCTGGAGACCTCTTGAGCCCTCCCAAGCAAAGAAGGACAGGTCTAACTTGGCTGCTAACGGAAGAGCTGTCTCAGCAGGCAATTGTAGCCTGTCTGGATTCTGCCTACCCTAACATGCTTAGTGTCTTCCCCAGGGGTTGATTGCCAGCCTTCCTACTGACTACAGACACTCAAGTTGCTTCCTCTCTGTGCTTTACTGCCTAAATGAATTTTTTTTCTAGCTGGGAAAAGGCTCTCTCTCCCTGCTCCAGTTGCTTCCTCGAGCAGAGCTCCAGGGGGCAGTGCACAACTGGCTGCCTTGCTCCTGCTTTTGGAACAAATTCCAGTTCACAGTCTGTTAGGGCCGGCACTTGGCAGCATTTGCAACAACGCAAAATGCATCTGTTTAGCCTTGTATGTTAATTTGCAAAGATTGATTGCTGGTGGCTTGGGAGGAGCAGGAAACCATTCACTCTTTTATGTTAACACAGATCAATCTGTTAGAATGTCTGCCCTGGTCCCTATGTAATGCATGTCAGATACTTCATGAATACGATACTAAGATAATCCACTATTTCCTAGCAGACAATCTCATTCCAGCAGGCTTAAATATTCATCTAATGAATACAAAGACATAAGGGTCTGAGCAGAGGTCCTGGGTGGTGCTCCAAGAGCCACACAGCCAGCCTTGCTTTGGGGTTGTGAAGACTTAGCCAGTGTGTTCTGCTGCTCTCATCTCCTCTAACACATGACAGCACTAAGGACACAGGAAAAAGCATTCTGTGCTTTGGTAACACTACAGCACTGTTTAGTGTAAGCAAAGCATTAGCATTAGGCAATAGTTTCTTTCCTCTCCCTATTCACATTCCATTAAAACTTTGAGGGACAGTGTATTTCCAGGTCTTGCCGTACTGTTCAGCTGTTGGACACTACCTCTTCTGCAGGCAAAGGAAAGGGCAAAGAGGATCCATGCAGACCTCGGGGTACTCTGCTATGTGTCAGCTCTCAGTAGCAAGCTTTTAAGTGCTACAGTTGTAAAGAAAATCTCTTGGGGAGAAAACCAAGTGTTGTAGCTGCAGGAACACCTAACCAGGCATGATACTGTTGTTAAAGTTGACACTCCTTAATTACGTCGCTGTTTAGAACAGCAAGGAAAAAGCAGTTACAAATACATGTAGTGTGCTTGCTGATGCATGGAAACGTAAGAATGCACAGGACTGACAAGATAGGCAGGGATGAGGTATTCCACAATATATACATGTCCTTTACAGTGCAGTTATTGCACACAGACATCCCTTAATGACCTGAATGGGGAAGTCAGAGTGCTTAAGTTTCAAAAGTCTTGCAAGTAATTGCTATACACGGCACTCTGCAAGGCAGCCACAGACTGAGCTTTGAATGGGATTGCTTGAGAGCTAAAAACAATTTAGCACAGGAGCATGGATCTGCGTAAAAGTGTGTTGGCTTCTGCTAAGCTCTGCCATGCCACAATCATACAGCTCCATCTAAGCCCAGCACAGATAACCCTGTGCCACGCTGTGATGAACTATTCTAAACTCCAAGCTGAAATGACCTCAGGAAACAACAACCGCATCGAGATGTGAACTAGTACTTACTCTGACTTGCTTGTGCTTCATTCCTCCAAGCAGAGCTGTGAAAAAGTGGAGAAAAACAGCATCAACAGTGTTTTGAGGAAAAAAAAAAAAGAGGTAAGTATTTAGCATGGCTTATCCCTGACTGAAGGGTCACCAGCAGTAAGCAGGGGACAGAGACTGCCTATGCTACTGAGTATCATGGAAAGGCTGGGACTGGTGGGTGATGGCAGGCAAACTGGTGACCAACTATGGGTTCTTCTGGAAAGACAGCTCAAAGCACGTATCTTTCTGCCTGGTTTTATCAAAGCAGTGGGCTCCCAAGCATTGAGATGAAGCAGAACAAGCAGAACTGCCCTCTGCCACTACTTCACGTATGCTCTATCACATACAGTGCCTCTGTGCCTGAGCCACAGTGACAAGTGGATGGGCATCTAGATACTAGCCAGATTTTCTAGTGCTGAAATCCAGCCCTCTAAGTTTTACTGTCAGCAGCAGCATTTTTCCACCACACAGCTGTTAAGATAAAAGGGGGTCTGCATATTGGGAATGTGGCTCACACCCATTTCAAAAGTAATGGGAAAACTCTGTGTGCCCATCGCTGTGTTTTGTTGGCCGCTCCACTCAGATGACATATTCTGTTGAACTCTGCTCATCCCAACCCGTGTGATTATGCCCAAGGCACACACAAATGTGCACACACATACATTCACAGAAACAAGACTCCGCATGTCACCAACTATCCACGTATCAAACCACATACACAGGCTTTAACTCTCCTGCTGAAAGCAAATGGCAGGTGGGTAGCACTCACATATTCTCCAAGATTATCTTAGTCAAGAGGTTTTTCAGATTTTGGTGGAAGTTTTCTGGGAAGAGACAGAGGATGTCTTCTGCCCGGGTCAAGCCGCGGTACACCACGTGCCGGGTGAGGTTGTGCAAAGCAGACACCAGCTGCGAGTAGGGAAGAGGAAAAGGGGCTCCGCTGGGTTGAAAAGCACGGGACGGGCCTTCACAGCCAGGAGACACAACTTCTGCTGCGAGACCCACACCACCAGAGCCTCGGGGACCCAAGTNCCCCGCGGCCCGGCCCCGCTCACCTTCAACAGGATCTGCAGCGCCGTGAAGTCCCCGTCCCCCAGCGCCGCCATCTTGGCGCCGTCCGCGCCGCCGCGCTCCGCCCGCCGCCATCGCGCCGCCGTCACTGGGGCGGGCGGGGACAGGGACAGGGACTGCCCTCGGTGTGCGGCACTGCCCCTGCCGAGCCGCTCGGGACGGGGACTGCCCTCGGTGTGCGGCACTGCCCCTGCCGAGCCGCTCGGGACGGGGACTGCCCTCGGTGTGCGGCACTGCCCCTGCCGAGCCGCTCGGGACGGGGACTGCCCTCGGGACAGGGACTGCCCTCGGTGTGCGGCACTGCCCCTGCCGAGCCGCTCGGGGCGTTTGGTGCTGTCAGCGCAAATCTCTGCCCTGGGATCTTGCTGTAAAAGCGCTGCTTTCAACCAGCGGGAACGGAAGGCAAAGGATTGGTCACGGCACTACCGCAGCGATATGGACCATTATCATTGCAAGCTGCGTCTTTCACTCTGTAAGGGATTTAAATAAGTCCTCTTTCTGAGAGAGAAAGTCTTCTCTTTGCCTTGTGTGGTTTCCAGCACATCTCGCTCCAGGGCATCACTAATCTATGCTCTTTCCCCATCACTGCCTTTGTCACAGCATCCCCATCCTAATTTCCATCTCTGTTGGTTTGTAAACAGAATATTGCACGGTGAGAAATGCAAATATACAAACGCTTCTTCCACTGGGCTTCACAAGCTTGGCAGGGAATAGCGTTTACTCTTGCAGAGGAGCAGATTCCATACTACACACTAGGATAGAACAGAAAGTGAAGGGAAGGATGATGAGATCGTAATTTTTTGTTTCCAAAATGAAAGGTTTGCAGTTAGTGGGTTAAACAATAGCATCCCAATGGAAAAAGAACAAAACAAAACATGGGGTAGTGGTTAGAGGTCGGGATTTAAGAGCTAGGAAACCAGAATCATGTTCTCTTGACCCTGCTTCAGTCTTCAGATGAATCAAGGTAGGTCAGTTTTGTCCCGAGTGCCGGGAAGGTAATGGAACTCTCTGTATAACACAAAACATCCTGCAGTAATAAGTGTAGGCATTTATTTAAATCAGCAGTAAGCGTGGAGGTTGTGGAATGACAAACAGAATGAAGGCACGGTGAAAAAAGCAACGCTGTGTTACAATCTGAGCAAGTATGCCTAAAGGAAAGATGGAGATTGTTCACAGAATATACTTGTACTTGCATCATTGATCTTTTATAATCTGTCTGCTTGTCTTGTTCCCAAAACAATAAAACTAGCATTTTCTACAGTGAGAGGTAAGCAGAATTTCTCTAAACAGTAAGACTTCTGAAATACCATATCTAACTGGGGGAGAGGGACACATATTTTTTCAGAGCCTTTCTATAGCAATGACTTTACAAGACTTTAGTAAAATCAGATTGATCCATACCTAGTGTATTGGGTTTCTGTGGCAGGGTCCTGATAGTGGGAGGGCTACAGGCGTGGCTTCTTTGACAAGTGGTTAGAAACTTCCCCCATCTCCAACAGAGCCTGAACCAACTGGCTCCAAGGTGGACCTGCCACTGGCCAAGGCCAAGGCCATCAGTGATGGTGGGAGCACCTCGGGAACAGCAGGGCTAAGAAGAAAAAACAGAAGTTATTGCACAGAAGTAATTGCGGCCAGAGAAGAGAGGAGCGAGTTTATGTGAGAGAAACAGCCCCGCAGGCACCAGGATCTCTGGAGAAACACAAGAAAGAGGTGCTCCAGGTGCTGGAGCTGGGATTCCCCTGTGGCCCACGGTGCAGCCCATGGTGAAGCAGCTGTGCCCCTGCAGCCCATGGAGGACCAAAGGAATGCAGAGATCCACCTGCAGCCTGTGGAGGACCCCACACTGGATACCTGAGGGAGGCTGAGAGCCCATAGGCAGCCCATGCTGGAGTAGGCTTCTGGCAGAACCTGGGGACCCACGGAGAGAGAAGCCCACACTGGAGTAGGTTTGCTGTCAGGACTTGTGACTCTGGGGGGGCCACGCTGGATTTTTCTAAGGACTGCATCCTGTGGAAGGGACTCATGCTGGAGTAATTAATGAAGAACTGCAGCCTGTGGGAAGGACTCATACTGGAGAAGTTTGTCTGTCTCCCATGGGAGGGACCCCGTGCTGGAGCAGGAGAAAGAATCTTTTCCCTGAGGAGAAAACAGCATCAGAAACGACATCTGATGAACTGACCATAACCCCCATTCCCTGTACCCATCCACCACTGGTGGGGAGGTAGCAGATCAAGAATAAAGTTAAAGCCAGGTAGCAGGGAGGGGTGGGGGAAAGGTGCTTTTAAGATTTGTTTTTTCATTATCCTGCTCTGATTTCGACTGGTAATAAATTCAGGTAATTTCTCTGAGTCAAGGCTGTTCTGCCAACGATGGTAATGTGGTGAGCGATCTGTCCCTGTCCTTAACTCATGAGCCTTTTGTTACATTTTCTCTCCCCTGTCCAGTTGAGGAGGGGGGTGATAGAGTGGCTTTGGTGGGCGCTGGGCATCCAGCCGAGGTCAAACCACCACACCTGGGTTAAGGACTTAATTGTACAGAGTGACTTTGTCAGACAAGTAGGTGGAGAGATGCAAAGGGTAGGGGGAGTAGATAACTGTCATGCCAGCTCTCACAGGAGTGTGTTGCAAGAGAACATTTACCTGTGAGTCACATACTCAGAACAAAGATGCTGCCTGCCAGTAAGCACAGCTGGCATCCTACTGAATTTGTTCTCTAGTCCACCTCCTATTGTTGCCATTTCATCACTCTAGGAGCCCTATAATTATTAAGAAATAATGACAGGTTTGATTTAATATCAAAATTGAAATGCTGTTTGTTTAATATCAGATTTGAAATAGCTGAAGTTGACAGAAATACTTAGTAAAATGCTTTATCTGAGGTTGGATTGATCTTTTATTTTCTTCTTCCCTCCCTTCCTTCCTCTCCTCCTTCCTTTCTTCCTTTCTTCCCTTCTTCTTTCCCTCCTTCCTTCCTCTGTCTTCAAGGTCAAGGCCTCCAAAATCAAATTATCAGAGATGAAGTGTGAGACTGCATCCTGTAAGGAAGGCTGGCCCTGTGGTCAGTGTGATTACCAGGAAGGTTTGAGAAACACCAGTTCAATTATCTGCTGTGCCAGAGGCACTTCTCTCTGAGTTTGAAAAAAGAAAGCCACTTAGGGGAGTGAGATGGATTGGATGACCTCCAGATGTCTTTTCTCACAGCCTTTCATTTACCATGATTTCATGTCTGTACCACCCAGGGGGACTCGGCTGTGAGTTCTGAGCCTGAAGATAAGTCACAGCACTGAGTGCAGGAATCGGGTTGGATCTCATGAACCAAACTGTCCAGTCATTAACTCTGAAAATTAAACTCTGCCTCTGGGCTGGCAAATTTGCCTGCACCCAGGCCTGGGTGATAGAGCTGGAGTACTGAGTGATGTGACTCCTGGATGAGCCAGCCTGGGGGATCTGCAAGTCGTTCTCCCTAAAGCAGTGCAGGTACATGTGTACAAAAAACGTGGGCACTGCAGGGAGCTGGGTGAGCAAGGAGTCTCCAGACTATGAGATTCTTAAATACTCACTTTCTAAATTCGTGATCTCCTGGACATGGGGATGATATGTGTGGATGAGTTTATATGTATGGGTCTGTGCTGTCTGCTGTTCTTGTCTCCATGCCCAGAGATGTAAAAAACCCTGGAGAAGTGGTGTTTTGTGTGGGGAGAGAGGAGCAGGGATCCTCCTGGAAATCACTTGAATGAGAAAGGAGAGGAGGCAAGAAGGGATGACTTCCAGGGGTTAGGAGGGGGTTTTCTGGTGGGAATGGAGGACCTTCTGGGCCTTGCAGAAGAAGAATAGTTCTTCATTTGCCTTTTCACTTCAAATAACAAATTGTTCTAGTTTTCTGTGTCTATTGGTACTTGGCAAGTCATAGCCAAGGGGAATTCCTTGTTGTCAGGTATATACACAGCTCTTTGCTGGACTCTGAGGCATTTATACATCTCTCTACCTGGAAGATATCAGGAAGTAATTGGCCTATGTGCCCTTGGCCTTTTCTGATGTAGAGGGACTGACAAACATTTTTTTTTTTTAAACTGAGAGGGAGATATATGAGGCATTGAAAGAACTGTCTGCATTTCACATACAAAGTATTTATCTTCAACAGAAGTCAGCTATCATGACAGAATAAATCCCATTATATACTGCAAGGCAAAATTCCAGAGTTGGAAAGGTGAATGAAAGAATTTCAATAAGTCAGTGTACAATCTGCTCAGTGTTTTTATACATAGCTGTGTAACTCCAATCACAGATAAATACTTTGCAAAAATGTCATTTTTGTGATAATCCATCAACTAAAGTGAAGCCCAAAATCAATATATCTGAGATGGACTGTGTGTTGAGGAAAAGTCAGTCTTACTCTTCCTAATATGTTCAAGGTAAAAAAATAGGCACAAAAAGCCAGCAAACGACTTGACAAAACCCATTTGAACCAGACCCATTTATTTTTCTTTTTCTTCCCCCCCCCCCCCCCTTTTTTTTTTACCGTTGAGAAGTAATAAAAGGAAATAGTAAATTTAGCTTCCCGACAATTCCTGGCTGGAGAACTGTAATCTTTTACACTCCAGGGAAAGAACCAAACAGTTCTAGCTCACTTTGTCCATTCAAGGGTCCCTGGGAGAGAAATCCTTGGGATATTAAGGATTGGATGGGAAGAACTATTAGTTTTTTCCCTCCAGTGTAGCCTGTATTCACTGGAGCATCTGTTGCAGAGCAGTGGTCTCTTCCTTAAGGGCTTCCAGCTGCAAGGCAGGGCTCTGCTCTGAAACTGCTCCCTGCTGGGTGTGTGCAATTTTAGTAAGAAAGTTGCCTATCCTTTTCCAAATTAGAAATGCAGGATTTAGCTCCTAAGGGAATGCAGTAGAGAGATGACATCAAGTGTGTGTTCATGGACCTGGATGTAGACTGTGTGAGAGAGGAAAGCTCTGTGCCCCAGAGCTCAGTCTGTGGCTAAGCCCTGCAGAGCTTCACAGAACAGGATTTCCAAACAATCACCTGTAATTAGTATTTTGACACATATTACTTTTTGCTGCAATTCAGACGAACTGATTGGTCACTGTTACTGGGGAAAGTTTCTGAACTGATCACTGGACTTGACAGGTAATCCTTGCTTTAAGGACGTAGGAAAGTCTGTTAGGCTTTTTTCATCTTCCAATTTCCTACATTAATTTCTGTTGGTGAAACCTATTAATTCTGTGATAGTGAGAATAGGGTAGGAGCACTGTGGGCATGATTAGCAGTGCTGGCCTGGCTCTGCAGGCTGTGCACCCTGTTTATTGTCAGTCTGTTGTCTCTTGCAGTGGCCCAACAAGGTGCATGTAATGTGGAACCAACACCTTCCCTATTTGCACTCATGTGGCATTTGGCCCCATCTCTACTCACTAAGAACCTGTCTTCCTGAAAGGTTTTTATTGTTAGGGCTTTTTAAGAAATGGGGCAAAACCATGTGGTTAACACTGGGGTTTGTACTCTTCCGTGTCAGCTCTCAGTCACCTTTCAGATGGCAGTATTCCTTCTTCCCTGGCCTCTCAGCTGAACCAGCTGAACTGCCTTTTCAGTTTGGATTGTTGATACTTGAGACTCTTCAAGTGGGACTGCAAATTAGAGGGTAAGACCATTGCTGACAGATGTGATCTCTAAGGCTCGTGCTAACAGATACTCTCTGTGTGCTATGGAAGTCTGTGGATAGTTGCCTGCATTACAGCTGGAAAGTGAGTGGCCTCACACTGCTGTAAATCTGTATTAAAACTGGAAAGTGAGCAGCCTAACACTTGTAAAGAAGGCCTTGCACATTAACAGCTCATCTAAAATAATTTTCTTTGCCCCCTGCTGCAAGACACTGCCTATAAAATTTGATAGGCAGCTCAGACTGTTCATGAGATTATGAATGTGTTCAAACTGCAAAGTGCCATTTGGACAAAAAGAAGCTCTTTTCCAGCTGAGAAAGTATTCTATCAAGCTTTTACTATTTTCTTTATTCAAGGTCTCATTCAGACATAACAACCATTCATTGATGCTCACAAAACTCCTGGGAGAAAATTCTGTGTAAGAATCAATGGAACTGCATCTGGTTTTATAAAGCAAATTAAAGCATGCATGAGAACATTTTCCATGAGGTATTTGCAGCCCCAATGCCATAACAGAGTTAGTTCTGACAAGACAGGAGGAGCAAGCCAGCACGGACAAAAGCAAGGCATTTAATATCTCTTATAAAAGCAAAAAAGTAAACAAGCCTTTCCTCTCCACTCTCCTTTTGAATGTCAGTGTCCCTCAGCATGACGTGGTCGTGCTGAAGCTGAACAAGGAGGCAGAGGCTGGCACCAGCATGGGCTCCCAGCTCTTCCTTTTGGCTGCTGGAGACGACCACCACTCTATGCAAGCAACTGTGCAAATACGGAGGGGAAGGCAGCAAGGGAAAGCTCAAACATGCTGGAGCTCATTGGTAACCTGGTGGACAACAGCCACCAGAAAGGTCTCCTTTGAGACATGGGATGTAAAACAGCAAGCCTCAAGCATGCCTGTTTCAGTGGCATGGCTTCTTTCTTCCCGCAGAGGAAGTTACCTTCACTAGCAAGTAGTTGGTGAGATCCATTATTGGGAACCATTGCTGGCAGGAGAGCAGTTTCTGCACATCTGTGGGGCCATCTTGGTGACTTCTGGCCAGTTTAGCCTTTGGAGTGAAACATCAAGGGCCAGCTCTGGAACTGCAGAGATGCCAGTGTCAACAGACCAGCTGTAGGCACACGCAGTCAGTTCAATGCTCTATTCATTGCAAAGTCTCGCTGTAGCCCATTGCAGTCAGTCAGCTGCAGGTACAGCCCAGTGTTGCTGTGACACAGCCTAGAAACTCTGCCTAACCATTCTCAGTCTGTTACGTTTCCTCGCTTCCCTTCCACTCTTCCACAGCCTAAAACCCCTCGAGCAGTGTCCTCTGCACTGCCTGCCTTTAACCACTGGGTGCCAGGGGCCTCCCAGCAGGCAGCCACTCGCGCACCGGCTCCTTCTGCGCCAGGAGGAGAACCACCAGCCCTTCACCCAGCTGGGCATGTGCTCACTTTGCATTTGTGGTGAGGGCAGCTGTGTGAAACTGCCAGTGGCAGATCAAGGCAGCCTCGGGCCCTTTGGGACTTCAGGAAATTGCATTGTCTCTGCTCCTGCAACTCAGGCTGCCTGCAGAGAGGGAGGTAAGGAGAGCTGTAAGGTCGTGACTGTGACCCAAAACTGCAACAACAACCCCATCAATTCATTTCGTATGAGAATAGCTCACAGAGAACAGTCACCATTAGTTTAAGTTACATCTCAGTAAAGCAAAAGGATTCATATCCCATTATCAAGGAAATAACTGGAGTCATCCAGGCCCCTTTAGTTATGATTGCTGCCTTTTATTGGTTTGAAATGACACTTTTGGAGGGCTTATTTCTGCCTTACTAGCTATGATTGTCTTTTCATTCCATGTTAATATGCTGGCTAGTTCAAAGAACTCCAGATTTAGGTGCTAAGAAATAGCAATAAAATCATAAAGCCACAGTTTATTTCAACAATGCCTTGATCACACATATAATTGCAACATAAAACAGTTTCAACAGCAGTTTTCAACAAAAAGCAGTTTCTTTCTCTATTTTGTGTGGCTTAAAATTCGTAAAAGAGATGGTATAACACAAACACTCAGAAAAGCCTCTAGTAATGCCCCAAAACAGAAGACCAGAATTGTAAAAACTAACAAACCAGAATATAAATGACTTCTCTTTCTCTAGAGAGGTAGAGCTAAAGCTCTACCTCTCCACAACCACATGCTTAAATTACCAAGCCATCATAAGGGTAAATGTCAAGATAAATGCTTTGAAAATGTCCTTCCCTGTATTATTAACATCACTATGGACTATTAAAATTAAAAGGCTCTTTAAAATGTAATTGACTTTTTCATTATTTATCTGCTGCTGTCCCTGTTCACTTCCACACATGTAAGTAGTAAATCCCCAGAGGGGTGTTTCATATCTATACAAATGTATATTAAATGCTTTGCCTCTGGCATTTTAGAAATAGCACAAATGCAGCTGTGTTTGTGCATCTATAATTTCAGGACATGAGCCAGCCTCTCAAAGAAGTTTCCAACTGGCAGCTTATATTGTCTTCTCTGGAGTTTTGCAAAATATCCAGTATTAGTAACAAGGGTGTGTGAGGCGACATCAGAACAGCAGAAATTATTTAATTACATGAAGACTTCAGACCATGTTTATGTGAAACATTATGCCACAAGTAAATTGAATCCAGCTAGCTGTCTTCTGGGCTCTTACCAATAGGATAGGAATGATATGCAAAATAGTACAAACTAATTACTTTCTTTTAAGGGAAGCTCTTCAAGCAGATTATGCAAAATACATCAAAACAGACTTCATCCCCAATGCCTATCATCTATTACATGCTAAATGCAGCATGTGTAACAGAAATTAATACTTTCTCTAGAAAAAATACCATTAACCATTTTGTGTGCATTCATCGTAACTCACGGTTCCCATTCCCAAAGGAGTGGTTCAGATGGAAGCATAATGAGCTTTATTTGAAAGTAGCAGAGCCCTAAAATTCGCATTTCTTTTGGTAACATTGGGACTATTTCAGTCAGAAGCAGGCTGGGATTTACAGTGAGCACTCGTGCAACACGGAGCACTGAACTCAGAGACACTCCAGCAGTGTTCCCACATGGAACACACTAAGCAGGGCAAGTGTGCCTGGTAAAGCTGGGCAGTGAGCTCTGTCTGGGCAAGCGCAGCATGAGGAAGGAGCATGACCTGGCCTCTGCATTGTAGGACAGTGATGTAGGACCACAGTTAGGATGACCAAGGCAGAAACACAACTGTTGACTTATCCTGGGCCATCCAGGACCCTAGTAGCAGGCAGTAAAAAAACACAGAATCATAGAATGGTTTGAGTTGGAAGGTACCTTAAAGATGATCTTATTTCAACCCCTCTGCCACTGGCAGGGACACCTTCCACTAGACCAGGCTGCTCAGAGCCCCATCCAACCTGGCCTTGAACACTGACAGGGATGGGACATCCAGAACATCTTTGGGCAAATTGTTCCAATGCCTCACCACCCTCACAGTAAACATCATCTAATTCCAGCCCCATGGCAGTGGGGTTGTTGAACTCAATGACCTTTAAGGTGCCTTCCAACACAAACCATTCTGTATCAGTCTACGTCGTTCAGAGCTGCAGGGACCCTTACTCTGTCATGTGGACAGGCACAGAGGGGGAAGCATGAGAGAAGTGCTGTTTGGAGGTGAAAACAAACAAAAAGTTGCAGTTCTGCAGGCCACGCAGTCATGCTGTGCTGTGCTCAGCAGCTCTGTGTCTCCAAGGGATGCACAGCAGCAGCCATGACCCTGTGAGCACATGAGATGCAAGCCAAGCAGTGGTGTGGCGAGAGGGAGCTGTCAGTGGTGTGACTCTCACTCTCAGCGTGTGAGCTTGGGCAGGTCTGGTTTGTCAAAGATGGGAACTGTGTATTGGTTGCTTACTTCTGAAAGCAGAAAGTTCCGGTGTTTATATACTGTGTGTCCTGTTGGCTGTTATTAATTTAATGAATTTTTTTTTCTTAATTCAGAACATTTTATGGCTGTGGTGTTTTATGGCTTTTTCCTCTCCGTAAACTGCAGAATGGAGCTTTCAAAACCTCCAGCCTCTTAGGACACGCTGTATTTAATCCTGCCATCCCAAGGTATGTAGTTTGATGAGTTTAGCTGAATCTTTTGCTATGCTGAAAAGAGCACCTAAGCATTGATGTGCTTGTTGTTTTGTTTCCTCCTGACTGATACATCCTGCAAACAATCCGACTTCATTCCTTGTCCCCACAATGACAGCATTGTACAGTGCCACAGATCAGCATCAACTGATGTATGATGCACAGTGCCTCATCGTACCAGAGGCTGAATCAAAGGGCTACTGAAGAGTGCCACAGCTTTAAAAAAATGAAGTAGCTGAACCTAGAATTTGTTTTGTTTTGATAGCTGTTGTTTAAACCAGGCTCCCCTGTATTTTTCTGTTAAAAACATCTTTTAACATGGCTATAAAATCACCTTAGTTGAAGGGTAAACCAAATGATCACAAGTCTAACATTCACCCTAGGAAGTAATTCCCTGGCTTATAGCACTGATGTTGCCCTGTCACTGGGGTACTTGGTTGTTTTTACCCAGTCTGTGCATCCCCACTCTGACAGGTTGTACTGGCAGAAGAGCCACTGCTGGGGGAACCAGAGCCCAGGGGAGACAGCTGCAGGCATGGTTTTACTGGGCAAGTGTTCCTGTGACCACAGTGTGTTTGCTGAGGATTTGTGTCAGCTCAGCAAGAGAATTTGTGCATGCTACAGAGAGGCTGGACAGTGGTGTCTGACTTTATAATTTCAGTGTGTCCACATACAATACAAACCTGTGATTATAAAAGGCATATAATATATAAAATGTAAATACAGTGGTGTAAACCAGGCCTGAAAGGATTCTCCACTTCACCTGTAATTTTTCATGCCAGTGCTACACAGGAGCATTGCTGCCTGAACCCTCCTGTCGCAGTATCTTGCCAATGATGTAGCATTATGCAACATCATTATGCAGTGACACAAATACCATGGAGCTGAAGCACTACTTTCAAGAAAAATTTCTTCCAGCAGTAAAAACAATGTTTAAATCAATGCAAACACAGTAGTTTTGGTAATAAGGCAGCTCTGGGTCACCAACTGTTCTGAATCAGTGTGTCTTGAAATGAAGCAGAATGAATTCTCATATCTTCAGATACAAACTGTCAGAGTTTAGAGGAATATAGATGCTTTACACCTCAGGAAATGTGCCTAAAAGTGGGACCTCATATACCAGTCTGGAAACAGCAGAACCACGTGTCAGCCTGTTGTACCTTTTCTCTGCATTGTGGCTGTAGTGTGCCACAACGAGGTGACAAAGTGTGGGACAAAGCACAGCCATTGCAGCAGTCCTGCCAGCAATGCTTGTGGTGTGGCCCCACTGGTGTTTTGGTTTGGATCAGGGGTGTATTTTTGATGCAAATCTCCTGACCATCTCTATTGCCTGTGTTTCATTTTGCATCAGGGGCTGATTTTGAGTGCAGGGGATAGATTCTGTTGAGTGAAATTAAACTGAAAACTGTTCTCCAGAAGTGTACCCAACATGCTCAGACCTCATTAGGGATTTAGTCCAGGGGATCCAAACGAAGGTGATTTGAATTGAAAAAACCTGGAATATGCATAGTGTGCATGTCAGATCCTCAGCAGCAACTGCTTGGGTAGAGCATCTATTCTACAGATTCTTGGTCTGCTTGACCTTTCCATGCAGATGTAACTTGACCTGATTTTTAAAAGGAGCTGAGAGAACCTACTGAAAATTAGGGTCCTAATTTTTAATTTCATTTTCCCCATAAATGAAATTGACCATGTGAAATTCTTACTCCTCCATAGACTATGATCATTAGTGAATTAGCGCTTACATAATATCACTGGAAGTGATTTGTCGTTTCTGTAAATGTGCTGGTAATGGTGAGGAAAAGATGCTAGTTTATTCTATAATATCTAAAATATTTCACAACTTATACAAGTGGTAAATATTTCAATTGTTGCTGAAAATGGACTCCCTTCAAGAGTGGAATGTTCCAGCTGAATCAGCACACAAAATTGCAATGTAACTGTAGGAAGATGGGGGAAAAAGGGGAAATTGCATAAAGAATCCCATGTCCTAGGTAAAAATCAGCATATTGCAACCCAAATGGGATTTGGACTAGCATTTGCCTCTGCTTTTATTATAAGAGTCAATGTGATTTTTAAGTAGTCAGGATTCTCCCAGCTACATTTCATTGGGAAACAGTTTGGAAATGCTCTAATTTCATGAACTGAGGCAGAAGTCCTAGAGAAAACATATTTTCTACAGTAGAACATAAAGAGTACTCACAACACCCTTGAGAATTTTCCTGACTGCATTTCTAAAAGGAAGGGCATTTGAGATACTGTTTAATGTAAGGACTTCGATTGATAAGTAAATGTTAAACTGTGTTTGGGGTAAGTTGGGTGTTAATTAGTTACAGCTGCATTTACAACAGTTCATACTAGAACTTTTTCTTAAGCAGAAGCAAACAGGAAGCATAACTCTTTCAGTATCACCACTGATTCAGATTTGATTCAACTAGGAAAGAAAAGTCTATAGTAACAAAAATTTTAAAAGCCTATTTCCTTCCTGGAACAGGAAATGTAAAAATAGGAATAGTCTACTTCCAAATCCTGCTAAAAGAGGTGAAAATATCTCACTTATTTCCAAAAAAAAAGCACTTTACATTGTTTTTGAAAAAGCAACTACAGTGACCTAGCCAGCTTCAATATGAATATGCAGCATATTAAAAGAACTGACAGAAAACACAAAAGCACACAGAAATCCCAGCTACCTTAGTTTTCAAGACCATTATTACAAGCTCCAAACCAGTATTAATCAATTTAATCACTGTGAACTATGAATCACTGTTGATTTATAAAATGTAAGGGTCCAGACAAAGGAATACTTGCTGATTTCTGACTGCTGGAAGTCAGAAAGCAGTATCAGTATTCCACTTAAAATCCCAGTCTAAATGGCTGTGATTATAGCATGTAATTTAATTTTTCTAAAATCACTATTTTTTATTAATTAGATATCAGGTGCTTTATTTATTGAGCAAATTGACAAACACTAGTAGTATGTAGAATGTTCCAGAGACTCCCACTTTTGTTTTCCTTTTTTTTTTTTATTTTCCCTTCAAACACTATTTGGCTTGTTAATTACAAAAGGTTGAGAAACAGTGTTCTTACAACCCAGGTTTGGGCTTGGATATTGATTCTCAGCTGGAAACTTCCTGTCCCAATTCTCTCTCTTTGCCTCAGCTTAAAGCCACAGTTTGAAAAAGGTATGCCTTTGTTTTTCATGTGAAGAAGAGAAGCTTAATGTTCAGAAGACTTACTAATCCAAATATGTAAGCCTCAAATACTGCACAGTTCCAACCCCCCATCTTGAAGGGGGAGCCTCAGAGTCTAAAAATGTCCTTCTGCTGGAGTCATGAGAATCACTGTATTTGAACAACCATTCCCATCTTTCAAGATAAGGAGGCAGGAGAGGAGCTTTGATTTTTTTTAGGTCTGATGAACGGTCAGCTACTTCACTGAAGAAGCAGTGATGTTTGGGGGAACTTGAACAGATGAACCTCTGTCAAAATGCTGAGGCAAACTCTCCTCCCATCTTAGAGCAGGGAGGTTTCTTCCAGAATACTTCCTTGGGAGCATCCAGCAGCCTGCATTCACCTCCTTCTGCAAATGCGATTTACGTGATTAGCTGGAAACGAGTCAACACCCCCAGACTAGGGGCACAGGATACAGAAGGATTTTAGTATGAGTTGGGTTTCCTGGAGGGAAGTCCAGCTAAAGAGGAGTCTTGCATTCTCCCCAGTCTATTGTTCAGTCTGACTTGGACCCTGGCCTTTTCTGTTTATTTGCTCAGACAGCCCATCTCCCTGCATACCAATCTGTGTGTGTACACTAAACACTGGAAGCTCATTGTAGTGGTAATAACGCATTGCAGCTACGAGAATCCAAATCTTCCTGGGTCAGCTGCTGACCTTGGTTCTTTCTGCCCTCTTGTCCCTGCTGGCAGGCTCGTGCAAGGAGGTTGGTGCAGGCAGTCTGTATCCTGTGCATGTCCTGAGCACTGCTGCATACTGCAACTTTCATCAGATGAGAAAAATACCTTTATGTCAGCAAAGTGTCTTTTGCAAGGCTAATGGAGGTGACAGAAATTTTGTTGCTTAGACTTATATATTTATAAGAGAGGAAAGTTTTTATTTGGGTAATTTTGTGACCACTGTGTGTAGAGAAGGGGACAATATAGAATCACATTAAGGCTAATTGGAATTGACTTCATTGACTTTGCAGTTCATGCTGTGGTTGTGGCAGCAACTTAACTCCTTTCTTTCTTTCTTTCACTGTTCTTTCTCTTTGCCTCCTATCAGGAACATATGCCATGGAGTTTTCTCCAGCAAGACATCTGTCTTTCACAGACTTTGGAAAAAACACAGACGTGAAAATAAATTCAAAGGTACCTGCAATTGTAGAGGAAAAGTGATTGAACTGCAGGGAGCACCTTGTGCTAGCTTCAACTTAGCTAAAACAGGTTAAAATAGTGGTGGAGATGACTGAGAAGTAATTTTTCCATATGCTTTTCCTGTTTCTATGGTCCACCTGAGGCATCTATGTTTGGCTACTGTTGGAGACAGAAGTCTGAGCTAAAGGGACCCATTCTGCCCCTCAATATGTTACACTGCCTGGTAACCAAATGCAAGCTGGCTGGGATCCCTGCTAGCCTACCTGAGCCAGATTTATGCAATCAGACATGTTTCCTATTTCCAGTTGCTTGTAACAATTAGGTAATTGGACTAAGCAAGCCTCTCTTAGTGGTAGAACTACTGTTTTTTAAACAGGCTGATAATTCATGGTGATAATGGATCTGTCAGACAACATGTAGGTGTCCTTGTTTTTGTACCTCACTTCCAAAATCCCCTGCCTAGTCCCGACCATTACCTCTCCTGCCCTCAGCTACCCTCTGTGCTGGGTGCAGCCTAATGCAGAGTCTCTCAATGAAGCACATTCCCAGGCTGCAGGAGAACACCACACTCTGTCACTGTCACTCTGTCCCTTGCTGGGCAGGGCTCCTGGCCCGGGATGTGACACAGTGCCAGCCAGGCATTGCTTCACTGAGCTGTCACCAGAGCTGTTTGTCTCCACAGTTCAGGACTGTGCCTTTCCTTAGCCGTGACCTAGCAGATGCACTTTCTGCTGCAAGGGAAGGATGGGAGAGAGGCTGCCTGCTCAGGGAATGGTGTGCATGGATCCAGTGACTAATAATCCGGAGTAAATGACTGTTTCCTTGGAATGTTTTTTTGCCATTTTGATTTTGTATGTTTCAGCAAGATGCGAAAGTAGTGGGGAAGGAAGGGAAGGGGGAGGAAGAGAGGAAGTGAAGGAGAAGAGGCAAGCTGGTTTATTTGCTGAATTTTATTGGTTGTAAAGCCCAAGTGTTGTCCCTGTGTCTGTTCTAGTGAGTTGGCACCACATATACAGACAAAATCTCATATTGCCTTTAAATGGCTGAAATTCCAGTCTGTCCTGGCAGAAGGGTAAATTCCACATAAAAAGCAGTCTCCATGGAGACTTTTTGAAAATAAATCAAAAACCTGAGAGACTGATAAAAATTCTGAGAACTGGCGATGTGTCAAACTGATTTACCCAGCTTCATATTGGCACAGTTGGGATATGACTGCCCCCCACAAAAATGCAGAGCCTTAGACACAGATTCCACAGCTGGTGTTCAAAAACCTGTGTTAGCTCACTGGAGAAGTGTGTCTGTACACAGAGCCATGTGGCCACCATAAAGCGTTGCTCATAAGCCATATGAACATGTGCATATGGGATTCTCAAGTTAAATGCATTTATTCTGGCAATCACAAGCTGAATTCCACAGGTGCACAGACCCTTCTGGCTTGCAAAGACTCATCCTATGCAGGAGGTTGATCTACAGGCTGCATCTTCCTTTATGCAGTGCTTTCAGCATCCTATATCCTTCCTCGTGCTTTATGGTGTGTTCTGGTACAAAGGCTCTATGTGATAAGAATAGATAATTTGGGATCAGAGGCATCTGATAACGTGGAGGAATGCTAGGAAGCTGTCCTTCACTTTGCCATCCACATACCTCCCACAAGCCATGCATATTGTAGGTATTTGCATCTTGCTCTGTATACTGAAATGCAATCAACATTTCAAATGCCTGTACTTGTCCACCAAGGATTCTCAGCCTCCCTAGTTTAATCCTACACTATAGCCTCACCATATCCATCACTTCCATGCCGGAAGTCACTGACACTCCCCTGTGAGACAAGAGTTTGGTCAAGAAAGAGGCATGTAGTTACTGAGTTGTAACTCACTCATTCTACCAGGCCTTCTCTCTGTGCAGATAAACTCAGAATGGCCAAGGGTTTTCTTCTCCCCCCTGACAGCCCCCAGCCTTCTTCCCCACAGCACAGCCCCATTCCTGGACAGACAAAATAAGATCCTTTAGCCAGTAAAGGCATCTTCCAGTGTGGTCAGCACTGCTACGTCTGGAAGAAATGACCTGGCAATTACAGTGGAAGCCAAGAGCAGACGAGTAAATAAGCACCAAGCTGTAAACATGTACCTTCTGACTGCGGCACCTGGCTGCATTCTATCATTCCTCCATTTATCAAGGAAGGCAGGGCCACCCTGGGGAGGTGAGGAAAAGTTGTCAGCAACTGTGCCAAATCAGCAACATAAGCCACAAAACAACAAGTAAGAATCCTGCTCCTAGAGGAAAAGGCATGTCTGCCCATCATCCCACCAACTGTGGGATGGCTGAGAGGGTTCAAGTCTCCCCCACATTCTTTCTGAATATAAATATAGGCAGAGCTACTCTGATCCCTTTTGGTACAGCACATGATTTCCTCATGGCCCCTGATTCTTGTGCCAGTCAGCTCAGGAGGTGAACATGTCCTTCTGCTATGCGCACACAGATTTGTTTTCAGCTGGCTCTGAGAGCTACAGCAAAGTGACGGTGCCAAATGCATTTAGGTGTTTTAAGGAGGAAAGCTTGTTTTTTTCTCACTAAGAGAAGTCTACCCCCAGTAGTGACTTTCACTGTGTTGGAGTGCTTCTGTCCTGCAGAGCATAGCATTATCTGCAAATGAGATGTAGAAAGTGAAAAAAAGACAAACTGAAAACTAAGAGATGAATCACACCAAGTCAAGGATAAGTAAAGGAAGATACCTTAGAAACCTCCTATGATTAGAACAGCGTGATTTGGCTTCCATTCACCAGTGTTCACTCATTTCACCTTAAGAGCAATGTCAGCTTTCAAAGATAATATAACCCAAAGCTGGTGACAGCAGACAGCTGATAAATGAAATATCAGACCTCTCTTCGTTGGCCACCTAGCCAAAATTACCCAAAGTACCCCCTGTGGTGAGCTCTTTACTGGCCCAGCCGACAGATCCTAAATGGCCACGGAGCTGGCTCACAGCAAGGCAGCACACATGGCAGAGAAGCTTGCAGTGTTACTTCCAGGCCTGTGCTTACACTGAGAGCACACAGTGAGGTTCTCCTGGACTCTTAGGCTGGTGCCACTGTGGGACTCGTGTGCACATCACTGGGTCCAGTTGTCTTTTTCAGATGCCACCACCAGCACAAAGTCAGGTCAAGCTCCCTGCAAGCAGCGAAGGCAGTGTCATTTTTGCACCCCAGCTCATTTTACTGGTCCAGTTTGCTGTGCAGTCACAGAGATGTTGGTGGCACAAGGGAGGGGCAGTGCTGGGCAGAGCTAACAGCCAAAGCCAGTGTCAGATGGCTTTTTTCAGGGGCAATCACAGCTGAATTTGGTGAAACTAAGATATGAGAAGCTACAGTAACACAAAGACAGGATGGGAACTGTGGTGATAAGTAAAGAAGGACAGGCCAAGAGAGGGATGGAAAGTAAAAGGTATTGCTTTCAACATGAGAGGTGAGTGCAATGACATTTGTAGCACTGTTCTGCATAGATATGAGTGAAGATTATATTTTTGAAAGCTGGAGGAAAAGATATCACAGTAACTTTGATACAAAGTGACTAAAGTCAGGCTGAGATATATTGCTCTGTGGGTGAGAAAGGACATTATTTGAAACAAGACACATAGAAAATATCTGGAAAATTTAGACATTGCCTGAAAATGAGAACCTAGAGAAAGAATAGTCTAACTTAAAAACAATGCCCAAAGAAATGTACGTGCATGTGTGTGTGTATTTATAGTTGGTATAGTAAGCTCAAAAAGGAAGAGAAGGGACTGAAGTAGGGAATACAACCATGCACCGGTAATTTAATTGGTCTGTGTGTGTGAAATGACCTGAAGTCAAGATGAAGAAGAATACAAGTGACCAGAAGAAAAAAGCCCTCCCAGAAGAAGCCAAAGGATGATACAATGATGAAGCAATTAAGGAGGAAAAAGAAACCATAAGATGGAAAATGACAGGCAAAAGGACAGACGTGTTTCAAAGATTGCTGACATGCCAGAGATGATGGGAACTGCTCTGAGGATTCGCTGAAACATGGTAGTTAGAAAGTGTGACACACCACTCTTGTGCCTGAGGTATAGAAACCAGACTGGAGAGGGTTTAGGTGGATGTATAAGATTCCAAGTAATGAATTTAAAGGTTCAGTTTACTGATCTTGGGGATGAAAGGCAAGAGGGAGAGGGAGCAGATGGAGATGCTGGAGAGAGAAATGAAATCAGGAGTGGGATGGGAAGACTTAAAGCAGGAGGATGGAAAGAATAGTTTGTTATGCTTGCTTGTGACCCTTGGAAAGCTATATTAGGGTTTCTAGGAGGGGTCAGTGTAAGGAATACTGGTTGCCACTGCCTTTGCCTGGCTCTGATTTGTGGTGTGACTGTAAAGTATCACACACAAACATACTTCATTTATTTCCTTCGTTTTGACAGATCTCTGCCCGTGGGCTATTTTGTTTGTCTTCTCCTCGAGGTTTGCCACTGGCGTGACAAACAGTGCTCTGCAGAGGAGCAAGCTTTAGAAACACAGAAATTAAAGATGGAAAATTCCTCTGTAAAAGATCAACTAGCCCACTGTGCTTGGTAGGCCAAGGGATAAACACTGTGTCGTGCTTATTTAAAATACCACAAGAAGTCTCCCACAGCAACTGCTCTACCAGGCAGTGGATCTTACAGCCAAGCCACTGTGACAGTACTCATCCTAATCTTTTTGCCTTGTTTCATCCTGGTTTCTCCCTCCTCACAATAACAATGCTCTCACTTCTGTAAACTGAAATAGTTGTTCTCTCACAACTGTGTCTATTTTTTTGTAGTGTTGTGTCCTACACACCATGCACAGCTGTATTGAGTTCTTTCAACTCACGTCACAGGGTCTCTAAATCAATCCTCATCACTTCTGCTTTTTTTAAAAATAATTCATTTATGTTTGCTGATGTCTTTTTGATGAGAAGATAGTCAGGACTGAATGCAGTATTCCAAAGAGTTTCCACTACACTACGAGTAACAGAGGCTTTTGTTACAGTTTCTGTTTATGAACTCTACTATCCCATTGTTTTCTTGTTTCTGTTTTTTTTTTTTTCCCTCCCATCATCTCAAATTATGGGCCTGTCTAATTTGCTGTCTGCTCTCCTGCTATTTTAGGTCTCTCTCAGTGTTACAGCTTCTGAGAATTCGTCTTCCCAATGAATAGCTGTGATTTAAATTATTTTTTGACAGATGTAGTAGTATAGTTGCATGTTTCCCTGTGGAACTGCATTTTGTTTCCTGAATATCATTTGTGCCAGTGCTTTGACTTGTAAAATTAATAGAATAGCATACCCTCAACCCCACAGCTTGGAGGTGTTTCCTTCCCTTCCCCTTCCATCCCCAAGCTTGAAACCATTAAAATGAACATTAAACGTCAACTAAAGAAAAAAATATTTTTTTATTCTCTTTGAAAGAATTGTTTAAGCTTCATGGCATTGCTGATACATGAAATTTTCTCACTACAGTCCTAAGAGAAAGATGAATTGCATTGTTAAATAATTTCCAGTGTCACTGAGGATTATCAGACATGTCATCCCTGTCTGAGATGTGATAGGAAGTTTGCTGCTCCCAGCTTATCCCCATTTGTCTGCCCCACACTCCATACTAGAATCTGCAAGGCAACTTCAAATGTAGCTATTGCCTTTGTTGTCAAAATCATCCACTTTAATTGAAGTAATTTTTTTTTTTGCTGGCCCCTCCTCCCTGCCACACACTGGACAGATGCAGTAAATACCTGCTACCCTTGCAGATGGAAAGGGCAAGAGATGCTTGTGGGTAGGATAAGAATAAAATGTAGGTTGGTGACTTCTTAGCCTGTTTCAGCTGCAACCCTCAGCTATTTGAAAATTAGTGCCAGAATTGGTAATGATCTTCAGAAATGATGACTCCTCATTGCCCTCCTTAAAGACTACACTGTGGGTCTTTTCCCAGGACTCGTTTCTGGGAAGCACATGATGCTGAAGACCTGTTGGATCACACAGCCAAAGAGAAGCTGATACGTTGTGGGTTCATCCCATCATCAAGGGCATTATAAGCAAACCAATAAAAGGTCACATCTGTTAGTCACAACTCTTGTGGCTAGTCTCTTACTGAACAGCAGGCTGTGTGAGAGCAGGACGTGTGTGCGCTCAGTCTCCCTATAGAGCTTGCTACAGAGAGGATGTGTGGTGTTACGGCAGAGTGGCAAAAACAAAATTAAGGCTGTAGCTATTTTTCACATACCCATTCATTATACAAACGTCTGTGGCAACATTGTTGATGTTGACAGTTCGCCGGCATTTCAGTTCTCTGAGACGATGCTGCAGGACAAGGCCGTGGAAGAGCCCATTCCTCTCACAGAAAGCACACAGCAGTGCATTTGCACCACGCAACATCTTTGGGGCAGACAGCAGACACCTGCGAATTATCACTTGTCTGTGTAAGGCAAGGAGCTTGCTTTGAAAACCGTATTCTTCTCTTCTTGCTCAAACCACAGCTAAAAGGGGAAAAGGAGCAATTAAAGGTAATTTTTCTCATCTGTCAACCTGAACGCAAGTCTTTTCTCTTCAGATCCCTTTCAGTGCTACCTTGTTCCACTTGGGCAAGCTGTAGGGCAGGATTTACCTTATCTAACTTTGAAAGCTAGGTGTGTTTTGCATAGACTCAGATAGCTAAAGTTAGGTAAAATGAATCCCACCTAAGTCTTTTATCTCTTTCTGCTGGGCTAATATTTCTAGTCATCTTTCTTGTCTGCCCTTGCCATATATCAAAGTCTTCCCAGTACCTGTGCTCCTGCATAGCATAACTGGGGGCCCTCACTCTCAGTGACAAAGACTATTTTCTTTTCACAGAATCCTCACTTCTTCCTAATGAAGAAATCAAAGAGGACCTCCCCCTTCCTTCTGGTGTGGTGGCAGGGGTCTTTTCAGCTCTTTCCTTCCTCTTCTCCCACAAGTGGGAGTCCAGCCATACATCAGGATGGCCACAGTAAGTCTGTGTTGTGGCAGTGATGTCTCTCAGTGGTAGTCCTGCAGCTGGAACCACATGGGTATGGCAACCAGCTTTTCCTTCATAAACCTTATGCAGGAATTTGTCCCACACTTGAAATATACTGTCAAATTTTGATTCATAACCATGTGAGTTAAAATTTGGGGGAAGATGCCAGCTTGTGGGATAGTGTTTTGGGTTTTTTTAGAAAACCCGGGAATTTCTCTCAGATGGAGCATGCCACCTAAACAAAATATGTCAGGTCGCCATTCTCTTCACCTGCAAATTCCTCAGGATCTTTGCTGACCCATGGAGAACAGTTCCAGTACAATACATCACATCCTTACTTTGCACTTGATCTACTCAGTGATGGTGACTTCCCAGCTATATCATGAGCCACAGATTGAGATCAGCACTCAAACTACACTTCAGCAATGCTGTCTCTGAAAAATAAGTAACTGTTGGCTTGAAACGCAGGTGCAGAATGAATGACAACATGCACTTTTAATTATTAGTAGATTAACAGATTTTATATGCTGGATAGGTATCAACTCTCATCATATGAGACAAGAGTCTGGGACACGAAATACGTTTTTGTATGTGTTCATACAGCTTGAAGTAAAGTCTTGTCTGCAAGCCCCAGGGAGTGATTTCATGTTCATAAGAGCAAACCCTAACTAGCTGTAGCAATGGGCAGCAGGTAGGGTTCACAGTACCTCAGTGAGTCTTTGTTTTAAACACCTGGAGACAGAAGGAAAGGGACATGAGAATACCTCTCCTACAAACACATATGGCAACTGTTCTTATCTAAGCTTACTACAGATATCTACACAAAAGCATTAAAGGATCCCAGCATGAACTAATGGATTAACATACTGGTTTCAGAGTAGCATCAGCTTTTCTCATTCTGAGACCAGATACAACTCAGTTCTAAATTTATGGTTTGAATTATCTTAACAAAGAGTGCATTAGGTTACCAAGCTTCACGAGTATGGTGCATAATTCACAAAAGGCTCTTAAACAGTTCGAGAAAATGACACTATTTTACCAATTTGGTCTATCTCCTTTAAGCACTTAAATGTCTCAAGTGTTTTCAATTAACGAGTAGCTCTCCAAAAGTCAGTGTAACTGTTTGACTTACATGTTCCATGCGATTGCTCCCTGATTGCAACTAATTGCGGCTTTTAATCTCTTTAAGGACCCCGAATTACGGGTGGTTTTTTTCAGCAGTTTCCTGTCTGATACCTGCTGTAGGCTGTGACAGCAGAACAGAGCGAACTGCACGGCGCTGCGGCTGCCAGGGGAACCTTGAAGCATGAGATCAAAATAAAATAAGCCCTATCTTTAAACGGCACATCCCTTCCCCCGTGCTGCACGACCCGTTTCTTTGGCTGGGTGCGCCCCGAGCCGGGCCTGCGAGGAGCCGGCGAAGGTCCAGCATCTCCCGGCCGAGCCGCCGAGACCCGGGGCCAGGAGCGCCCCGCGGGACCCGGGCCGGCCGCCCTTCCCCGGCAAGGGCCTCCCGAGCTCCTCCATCATTTCCATTCCCTTTCTTTCGCTGAAGGTCAGAAGAATTTAAACTTCCTGACTCGGACGGCACGGGAGGGGTACCCGCAGGCGGAGCGGGGTGGGAGCCGGGGGAGGCAGGCGCGGCAGGGAGCGGGCTGGGCCGGCTCCCCGCGCGCCGCGCTGCCTCTGGAGCGCAGCGCAGGCAGGAGACCTGGGTAAGTTCTCCATTTAAAAATATTAAAAATAGACCCTCCGGCTCCATAGCGCTGCCGAGTGAGTCATTTCCAAACCAAATGTCTCAGTCTAACCCTTCCCCCCAGGAGATGCAATAATTCTGAAACCAGTGGTGGAGGGAAAGAGATTCTTCTCCCGTCTTTCTCTAAATAAATTTAATTAGCACGTAGAGGAGACAAAAGCCGTAAGAGTAGCTGGCCACCTGTTTAAAAAAGTGAAGCGTAGCTCCATCCCCTTTTCTTTTGCCTTGTACCTCTCCCATGCTGATGCCGCCCGTCGTTCCCCAACGTGCACTCGGAGCCTCTCTGCCCTGGGAACATTTACAGTGCTTTCCAATTTCGCGGGCATAATCTACTTTCCAGTTCCTTCCACTGCCAAATACATTCACTGCCACCCTCTTGTCCATGGGACATCAACCACAGCCACACGTCATTCTAGCAGTGAGCCTAGTCAATGCAGCTCCTGGCTGTCTATGCTGAAAAGAATGGTCCAAAGCACAGCTATTTTTTTCCGCCTTTTCCAGTCATATGATGATTTGTTCATGTAAGTGAGCTGTCTTGACTAGAGGGATATTTTGTTTGTCAGAAACAAGCGCTGAGCGTACTTATAGGCAATGCTGCAATTCTGTGGTGTGAAAGAGCTTGGTTGTGCAGAACTGGTCGGTACCTGGATCAGCGTGCAAGACCTGTTTACATCTCGCGTATAGTGCTGTATGTGCGTGCATATTTAATGTACATACCCATAGATCATATTTCGTGGTGAGGCAGCGTGCACAAAACACAGGAGCTGATATGCAGGGTTTTTTTTTCTTAGATGCCACAGTCCGGCTGTGCAGTAGCCCCTAACAATATAGCTCTAAATTAGAGGAGACAAGACACTGTGGTCTACTAATGGACTGACTTTCCTGAAAACCCCCTAGCTGCAAGTAAAATCCTATCCTCTTACCTCTGTGAAGAACTTTGTTAGCATTTTGACAACCAAGAATGACCTATAGTTGAAAATCTGTGCAGTAAATGATGCCAACTGTTTTACAGCCATGACAAAGATCTTAGGTTTGAGAACGTGATGTGTGGTAGCAACCCAAAACTTAATGGCATGTCTGTGTAGTTACGTGGAGAATTGAGATGTAAAAGCACTTGCATTTTTTTTTGCTGCTTAGATTAATATTCTCCTATTAAAGCTATTTATACTTTTTACAGCCAAGAGAGACCATTGTGATTGTATGAGCTGTCACATAGAGTGAAGAGTGCTGAGAGATTTCTGCAGAAGGCATGCAACTTTTCTTTTANCGTTCCCCAACGTGCACTCGGAGCCTCTCTGCCCTGGGAACATTTACAGTGCTTTCCAATTTCGCGGGCATAATCTACTTTCCAGTTCCTTCCACTGCCAAATACATTCACTGCCACCCTCTTGTCCATGGGACATCAACCACAGCCACACGTCATTCTAGCAGTGAGCCTAGTCAATGCAGCTCCTGGCTGTCTATGCTGAAAAGAATGGTCCAAAGCACAGCTATTTTTTTCCGCCTTTTCCAGTCATATGATGATTTGTTCATGTAAGTGAGCTGTCTTGACTAGAGGGATATTTTGTTTGTCAGAAACAAGCGCTGAGCGTACTTATAGGCAATGCTGCAATTCTGTGGTGTGAAAGAGCTTGGTTGTGCAGAACTGGTCGGTACCTGGATCAGCGTGCAAGACCTGTTTACATCTCGCGTATAGTGCTGTATGTGCGTGCATATTTAATGTACATACCCATAGATCATATTTCGTGGTGAGGCAGCGTGCACAAAACACAGGAGCTGATATGCAGGGTTTTTTTTTCTTAGATGCCACAGTCCGGCTGTGCAGTAGCCCCTAACAATATAGCTCTAAATTAGAGGAGACAAGACACTGTGGTCTACTAATGGACTGACTTTCCTGAAAACCCCCTAGCTGCAAGTAAAATCCTATCCTCTTACCTCTGTGAAGAACTTTGTTAGCATTTTGACAACCAAGAATGACCTATAGTTGAAAATCTGTGCAGTAAATGATGCCAACTGTTTTACAGCCATGACAAAGATCTTAGGTTTGAGAACGTGATGTGTGGTAGCAACCCAAAACTTAATGGCATGTCTGTGTAGTTACGTGGAGAATTGAGATGTAAAAGCACTTGCATTTTTTTTTGCTGCTTAGATTAATATTCTCCTATTAAAGCTATTTATACTTTTTACAGCCAAGAGAGACCATTGTGATTGTATGAGCTGTCACATAGAGTGAAGAGTGCTGAGAGATTTCTGCAGAAGGCATGCAACTTTTCTTTTAGCTGTAACATAGAAGAGATTCGTGAACTTAGGTGTGCTACCAAAGAACTGAACTAAAAAAAAAGAAAGATTATTCTTTTGTGTTCCAAAACACAAGAAAAAGTAGACTTCAGATCCCAAGTAAATGCAAATTTCACAGTAATCTAGGACAAGGTATGCTCTTTATGCACAGGTCATAGACAATGAATTGCATTCTTGCTAAGATACAACATCTGAGGCAGCAAAGTTTGTGGGCTTGGGTCAAAAAACATCTGCATTTTGGTGAAGCTAGGAAGAAACTTTTCCAGAGGTGGACTATTCTTGGTTGTCCATGACAGGGGTGTCCTGAATCTCTGGCTGTAGTAGCTGTCAGGTCAGGTATGGAGTGTTGCACTGGGTTCTGCATGGGTGGCACTGGCAAGCTAGCAGTGACAAGGGTGGGCAGGGAAGTACAGGTGTGCTCAAGCCCTTATGGGAGTCTTTTTTGATATGTCAGCTTAATAGTAATATTTCCTTTTGGCAGTTTTACAGCACAGTTAAGGTGACAGTTTCGCATTTGTCTTCCGCCCTCAAGATAAAATTCTTTGTAATTATTTTTATGCAGTATGTTTATGGGTTGTCTGATACCACCTGAAACTCTGATAAGACTTTCAACGTTCGCTTTCAAAGTTCAGCTGGAACACAGGTAGTGTTTACTGAGTCCTTACTCCCTTTTGGAAGAATTTCAATTCCTTAAATTTCCAGCAACCAAAGACAGAATAGGTGAGATATTTAATCTTTTCTTTGATGTGGCTTCCATTCTTATGGAAAGAGTGGACGAATGGGACTTACATGTATGTATCAGCAAGGATATAAAAGTAGCAGACATGTAAGTACTAGAATTTTATCCTTTTTGTAACTCATATTCAGTGAGTTCAGTTTTTATGTGACTTTTTTAGGCGCCTATAGTATTTGTGGATTTTTTTGCCCATAATGTATGGCCTTTTGTACTCATTGTTTCTGCTGATGTGAGTTCAAGCATAAATATACAGTGATTAAATATGTGCTGGGTTCCAGGGCCTATTCAGTAGGGCATAACAACCTGGTTTTACTCCACAAGATGAGTTTAAGTGCAACTCAGAGGAGGGACTGAGGATTTTAGCAAAACCCCAGTTACACTAGAGCTGGCTGAGGATGGGCTGTGATGTATAAGCAGTTACTTAGCTGCCATGTTTTGTAGCCCCAGGGTTAAAAATGTGGGGCATGCTTAGGTTTTTAATAACAACAACAGGAATGTGAAAACAAAAACCAAACAAAAAGGAATAAGAATGAAGTGCAAGAAAGCACAAAGATAATAGATTGTCATTCTAGTTGCAGTAGAGATAGTTCTTAAATAATTTTGGTTGCTGACTTATTGTTTGATTTTGATAAAGTATATCTTGCATGCTTTCTGATTAACATTCCTAGAAAATTAAACACGTCATTACATTTAGGCTGATAATGACCTTTTTGCTTCTGAAATTGCATTTTTCTCTCACTCCATGCTTCTGCCTGGCATACAATCATAGAAACATAGAATGTTTTGGATTAGAAGGGACCTAGTTCCTTGGATTAGAGGATCATCTAGTTCCAGCCCCCCGGCATGGGCAAGGACACCTTCCACTAGACCAGGTTGCTCAGAGCCCCATGCAACCTGGCCTTGAACAAGTCCAGCTTCTCTAGGCAACCTGTTCAATGTTTCATCACCCTCACAGTACAAAGTTTCTTCCTAATGTCTAATCCAAACCTATTTTCTTTAAAGCCATTCCCCCTTCACCTATCACTGCATGCCCTTGAACACAGTTCCTCTTCAGCTCTCTTGTAAGGCCCCCTTTAAGTACTGGAAGGTGCTCTAAGGTCTCCCTGGAGCCTTCTCTTCCCCTGGCTGAACACCCCCAACTCTCTCATGCTGTTCGTATAGGAATGGTACTCCACTCCTCTGATCATCTTCATGGCCCTCCTCTGAACTCCTTCCAACAGGTTCTCGTCCTTATTGTGTTGGGGTCTCCAGAGCTGGATGCAGCCCTCGAGGTGGGGTCTCAGGAGAACAGAGCAGAGGGGGAGAATCACCCCCTTTAACCTGCTGGCCACGCTGCTTTGGATGCAGCCCAGGATACGGTTGTCTTTCTGGGCTGCAGCTGCTCATTTGCTGAGTCATGTCAAGCTTCTCATTCTCCAACATCCCCAAGTCCTTCTCCTCAGGGCTGCTCTTAATCCATTCTTGGCCCAGCCTGTATTTGTACTTGGGATTGCTTTGACCCAGGTGCAGAACCATGCACTTGGCCTTGGTCAACTTCATGTTCAGGCTGTCAAACCTGTCAGGGTTCCTCTGGATGGCATCCCTTCCCTCCAAAGTATCGACTGCACCACACAGCTCGGTGTCAACAGCAAACTTGCTCAGGGTGCGCTCAGTGCCACTGTTCTTATCGCTGACAAAAGTGTTAAACGGTGCCCATCCCAGAAGTGACCACTGCTTTCCACTTGGATAAGGAGCCATTGACTGCAACTCCTTGAGTGTGACCACCTTAAAGAAAGCATCCTGTGGCTTTTCTGTTCCTCTCTTGTGAATTCCCTTAGGAATTTGTTTGTGAATTTCACCACATTTGACCAAGGAAGGAATGGTCTAAAAGGTCAAATGGTCTAAATGGTCAAAGTTTCTCTGAGATTTGTGAAAATATTTTTAGAGCCCATGCTGAAGGAATGGCTCTTTGTGGGTGTTATCACTTCCCACATGGGTGAAATTCAGAGGGAAGAGCAATGCTAAGTTAGTTTCTGAGTTTGAAAACATATTTGTCAATTCAGTCCAAAGGCCTTTTCTACAGAAAGAGTTTGATAGCTTACTCATACTTGTGTCATTCAAGTGGTACATTCCTGGGCTGTTTTTCTCCGGTAGGGGTGCGTTTACTAGGGCATCTATTAAATGTGGGAATACTGCCAGTGGAAGGAAATAATGATGTGTGTATCATCTTCCTTGTTTTCATGTGTGTTCCCATTTAGCTCTATTTCTTAAAAATCACCTGGTAATCAAGTGAGTTTAAGACTGGTAGGTCTGGGAACAACATGAGCTGCTGAACTGGGGTACTGAGATCCTTGGAGTACTGCTTTGTATTAAATCAGCTGTAGTTTTTGGAGTGTAACAGCTTGAGTAAAGCCTTGCTGTAGAATTGGAGACAAAGCAGTGGTGATTTTACATCTGCTGTGTCTTGGTGGGTGAAACTCAAGAGAGATGCAGGTAAGTTTGGTGCTTAAGAGAATTTGTGCTAGCTGCTGTGGATTAGGATAGCAGTGCAGTGATGCATTTTGTAAGGATGGTTGATCCAGCTGTTATGGACGCAACTTTATGGAATGCTTAAAATACCCTAAAGCTTTCAGTTAATCAGAAAATAGTGATAGATCTCCTCTTTCCCCCTTCTTATCCATTCCTCCTCTCTGTTGGATTGGTTTCTTATTGTACCAAAGAGGTTAAGTGTATTGTTTCATTTTCAAACCGCTCCATCAGTTTTATTTTTCTGCATCCCTGCTACATTTTTGCTTCTTGCCTTTCATAGCTAGGTTTTTGGTGTAGCAATTTCTTATTAGGGCGATACAATTTATTTCAACCAGATTAAATCATCTGTTAGTGCATCTAATTCAAATTTGTCTCTACCTTCATTCTGGTCAGCTAAGTGATTCTAATGAGCTCTTCTCTTACTCTCACCCAAGCATGTCAGAGTGTTTTGCAAAGGTATCGTGCCTTTTAATAGCCATAAAAATTTTCTCCATTTTTTGAATGATGTGAGTCCTAGGAATTAAAAAATGTGTTTGAAATAACACAGAACATCTATAGTAGAAAACAAAATAACTTCGTTGTCTTAGATGCTATTCCTGTATAACAAGATATTTATTTTTCTATGTGTTCTTTACTATGGCCGGATCTCTTTAGTTCACACTGAACTGGCTTGCTCTGTTATTACTGATATCTTACGTTTTTTAATGAGTAGTTGTATTATCATGTATATAGATGTGAAGTAGCAGTCTTACTTTGAACTGGCTGTAAACTCCAAAGGGGCTGCAGGGGTCTCTCAATTACAGAGAAGGTTCTCAGACCATGATGGGAAATACACAAGGGTTTTTTTTCTCTCCTCATATATTTCCTCTCACTCTTAAGCAGAGTTCCACTTTGAGTTTCAGGTTTGATTTAACCTCAGAAACTCAGAGCATAACTGAGTGGATACCACTGAATTTCTTTATAAATGGTTCTGTTATCAAAGCCAAGTTAGATCTATTTGTGAAGTTGTTTGAGATGTGTTGTGAATAAAGGCATGGTCAAATAAAGGTCAGATTTGAAGAGGGAATATGCAAAAGATGGGGAAGGAAAACAGGGATGCTGGATGCTGTTGTCTCCATTGTGGAGGTGGGTGTGTACTAGGAAGATAAGGAAGGTGAGATCTTGTTTTGGGTAGCCGGTGTTTTGTGGCAGTAAAATCGTTGATTATATGATTGCATACCAGAGTGTGAACGCTTCGTATCAAGAGGGCGGTTCCCCTATTCTACTGATGTCACTTTGATAACATATTTAAGCTCAATAGTTAAAATCTATCAATTTTAATTACAGATATGTGAGGCCAGTAGGATACCTCAGGACTATTTATGGGACATCAAGTTGCTGCCTTTGTGGTGGTGAAGCTACAAAAAAAAAAGAAAGGAGACCATTTGGTATTGAATCGGCTTATCTTTACCTTACCTCTCGGAAGGGAGAGGTAAGGAGAGGTGGATCAGATTCATCCTTTTCTCTTCAACTCTGTTGAATAATTTGAGAGCTTCATTAAAGCAGTTTAGAGGGATATCTTTGTTTGGTGAATAGGATCCTGGCTTGCAAGGTTGAAGACCAGGCAAAGTCACTTCACTGGCTTAACAACTTTTATTTCCTCAGCCAGAAAATTGAGCTAATTATTTTTACTCTTATTAGTATGCCTCCAAGAGCTCTTGATGAAAGGAGTGATTTGCAGGACTGAGTGGCCCATCTGCCTGGGGCTGAGCCTCCCTGGGATCCCTCAGGGCTTTCCCATGGTGCAGGGAGGGGAGGGCAGGCTGCAGATGTGGGGCAGGCAGTCAGGCAACCCTGGCAGCACCTGGCACTGCACAGGCTGGGGCCAGCCAGGAGCTGGCAGGAGGTGTGTGATGGGGTTGCAGGTAATGTGCTTTGGCTGGCTGAAGTCCTGCATTTCCCAGCTGGCATGAACCTGCACGGAGAGCTTGAGGAATCACCTCGTGTTCCTCCGTGGGACAGCATCTAGAGCACAGCACTTCATTTGGCTGTGCCCAGTGGAGCATTGTCCTACTTCCACCTGGATCCTGCCCTTGTGCTGAGGAGTAGGGGCATGGCCCCTGAGCCTGCCTATGGCCTATGATCCCTGATCATAGCCTCACTACAGTTTCTCCTTGCAAAACTTCTGAGCTGATTTTGGGGATTTCAGAAACAAGTGCCATTAATTTATGGGTGGAAAAAGCTGTCTTTTAAACTTTGCAACTTGAATCAATCCTACTGACAAGACTGAAAGAGCTGAAGGCTGGTCTTGCACTTTTCCACTTACCTTCCTGAACTGGGAATGTCTCTTAGCATGGGCTGTGCTCTTGGTGCTAGCACGAGCACACCTGAAGATACACTTTTCCTCATGTGAGGAGCTGCTCACAAGACAAAGTATCACCACTTTCCCGTGCTGCTTTAGGTCTTGATTCAAACCATATTAAGATAAATATTTAATTAGATGCCTATTGTTTTTGTGGGCTATGGATTAAGAACTAAAATTTTGGTGGGTCAGATAGCCAAAGGTGTGAAGGCAGGAAAGGATGAGGGTGTAGGAAGGACTGTGCCTTGAGATTGGACCCTAGAGCGCTCCAACATTTTTGACACTCTTGCTTTCAATAGCTTCTGAGATATATCTAAGACACAGCTTCTGATCATTGCTGACCAGAAATAACCTCTGTTAGTTATTGAATGAATCTCAATTTGATCATCTTCTCTCCTGAAAAGTAGGAGAGATGATGATCAAACATTGTTTAATTTTAAGAAACTGAGCAATTGGGAGCTATGAGAGGAACTGAAAGTGCTGTTAATTTAGCAGTGGCAAGTACTGTCCGTGTTAGAATATAAATGAAATTCATGCTATGTGCATGTGTAGTTGTGATGACCTACAGGACTCCAAGTTACAGGCTGTGGGTTACTCTTCCATTTCTCATTATGGCTGCATTGCAAGTAAATGAGGGATTTTTGTCAAAAATAGTGTCTTCAGATCTTGTCAGCTGGAACTCGTATCAAGGATTTTGCCAATCACATACTTTGTTGAAGATTTATTGGGCTGGAAGGAGAATCAGCTAACAAGAATCTGGTTAGCTCTCTTCATGCTTTTTGTGTCTGAGGCAGGATGGAACCGCTCATTAAGCATTGTAGGCCTAGTACAGTGGGGCATTTTTCTAAAGATTACGCTTCTTCTATACTCAAAATGGTTACAAAATATTCATGTGCATGTTGCAGTGTACTTTATGATCGTAGCTCATCAATGTCACCATTGCACAAAGCATATAAAAGAGAAATATAAGCAGGTGTATATTTTTCTTCATGAAGGGGCTATTTTTAAGACCAAAAATAATTAAATGGCAAAACATCAGTTATATCAGGATATATCAGGTCATTCTCTATTGCTCTGTTTCATTCTCCACTATTTCTTTCCCTCCCTTGCCACCTGTTTTAAAGTTACTTTTGGACTTGTGGCTTTTTGGTGTGAATTTGTTCGAGGTAATGTTGCTGAAGGTTTTCTTCTAGGTAGCAAAAACTGTTATAGATCTTTCTGCCATGTCACTTCCATTAGCAGCTGTTGCTCTGAGTTTTGCAGAGAAGACATCAGAGGAATTTTAAAAGGTCTGTTCTGTTAAATCTCAGTTACCATGGGCCTTTTGTTTGTTTGGCCCAAGATTATCTTAAAGATTCATAATTTGGAGGAATTGCTGCCAATTTTTAATTTGGGTGATTCTTTCTTTAGTAGAGAGAGATGGAAGTAGGGGTAGTGCCTGATCTTGCTTTTCCTCCAGACAGTCAGATGTATTATGGTCTGTTGGGAGGGAGACATCTATTCATGAAATCATTTTATAATGATTTCTCTGTTGTTTTTCATGGCTAACAGAAAACAAATAATAAAAATTTCCTAGCTTCATGACGGCAATGTTTTTATAAATGTCTGTATCTATGTGTGTTGGAAAAGGGTTTGTCTCGATGCTCGATTCTTTTCTTTAAATATTCAGATTAATCCTAAAAGTGTTTACTCAGATGTGATGAATTACAAGTGGATGAAATTACATTGTTGTCAGATTGACTCATCGTCCTGCTGTGCTGCCTCAGTTGGGAACAATGACTTTCATCTCTGCAGAGCTAACTCCCCTGAAGACCTGAGTTTTACACAGATGACATATCTGCCTTGTCAGAGGTCTAGAGGGTTTTGGTAGCTGGACTTTGAGAGGATAATCAAGGATAAGGAAAACAAAAGGACTAGGGGTAGGACATCTGGAAAGAAAGGAAGAACAATACCTATCTCTCTGGTTTAGTTGTGACAAGTGTCTTGCCAAAAAAAGATGTGCAGGGTCACTAAGGAAGATAAGGAGAGTGGGGAAAGTTTTAGGATCTATCAGCTGGCAAACAGTTTGAAATTCCCTGATGCCATGTAAAGCATTATCCCAGCAGCTGGAGCATGTGGCAGTGAAAGATTATCTGGTGTGGCTGTATGTCGTATGCAGTCACTGCACTTCGGTCTCTGAGTCTTAATGTCTTTAATAATTGATGGAGAGAATGTTTTTTGGTGCCTGGAAAATGCTGCATCCTGGTGTCTCCTATCATTCTGTGTAAAAAGGTTTGAAAAATAATTGCTTCTCTCTAAAGCTTTTTCTAGTTCTGTGGTTGCTAATAAGATTGTGATTATTGGAAGTAAGTTTTATTTTGTAGCCTTCTAAACCACTTTAGTCTTAGCAAGAAAAAACTGCAGATGTGAAGGAGTTTATACTGAAAGCCTCTAGAACAGTGTCTGTTTCTGAACATTTCTGCATATTTCTGTGAAAAGTTTTCACAGCAAAATGAGAAGGAAAATTGTTCCTTGCTCAGCATTTTGCTAAATGCTCTTCATTCCCAATAACTCAAATAGCCTGAATACCATGAGGGCTTCTTACTAACCTATAACTATGTTAATGCCTTTCTTGCCACAGGGGTAGTCTCTCCCAGTAAAAAGCCAAAAAATTGCACACTGCAGAATGCACGCCACAGATATTGCCAACAAACTGCTGCCACAACGTCCCTGTGAAAGTGAAGCATTATTTACAAGACTGCCTTGCTGTGGGGAAAACTTTCAGTGGAAGCTAGTTGCTGTGAAAGGAAAATCTGGTATGATGGAAGTGTTTGATTGGGTTCAGGTGCTTTGTTGTCCTTCAGGTAGGTGCACAGGATCTGCAGAGTATGTGTGACAAGTCAGTTTTCTAGTAAACTCTGTTATTTTGAGCTTTATGGAGCTCTGGAAATAGTTTAAATGGGCTGTGGGTGTGGGGAGAGGATGGTCTTTCTCCCAGACTGGCATTTCGAGTTCTGATAACATGAGGGTCAGTTGTGTTTGGACACCATTTAGGGTTAGCCTGCCTTCAGAGTAACAGTTTGGTGTGCCTGCCATTGAATAGTTACTGGGTTTAGATAAGATAGGAGAGGTTTGTGTCTTTGAGTCCTGAAGAAATAAAAATAAGACTCTGTTTCAGGTCCTAAAGCTGAAGATCTTGCCTTAAATTCCTAATGAGATTCTAAAGTAAGGTTGACTTGACAGTAACACGGCATTGCAGGCTGGGCTGGGGGAGGAAGAGGAGTGTCTTATCTGCTCTTTGCAGGCAAGAGCTTGTTTTTATCTGACCTGGTGACTTTTAACAGAGATTAAGGAAAACAACATGTATGTTTCAATGAGCTTAAGCACATTCCCTAGGTAAGAATGTTCAGGGAATTCATCGTGGGGCCCATTTTAATGCCACAGTTCTGCTGTGTGGAATCAGTCTTGTAAATCCATAGCCCAAGCTCAGAAGAGACCTTCCTGATGGTGGTGTTTTACTGCTTGCACAGAACGGGCCAAAGAATTTCCTACCCATACTTAAATTTATCTATATTAAGGCACAGAGGTTGTTATATTGATTTACATTTCTGAATGTAGGTTTTCCCCTTGCAACTTAATATAATTCAAATGAATATAAATGCATCCTATAAAATTATTTCATTGCTGGTGAGAAAGGTGCTTGCATGCATTTGTGGCACTTGGAATAGTGGTATGACGAGGCTTGTGGGCTAGCACATCTTGACCACTGCTTTCTAGCCCTGTTAAATGCCTACTAGAAATAATGCTTATATTGATTTTATACCTCTGAAAGTGAAAGGTGTCTCTGCCTGTGGCAGGGGGGTTGGAACCAGATGGTCTCTGAGGTCCCTTCCAACCCAAACCATTCTGTGTTCCTATGTGTAAAGATTGTTAAGTGAGAAGTTTTACAGTACTGTTGGGAGGAGTGAGCTGTCACTCATTCAGCTGCTGGTGCTGTCAGCTTTGGAACTTGTAGACAAACACTGGCACGAGCTCTTGTTTTGCAACACAAACAGCCGCTGCACTTCGGCTTTGCCTTGCGGCCACCCTTTGGTCTGCTCTGAAAAGAACCTGCCTCGGCTCTCCAAGGTGCTGTAGCTTTTTCCTCTGGTGATTTCTGATGTGGTTACAGTTGTCAATAGAGAAATTGCTGGCAGATTGAAAATGCGTGGGCAATGTCAACTGAACTGCTGCTGCAAAATGCACACAAAAGGTCCTGCTGATTTGGTTGTACTAGTTTACATTTAGTCTTTGATGTCTAAAAGTTGTGACTTTGTTTTTATTTTAATTGTAACAGAGCAGCCAAAGAATCAACAGATTGTTGCCCTTTCAAGCAACAACAGTTAAGGCTAAGCTTATGTCACAAAAGACTGACTGGGCTGTGTTATCTCTGAAGACAGCCAGGAGTTGTCTAAAGACAGGAAAAAGTTGCACTTGTAGCCCTGTTCCAGTTCCACAGAGATCTCTGCAAACTGTATTTCGCTTGTAAGGGTATAACAACTGTATTTATTTCTTGAATAGCACTGAGAACGATAGTACTGTGTGTTACAGTGCCTAAAAAATGAAATGTTTTCCCTTTGTTTTCTCCATTAGCTTCCTCGTTGGCAGGGCATGTGGTGTCCGTGGCACAGCAAGGGCCGTGCAAAGGCTTCGTGGTGGTTGATCAGAATCTGCCAAGACCCTGCAAAACTGGGGTGGCAAAGGGAGCTCAGTGTGAAATGAGGCTGGCCAGGTGGGAAGAAAGCTGTTTTCTTATGTGTAAGAGTTAATTATAGTTTGGGCAGTGGAAAGAGTTTCCTGGAGCTGAGCACCAGTCAAATTAGTGCAGATACATAGCATTTTTTTGTCTGACCATCTCTTTTCACCTCGTGCTGAAGACGCAGTGGAAAAGAGATTTTTACGTTACATCTTTCACATGCAGATCAGTTACACAACTTTTTTGTTTGTTTCTTTTCCCCTCTGCTCTCCGGTCTCCCACATCTCATTCTCCAAACTGCCATCTACATCTATTGCTTGTATTCATCTGAAGTGGGAGGATTTCAAAGTACAGAAGCTTTGCCAAAGTTTTTTTGTGGCTTTTTTTCAAGCTCACTTCTTCTATTTCTGTGGTTTACTTGGGGCTACATAGTCATCTACATGGAGATGATGATCAGAGTGGAAAATACGGGCATTTCGTAACTGGCCTAGCAATTACTTCTCATGCTGTAGAAAAACCAGAAACATAAAATTCTGCTTATGCTCAAAATATCTGGATGTCAGAACTCTTTTTTGCAGAAGCCCCTTATTATATCCTTTTTGTAGTGTGCTGGTAAGAAGTGGGTTTATTCCCTTGCACAAAATTTCTCAGAAAAAAGCACTCTGTTTGTCTGTTCATCTTTTTTTCCACTGTTCATCTTTTGTACCTCTCTAGTGGAATAGTTTTCTCTTTCTCCAGTTACTACTATTTCATATACAGTCTGAATGGCTAACTGTATTAAAAGGTATTTGTAAAGTACCTCTGGTAGAAGAGTTGAGGCATCTCTGTTCTTGCATCTCTGCTCATTGAAGTCAGAAGAGAGACCATGCTTGCATTTCTGACTGCCTCTGTTGGGTCATTGTTTAAGGGGCAAGATGGGAAAAGAGGCTGTTGAAGAACTCTGGAATTGCAGAGTCTTCCCAAAGCTGCTGTTAATGGCACAGGATATTTTCATCCCTCCCTTCTCTGCCTTACTCTTTTCCTTTCTCTTTGCATTGCAGGGCTGCTTCAGTTCCTTCATCATCATGCAGCGCATGTCACAACCCGACACGGTGGGGAACTGCTAGTCCAGGGCTGACTCTTTGTTTTTGACCGAGTCCTTGGGCTTGAAGACACATTGACATTGCTGAGATTGACACTTGAACCTTCAAGAGGAGAGCCTTTCTGATGGTCCTGCTCCACTCCACCTGACCCTATGAAAGGAGGGTTCACCATAGCTCCGTCCTTTGTGCTCCAGTTCCACAAGATGGGTTCGTTCAGAAGGCCTCGACCTCGCTTCATGAGCTCCCCCGTCCTCAGTGATCTGCCTCGGTTCCAGGCAGCCCGGCAGGCCATGCAGCTCAGCTCCAACTCTGCCTGGAACAGGTGAGCAGGACCCACCTGGGCTGAGCTCTTCCCCTGCAGAGGCTCCTCAGTGAGGGTCACGTGTCTCTTATGCTTGTGCTTCACACCATTTATGACTAAGCTCATCTGTTTATAAGCATGTATGAATGTTTGGCATGCCCAAGCTTCCCTGGCATTGAAAGCATCTGTGGAGCTGAAAAATTAGGCCTACTAGTGTTCAGTTGGTTTTGGCTGGCATTGTTCAGCCATACTGTCTTGAAGTAAAGCAGAATTGCTTTTTGTTAACAGTTGCATCTTTTATGCACCATTTAGGAAAACACATTCCTAGTACTGTAATAAATGCCGGTTTATTAATTCACAAAGGCATTTATTTGCATATTATGAAGCTTTTATCACAGCCAAGTTCCTCTGACAACTACTAAGCTTGTGGCTTCTACCAGCATTTCCTATTGACAGCTAAATCCTGTCTGCTGTGTGTGTCATGCAGCAGTGGCAACTGGAAAAACAGTGTGAAAGGTGAAGAGTGAGATGTCCATGTCTTAATCTGATCTAATGGTCTGCTGCTACCAAAAGTGGGTGTTCCCACCTTCCCTTCTGTCACCTGGCACCAGCTCTGTGCACTGCAGACCGTTCTTGCTTGCTGACCTGGCTCAGTTTACCAATGTCACACAAGAGCAGCCTGGCAAAAACATTGCAGTTTTGTGCCATGATAGTGAACTGAGGTCTGTGAAGTATGCAGATGCCATAACTGGCCCACAGAAGGGAATGTCTGTTAAGGGAATGACATGTCCCCTTGTTAGCCATGGCAAGCCTTTAGACCTGCTAAACCTTATCTGCTGTCACTTTACGACTTCCTCTGTGCTGGCGAGAGAATTAGAAGATACTCCAACAGCATCTTACAAGCATTGACAGGGCTTAGACTCGGATCTGACTGAGGTGATGCTGGCTGCAGAACATCTTCTGGCACAGTCAGGGTCTTGCCAGACACTGCAGAGTGGGTGGTTCCTGCTAGGATCACTGGATACTGCAGTGTGATGTGTTTGGCAGATATTACCAAAAATCTATGTCTCCTCATAGCAACTAGCCTGCAGCACACAGCAAAGATCCCCCAAACAGCTGTGTTCAAGATACATCTGGCATCAGCAGTGTCCCTGTGACAACTTTCCCTTGCTTACCCTAGGCAGAACTTGAGGCTGGTTCTGCTCTGTCTCCCAGGACAGGTGTAGGTAAGTAAGAGTAAGGATTCCAAGGTGAGAAAGAGTGGAAGTATTTAGAGGCAATTTACTTCACTTGGTTATAATCTCTCTGCATTTGGTGTCTAGCTCACATTGTGCTCTGTGGCAAATCACACTGTTATTCATGGGTGTTGTACTGTCTCATTTCTTTTTTTGGCAGCGTTCAAACAGCAGTGATAAATGTGTTCAAAGGGGGAGGCTTGCAGAACAATGAGCTTTACATCCTCAATGAAAATATCAGGTAGGTCGCTGAAATGTGTGAAAATAGATTTTTGTTGCTGCTTGTTTGGTGTTTGCTGGGGTCTCTTCCCTTCAGAACTACAGTTAGAGGATATTGGTGGGAGGAGAAGGGATGAAAGCAAACTTTAGCACAGCTTTGGGGTTTCTGGCTAACTTCTTTCTTGCTATTGAGTGACATGAATGGCATGGGGTGTTTGGATAATTTTTCTGCAACATGTGTGGATGTATAGCTTTGGTAAGGACAGGTTGTGTATTGACTTGGCTTGTAAGGCTTTTGTTCCTTCCTACACCTCTTTTGGATATATTTTATACATGGTAATATTGGCATCTCTTTCCTAAAACCAAACTTCTCAGAACTGTGGAGTGTTTAAAGCAAACCACAGCATTTCATTTAAAAGCTTACTCTTCACATGATAATTGCAGAGCAATATTTTTTTAAGATAAAAAAACCTAAAAGCCTAGCTAGCATTTTTTGTCACTGGTGCTAGTGATGGTTAAAAGTATCATTTTCTTTTAGAAGCAGGTTTCATGATTATCTGTGGTTTCGTTCTGATTAGCTGGAAAGTTTGATTAGCAATAGATAGGACTGTAGAGTAGATAAAGAACTATTTATTCTTGCCTTGGTTCCAAGTGCTGCTGAGAGGAGTATTGTCAGGGCTCATGGATGTGGGTTCCTCCTCCTTCTCTTTTTACCACTGCATCCATATTAATTTGTCAAGAGTGCTGTCATACGTGTCTCCACATCTTCTTTTATATGCCCTCCCCTCATCCCTATTGCATTTTTTCAGGCTCCAAAATTCAAACGGCAATTTGAGCTAAGTATTTACTAAAGAGCAGTCTAAACTACCCCTTTCCCTCCTTTCAAAATAAATGCAGCTATCAGGGCAGGAGACTCTGTCCAAGTTGGTTTAGCCCCAAACCAGGAAAGTTTAATATAATTCCTTTTCAGAGTTGAGCAAGGACAGCATCTTGCGCTTTAATGATATTTTAGTGTGTTCAGGTCAGAAGTCTTCAAGTTAGGTTTAAGTACTTGGAGCAGTCTTAATTCTCCATGGGATGAGTATTTGTGGACATGAAAATAAAAACAGATGTCATAAGGCTTGGGAAATACCTAAACCCCCAGCTTGTTAGCAGACTTGGGGAGTGGCTTTGGGCTTTGTGACTCGCCTGCCTGGTTGTTGCCTGTGGCAGTGGCTGCATCCTGCTTTTCCCCTGCAGTGCAAGCAGGTGCTCCTTCCCCCCTTCCAGGGAGGCAGTACACCGGGCAGAACTGCTGTGGAGTCTGGGCTTGGCCCCAGTGGCTGGACCATGCTCTCTTCATGCTGGTTGCTGAAGTGAATGCAGACTGTTGAGAACCAGGCAAAGAACAGGAAATTCCTTATGAACTGTGTATGCTTTGAGAGCAGTGCTGATGGTGGGAGGGGAAATGCCCTCTTCCACAGACATGCACTGCCAGGCTGTACTTGGAAACACTGACCTTGAATTACGTGATTTATGTTCCTGCAGGTGCCTTGAGCATTGGTTACATCTCCAAATGTCACTCTTTAAATAGACCATTTCACATCCAAGCAGCTCATTAATGCCCATGTAAGGAGCAAAGGACAGGCCTCTGCATGTGTGTTTGTGTGAACACCTGCAGCCTCACACCTGTGGTTCTTGATGGAGCTCCCAGCACAGGGTGAGCTCTGTGCATGAGGTGAATCTCTGGCTTGACACTGGAAAAAAGCCAGACCTCTGAGACAGACAACTCTTGTGTGCCGTGAGGTCGAGCTGGTGCGTTCTCCTTGCTCGTGTTCTCCCCTTGGCTCCTGGGCTGTCGTTTGCAAATGCAGTAAGAGGCTCTCAGGTTCTGCACAATGCTTTTGTCATTTGGCACAGGGAAACACGGGACAGTTTCAAAGGAGGATGGTAATGACAGGACCAGGAGATGAGCAGGTGGTAACGTTTTGCTCGGGATTGCTGCCACCAAGTTTTTCTCTTGCTGAGATTTGATGCCAACTCACTGGCTTTTGCTTTTTTTTTTTTACTGCTCTGAAAGTCAGTTGTGCCAGCAAGAGGAAATTTAAAAAATGCTTTTGGGAGGTGGAATTTCTGGAAGCAGGAGGTGACCTGGCCATGTTTAGGAGGAGACCTCTCCCTTGGTTTTTTTTTAAGGTGCAAGCCTCTAGTTGCTGGTCTTACCTGCATGAAGCCAAATCCTGCTGGGCTTGTCAGTCAGCTGGTGGAGAGCCTGCTGGATTTGGCTGAAGCCAATGGAAAAGCTTCTGGCAAATGGGCCCCCAGAGACTTACCTGATTTATTGATCTCATAGAAATAGACATGTGCTTTGATTTGAGTGGGTGAATACCAGCACTGTGAGAGAGAAAGAGTAAAGGCATGTTGGCATGCAAATAAATGTAGAAGCATTGCAAAATGGTTACAGAGGAAGGTTGCTGTCAAATCTGACTTTGAGCAGAGGTTAGGTAAAGTGGTGTAGTTTGTTGGTAAAAACCCAGCCTAAAAACAGGGTGGTCCCTGATTCAAATTCTGTTTTCAAGCACTCTTGACTATACTTCACGTTGGTAAAAAGCAAAACTCTTAGAACAGAAAAAAAAATTCCGATGCTTGGCACTGAAAAGTGTTGGGCAACCTTTAAATTTTAGGCAGAATTTACTGCTACAGAATTTCTCAGTCACTGAAAGCTTAAAGTGCAAATGCACTGAGCTTCCTAAGTTGTTTTTTTAATGCTGCTTCTGATGTAAAACAATCTTGATTTTTATATAATTTTTTTGAAATACAAATGTGTATTAGAATTCAAAACTTTCATCACAGCCTGATTTAAAAGCCAAAAATTTTCATCAGAAATATTTCTTTAGAGTGGCTTTTGCCTGTATGTATTTAAAACGCCTCTTGTTAAATTTCTAGAATTTTTCCCTTGGAAAATATGCGTTCTTTTTTTTATTTTTTGAAATGTGGTAGTTAAAATGTGGCTGCAGCTTCTGCTTCATTTCTCCTCTCCTTATCCTCATCTTCTGCTTCCAAGAGAAAAGGAAGTACAACATTAGGGAGATATGCTATCTTCAGTGACATGAAAGGCATCTTTGTTTAAACAAAAAAGCAGAAAAATTTATGGATTTCAATCTAAGTAACTTTAAATTGTTTCCCCAGCTTTCTGTTCATTCAGAGGAGTAATTTTTTTTTTTGCTTGTTCTAGGTGTATGGTTTATAATTAGAAGACTTTTGAGAAACTGTTCAATTCCTTTATAATTTGAGAATAGCCTTTGTAAAATACATATGTAACTGTAAGAGAAATCTATCCGTGGCCAAAATGACCCATTCCCATACATTCCTGTGTCTTTGATATGACTGGTAGTAAAGTGCAGATATTCCTGTAAGAAATGACCAGCAGTGGCTGCTACTTCATGGCTCAATTCCTTCTGTCTACAGACGGCTGCTGAAGAGTGAACTTGGATCCTTCATCACAGATTACTTTCAGGTATTGCATGACTTGCTTGCTTTATTTTGAGGTTTGCTTTCTTCAGCTTTTTAGTCTATAACAAAATTAGGATCCCTTTTTACATATGTGTAGCCTCCCAAGTTTTGTTTCTGTTTTGCTAAGGAGGATGATGGAGGTAGTGGACTTCTTAAATGTGGGCCTTGGGAGTAATTTTTTTTATTGATGTATGTGCAGAATTAAGGATAATCTTCCTTTGTGCTTAAGGATAATCTTCCTTTGTGCTTAATCTTCCTTTGGCTGCTAGTAGCCTGCCAAGATCAAGAAGGAATTCACTTGAAGTTTTTAATGAAGATGGGATACCTTTTCTTTAGCATAGAGAGTTCAAGAGTAGGTTCTCTGCAACGGGGCCAGCGAAGGGAAAGAGAAGACATAACAGCTGCCTGGAGGCAGGAGGGGGCAAAGAGAAGGAAGCGTCTATCAGCAGGAAATCAACCTGGGTGCAGTTTGCCTTTTAGTCCCACAAATATAAATGCAGCTTCTGAAAAAGGAAAATGTGAAGGATGACTTGAACAATCATAAATGTGAACAAGTGTTGCTGCCTTTTACTGATACTGTCCAGGTAGACAGAGGTTCACATGTAACCACATGAAAGCCTGCTGGATGATTTTTAGAAGGCACTGGTGGCTTTCAGTGCTTTAATTTGTTCAGTGCAGTGTTGGTTAAAAAAAAAAATGAGGAGCTGCTGGAAACAAGAGGGTTTTCTTCCCTTTGAGTAAGAGAGAGAGAAAAAATTTCTGTACTTTCTGAAGCGGCTGATGCTGCCGTGTGCGTGCCAACAGCTTAAAGGAGGAAAAAGAAGACTAGTGTTGTTTTGTATCAGATTACGTGATTTATTAGATTACATGATTTTAAAAAATCCCCCTGCTGTGCTATCAAGTGAGAAGAAAACTCCTGCCCCAGGGGTAGTTGTTTCACTTCCTCAGCCCTTCTCTGCACGAGTTGTTTACTGCAGAGGCAGCTGCTGGCCGTGCATGGCAGGATGTTTCTTAGACCCCGAGTGGGGTGGCAGCCACCAGCACTCGCATTTAATTTCTGGGGTATTTTTGCTCATTGTCAAAAGGAGTAACTTGGCATCTGTCAGACTTAGCCCGAGGTAAAACTCTTGGTGCAGGCAAGTTGTGAGACAAACTGTGAGATAAAGGCTATTGTGGGAACTGAGATTTTTCCCTCTGTAAGCTAAGATGCAGACTTATTTCTGATTCTAGACTAACAGTATATGACCATGATAAAAGCTACTACTCCCTCCTGAATGTCTTTCCTCAAAAATCCTAGGGCCATGGAGTGGGGAAAGACTGTTCTCGTGCCAAAGAAGGGCTGACAATGTTATTTAATTTGTCTGTGGGTTGTTTCACTGCTGATGCCGGCTGATTTATGGCAGTACTGCTGCCACCAAGATGAGAAGAATTGAATCAAGCTGCTGATTTGGCTGAAAAATAACCTTGAAAGAAAAAAAACAGAGTTTCCAACTGCTTCCTTTGACGTGTTGTGGTCATCACCTCTGACATGGGGGAGGTGCTGGGAGTGGGTCACCAGGATGCAGAGTGGAGTGGAAGTGCATCTTTTGGCAGTGACTTCCTCTGACATCTGCTAAAGCCCACTGAAAGCTGTCCCAAAAACCAAGTTTTCTGTCTTCTTGCATTGAAATGGACCCTGACAGATATGCTCTCTGTGTAGCCAGGCAGTTTTAAATACCCTAGCAGCAATTAGAGCAACTAACTGGATCATGTAATATTTAGATGTGATAAACTGACTTGAATGTTTTCCATTTCTTATGCTATGACACTTATAACTGGAGCCACTAAGAGGAACTTTAAAACTGTATTTGTTTTAAGAGTTTGAGATTTTACATTATGTAAATTTTATACACTCATACATGCACACTTTTTATAACCATTGAATAGCTAAGACTAAAATGGAACAGAGCTTTTATAGTGAGACAAAGCTAGCTTTGTGATCAACTTAACTTGATTACTCACAAGTCCTTTTCATCAGCACTCATGCAAATTAGCAGTTTTTAGCTCCTGAAATTGCCAAAGGAATGTTTAGGAAATGGCTGGAATTTGTGCAGTCTTTTTCTGCTACCAAGCCATCATCATACAAGAGTTAATGAGTCTGTTTTGTCTTTGAAAGAGAAATATAATTCCCGTAAGAGCTGCAGTGCAAACTCAGATGTTTCATTCTGAAGGAGAGTTGTGTTTATAAATCTGCTGCTTTAGCAATCCTACTGTATATACAACCCATCTCCTTGGATGGGAGCCTGGGTGTAAATGCCAGATAGTTGGGACTTGTAGCATTTGTTGCAGATCTGCCTTAAAGCAGTTGCTTCATGCTCCAGGTTTTTCAGTGCTGACTTTGCCCACGAACTGATTCTAGAATTTCCTGCTGCTAAAAAGGGGCACTTTGTACCTACCTCTCTGCACAATAACCTAGCAGGGCACCATTTGCTCTCACTGCTGGGTTAGTTTGCTGGTGGTCAGCTGAACTGCAGTAGGTGGAAATCCTATGACCATGGAAGGTAAGAAGCTGGGATTTGGAGGAATAGGGTGTACTGGCAGTTGGGACTTCTCTGGTGCAGCTGTGTGATTTTTCGGATGAGCTCCCTTCATTTTCCTACTATCTGACCCTCGTGCTTGTGGAGAAAAAATTTTAAATATAAAACTAGCAAGTGTTGATAAATTGATGCATTATCTGCCTGATTCTGCAAACAGCCTGAAACAAAACCTTTGGAAAGGATGAACTGTGTCTTTTCACTCTATGTGGGCTCATTACTCTTGAAACTCATGGGGGGTAAAATGGAAATGCATTTATGTGTATTAACTCCAAACTGTCTCCTCCCAAGGCAGAGAGACCTGATCCCTCCCCAGGCACTACAACCTCTCCCAGAACCCATAGGCTGCAAATGCAGAAAGCCAAATGCCCAGAGCTGATGCCTGATGTCCACTCCCCACACTGGCAGAGCTCGTAGGTGAGGAATGGCAAGTGGACTGTTTCCTCATCCAATCCAATGAGATCTCTGATGTCTTAAAACCAGAAATAAAGCTGTTACATAATGTCCAGCCTGCTGCAGTGGAGAGCCCCTGGAGGTGGCAAGTCCTGACTCAGAATTAGACTCAGCTTTGTGTTTGTACGCGAAGCTGCAGAAGCTGCAGCGTGTGAAGCGCTCATTGCTGGGGTGTCAGGCAAAGTCCAAGCAGCAAGATGATAATGGGTAGCTGAAAAGCAAGCGGTGTCAGCAATGAGGCGAGCCTGGATCCAAACCAAAACTGATTTTATCTTCTCCCTTTAGAGCAGTCAGAAGTGGTGCTGGTGAACCTTCCTGTGGTCAGAGTCCCTCTCGCTGTAGGTTCCCCGGCTGTGCAAGGTGGCTGCAGTGATGGGGGGACACCTGCACTCCTCCCTCTCCTGTGGCACCATAAAGCTTTTGTTTAGCTCCCCACTGCATGTTTTTCTGGAACTCCAGCCTGGAGAGATGACTCCAGCATCTCTTGTGATGCTTGCTCACTCCTTTGAAAGGCTGCTTTGTAAAGCCTAGCTAACAGCTGAAGAGAAGCTGTTATGTGGCTGCTTAGTCAAAGAGAAAAATTACAGGGTGTGTGATGCATCCTTCCTTGATGCCAGGTTTCTGTGTCTACCTGTTTCACAGCAAGGCAAGGAAATAGTTGTGTAGGCTGTTGGAGTGATGGTTACTGCTGGATACAGGCAGCACTAGCTCTTCTCTGGCCAAGTGCTGTCTTGTGCCTGCTGCCAGGGGCTGCAGCAGCTCGGCTGCTGCACAAAATTCACACTTGTGTGATTTGCAGAGCTCAGCTGTGTGTCTGCAATACCCTTTTGGGTCAAGCTGGTCTTTATTAATGTATTTGTCTCCTCATTGGCTGGGAACCTCTGTTCGTGCAGGTCTGCTAATTATTTCTGCTTCATGTGGCACTTTCTAGAACGGCTTTCACGGAGCAGCCCCAGAGACTCCATAGCAACTGCCCAGCTTCGTTATCATGGACGGGGTCACCCAGCAGCTCAGCACTGCTATCGAGCAGAGGACCTAGTCCTAGGTGGCAGCAGGGACACCTCCTTTCAGGCCCTGCTCACATGGACTCTGTAGATGTGTGTGAGTCCTTCCAAATGCAGCCTGGTTGCTCCTGCTCAAAGCGTGGCGTGGTCGCTGTGCCTGGCTGAGCAGGATCCCACCTGGAGCGGTGACTCACCAGAGCAGGGTCAGGGGCCCTGGCTGCGGGATTTTCCCAGAGCTGCTGCCTGGCTGGTTGTGGTGTAGATCGCAGCAGTGCTGCCTACGTGGTCTGCCTGGTCTGCTCTCCTTCTTACTCTCCCTGCCTTACTTTCATCTCTTTAAGCGGGCTTTCTCTTTTGTCAGTTGTGAACAAAACCGGCTCTAGGAAGAGTCATTTTAGGATGTGATTTCATATTTATCTTGCAATTTCTCTTCTATGTAGGATCGAAGTGATCTCTCTATTTCTGTCAGTATTTCCCCTCTTGGTAGAGAAAAAAGAAAGAACGGGGGTGGGGGGTGCTCTAGGTGTGAGATGCTGCAGCTCACACAAGTTTGTGTTCTGTAAAACACTGCCAAGAATTAGGTAGGTGTTTGTGTGCAGCTGGTAATAACTTTGTAGAAAATACTTGCCAAGTAAGTTTGGGTGATGCTTTTTTCTTAAGTTAACATCAGATTATCCACAAAGCAGTGGCTATGTGCTTGTAGAGCCTATAAAAGTGTGGTTTAGCACTAGAACACAAAGCCTCAGTTGGCTACAAAAGGGGGCTGCATTTAAGAAACGCTGTAGTGTACTGAAGAAAAACTGATTTTTTTTTTCACCCAGCAAAATGAGGTCAATTATTTTCAGTATGTTCTGGATCAGTTTACATCTGTTTCAAGCTTATGGTGTTTGATGAACTAATATTGATTTGTGCATTTGAAGGTGGCTTTTAAAAGGCATACTGGCCACGTTTGGCTTGGAGACATGAGTGGAAAGCAGAATTTGTCCATAATTAAATGGGTGTTCGTGTAAAAGTTTTTCCCTCAAAGATAATGGCATGTTTGTTATTAGCAGGAGAATTCATTTGTACCTTGCCATACTGCAGACATGGCTTTCAGACAAGGTATGAAGTTGCCTGTGATGGCTTGGGCCTCCTTGGTGTTTTCTGTGGAGTTGCTGCCGAAGCTACTTAGCTGTTTTTCGCCACCCTTCTGCTCGAATGTAGCACCCACAGCAGAGCAAGCTGTGCTGGTGGCACGGCTGTCACCCCCAAATCCTTCCTGTTGATTCTGTCCCGATGCTGTCACCACACCCATGCTGCTGACAGAGTGCTTCTGACAGGCAGCATCTAATTTGCCTCAGGCACAGTCAGATGGGTACTATTTTGCCCAGGGTGTAGTGGGAGCCTGCACAGGAAGGGCCTCCATGGCCCCCACTGGGAATGCCCAGCTCCTGCAAGGTGGAGGGAGGGACAAAGTGCTGGGCACTGCTGGTTTGAGAGAGGAGCCCCAGCTGGTGTGCCTGGGACAGCTTTCACCTTCTGCAGAGATGGTGGGACTGGAATTGCTCCATTAGGCACTAATGGAGAAGCTTGCCTCAATTTCTCCAACAGGGAAGGGAAAGAGGAAAATATCTGTGCCAGAAAAAAGGAAGGAGTTATCAGGAAAGTGTGTATGTTTTATAAGGTGGTGTCTGACTGCCTTCAAATTTTTTTTTTATTCCCACTGATTTGAGCATTACTTACTTTAAAGAGTAGCAAACATATACGTGTTGTGGGAGGATCTTTGCTGAGGAACAAAGGAAAAGTGATTATTTTAGCTTTGAATCCTGTCTTTAAAAACTTAGGGCATTTGAAAATTTACTTAAGAGCTTTCTCTTAGCTGCCCTTCTTAGTGGTGTACCTGAGAAAGCTATTTTGGTTGTCTGCACTGAGAAAAGGGGTCAGCCTGTGAGATTTCACAAGGTCGCTTCTGTCTGCTGCAAAACATCTCTCTCCAAATTTCTCAACTGGATGAATGTGTGTTAACTTGGGGTGTTAAGTTGGGACTTAGTTTCTCTGCACAGCAGAGCAGCAAAGAGTAAGGACAGGTTTCAGCCCCTCCCACCAAGAAGCATATAACATCCCTGGTGTCCCAACAGCAGGGTGAGGAAAACACCCTGGGGAACCACGAAAGGCTCATCTGGGGAGGGAAGGGAATCACTGTCCCCTCAAGCTCCCAGTTCAGCTGTAACTGCAAAGAGATGGAAGGTGGCAGCTGAACTTTTTCAAATAAATGTATTCAAGCTTACTTGGTGTGAGTCTTTGTCTGGTCTTGATTCAAATAGATTTATTTTTCCTCGTAGCTCTGTGCCTCTGGGTTGCCTCTGGCAAGCAGGGATGCAGCAGCAGAATGAGACTTGTGATCTAGACAAGGTCTGATACAGACCTCTGCTGTGGCTGCATTGAGTAGCTTGTATTGATTTGTCAGCAGACCCTGTAGGGTTTGTTAATGACAGTTTGCCTGTCTGGCTTGCTCTGAGGGATTAATGTTTGGATTGATTCAATTTCTAAGCCTGTGACTTCTTGCGGAAAAGATGGAGAAGTAACATTTCCAGATATTTTTAGGATGAGGAGAAGAGAAATGAAGTGTGCTTGATTTTATTTATTTATTTTTAAGTCTCTTCCACAGGAAAAGGGAAAATCTGAGAGGAAAAGTGAAAAGTCTGCAGTAACTATGTGGACCTAATCTCTTTTCTAAGGAAACCTTTAGTGTGAGATTATGCAATCTCTTTAGCACATGGAATTACTATAATACATTCATAGGAGCATTATAAATTTGTTACTACAGAATAATGATTAATATATCTATTTTTAATAGATACAACTATACTGCCTATTAGCATGCACAAATGTGTACTTTGGTTGCTGACATGGCAGCAAAATAAAAAAAAAATCCCTGGAAGTAGAAAATATCAATAATACTAACTTTTAGGCAAAGCATCTGGAAAATTGTGTCCAGAGTGCTCAGGAAGCATATGTAAAATGAAATCTAATGTTCTAGTGGAGATAGAGAAGGAATTAATATTTCTTGAGAGAAACACAAAAAAATAAGCATCACAACCTCTTATGTGTATGTGTATATACCTTTTTATTATACAGTAGTTTAAAATAAGACAGTATTAAAGACCACCAGTATATGAGAGGTAATTGCCTTGAGCTACAGGTTGAAAAATAAAGAAATTAAGTACTTTTATTAATAAACTGAAAGCATTTGGAAAGATTAAAGTGCAGTATCACTCCAACATTATCTATTGTTCAAGCAGAAAAATATTTACAGTGTAAGTGAGTTTCACTTTTTTTTTCCCTTATGGTTTTCTTCATTACAGATTTCTTTCTCCCTCCTTTTTCACATTGTTGTTTTTTTCCAGGAAGTTTTTTTGTTGTTGCCCAGTGCATGCTATGTGTAGTCATTTATTTCCATTGAACAAATCTAAAATTTGAACGGACATCCTGACAACTTCATATTTCCCTCCAAAGCCCATATTTCTGCTAGAGAATCTTCATAAAACAGTCACCCACCATTTGTTGCCAGCATTTGGAAATGTTGCAGGTTTTTTTTCATTGTGTGAACCTATTTATCCAACTTGCTAATTCCTGTTGTCATTGCCCAGGTGAAAAATATCTCCCAGCCTGAGAATGTCACAGAGCAATGTTTCCTCCTTTTTATACCCAGCTTTGTGTAGCTTTATGTTGAAGGGAGGCTGCAGAGGTGTGCTGCTCTCTTGGCTTGGGGTGCTTCCACAGTTGCCTGTCTGTGTGTCAGGGCTGAGGTGTGCTGCAGTGTGGTCACAGGAGGCAGGTTTATGATCCAGAGCAGGAGCACCAGGGCAAGATGCACTGTGGCAGCTCAGCAGGAGGCTGTAGTGGGGTAACAGAAGTGTCCACTGCGAGTGAAAAAAGATGTGCCTTGCTCCTGGGCTGATGGAAGGTTCAAAAGTGCAACCTTGACCTGCTTCCCCATTAAAAACAAGAACTGTGATGAACAGTGGGGAGTCATCTCTGGCTGCTGTGGGCTACCCTGATAGTGACTCCTTTCAGAGAGGCAGAAGGCCTTACTCTCTATCAGTATGAGCTCTATACCTTTTAGGATGCAGTAATAGTCTGTTATGTGGTGATTGCAGTGCCTTTCTCTGGTATTCTCAAAACTTTTCAGAATAACTGATTCACCTAGTGCTGTTGGGAGAACAAAAAGATAGGTGTTGTTTTTGCACCATTCTTATGTTTGGGTAAGTGGGAACCAAAGGTGATCAGTTATTTGGATGTCCTGAACTGCAAACAGGCATCTTGATGTCTTGATCTGTCTGGTCCATGAGAATTAAGTTTATCTAGAAAAACCAGTTCTTCTGCAGCTTGACACTGCATACTGAGATGATCCAACTGCTCAGTGCAAAAAAAAAAATGGCCTCATGGAAAAACAGTAGGTAGGAATAGAGAAGTAGATGTTAGGGAACTGAACCTGGCCTACTGTGCAGTTAGATAAGCAATGAGCAAGGGCAAAAAGAAGAAATAGTGGGACATTTTCATAGCATTTGACTCTTTGATCACCTCCATCATGTAATTGAGGTATAGCTTATGTGGCTGCACTGTTATGGTAAAAACCATTTTATTTTCTTGACTCCCTCTCTGTGATTCTTCCCATTTCTGGGAGATGTTTCAGCTGCTGTGTCTGTTGCATTCTCATGTCTAGCTGAGCAAGAGGGGCTTAAGGAATGTCTAGCACTCACCCTGAGTCCAGTGCTGGAAGAAGGTGCTGCAACATGACTAAACTTAAGATGAATGCATGCAAAGTGGATAGCATCTGACAAAAATGTATTCTTACATGTTCATTATGAATAAATAAAAGGCAAATGCATGTCTCTCTTTTCTCTTGGCAGAACCAGCTCCTTGCGAAAGGCTTGCTGTTTATGGAGGAGAAGGTCAAGCTGTGTGAAGGTAAGTATAGCAGCAAACCTGTTTTGGAAGGGAGCTGTGCTTTGATGTTTGGTCAGATGAGATGATTTGCATGTCTGGAAAGTACACAGCCCTTTCTGGTGCTGTCCTGGGGTGTCACACAACCCCTCAGGAGCCCNGGTGGGCTGTTCGAATAGCCACAGAGCCATGATGCTCCCACCAGCCATAACTGCATCACAAAAGCAGGAACGTGGGTCTTGTGTGGCAGCTGAACCTGGGCTCAAAGCAGTTCTGGTCTGGACATGGATCCTGTTGCAAAACTGCTTGGAAGTGCCTTCTGCCTTTCATTTCTCAATGTGATTTGCAGCTTGATGTAAGCACAATTTTAGTTTCTCTGTCATGCTTTTGAGAGCTGAACTATCAAGCTTTGTGTAAATTTAGAGAAAAAAACCCACTCTTTTGGATGAGAATGAAATCCTTCAGGAAAGAGGTTGATCACACATGGAGTTGTGTTCAAACTACTGCTGCAGAGCCTGTGGACTAAGGCAAGTGTGGTGTGGCCACTCAGTGTTGGACATGTGGGGAGTTGGTCACATTTAGTAACTGCTCAAGCGAAGCCAGCACGTCTTTATTCAAAACCAAGCTGCTGTTTGGTTTGACCCAGTTTTGTAGCCTGCAGGGAAGATCTCTTGCTAATCACCAGTGTGTTGTATGTGGGTCATTAAAATGCCAATAGACGTTTATAATCTCACGCCATTGCTGGTCCTGGATTCCTCTGCACTGTTCTGCACCAAGTGACTTCACCCAGCTGGCAGGCTGTAGGATTTGGGCCCCAGGGGAGGTAAGGGATTGCCAGCCTCCTGCTTGGTGTGTGCTTCTTCAGCATCAGCCCTGTGAGGGAGGAAAAAGGGCAGACTCCTGCCTTTTCCAAAATGTGGGTACCTGCCCTGCCACTGCCAGCTCTTCAGAATGAATGCTGCACAGCTTATCTGAGGCTTTGGTTTCTGTGTTCATATAAAACTATTCCAGTATCTGCTTTGGCATTATGAAAACTGAATTTGAGTCTGCAGTAAGCTGAGAGCCGCCCAGGAGTATTTTGCAGATGCTCAGGTAGTTCGGGTCAGATGAAGTTTCCCAGGCAGATAGCAAAACCCTACATGCCTCATTTTTCTGTCCCTGGTTTGAAGTGACACTGGAGCCACTTTGCCTGTGCAGGCTGGCATCACTGCAGGAGATGACTCACGGGCAGCTTTCTTTTATAACGTGTGAGTTTGTTGCAGGTCTTGTGGTCACAGCAATGAGGATTTCTTGTACATGCTTCTTGGTGAGCTCTGTCTTCCTGGAAAACTTACACTGCCCCAGCACCCAGACAGTGTCTGCAGGGCTGCAGGGCATGGCAATGTTTTATCTGTGTCTGTTTTGCAATCGCAGCCTGTTATTTTAACATGATTTTTCTTTATAAGGTCTGTCAAAATCTCCTTCAGTGCCAGCAGGATTTATGATTTCTTGAAGAAACAAACCATTCCTGCTTCCCCTTCAGAAGGAGAAGTGATCTCTGACATTTCATTCTGTCTCCACACAGCAAAGCATTGCAGTCCTGGGTAGGAGGCAGAGGAGGAAAAAATTTAAACATTCAATTAGTCTGTTTCCTGTTGTCTTTTTCGCTTACACTGGGCTGTTGCTGGTAATGGGTACCTGTTGTGGGGGTGTTGGGTAGTTTCTTGTTTGCCTGCAGTTCCAGTTTTGAAGCCAGAGTCATACCTAACACAGTGAAGCATCTCTTTGAACCTTTCTGTGGTTGTTAGTGGGCTGGCTCCCTGCTCAAAGGGAAATGTCTGCAGGATCTAGTCCTGCTGGCTCTCTGCTCTCTGGCTGTATCCTAAGCAGCACAACACATGGACAAGCACAGTGAAAGTCTGTGTGGAAGTCTGCAGATGAGGAAAGCACTTCAGTACAGAGTGATAAGGCTCCTTTGAGTTGCAATTTTACATGGATTCCAGTTCCTCATGTAGGGCCTCTAGTGACCTTGAGGCTGAGCCTTCAAACCTGTCTTGAGTGGCTGTCTTCCATTACTGCTCCTTGAGTCTTCACTGCTTGTGAGCTCCAGCTGAGGCTCGGTGGGAGGTATCCTGGAAAGTTCTTTTGTCAGAAACTTGTGGTTTTAAACCTGAGTCTGTATTTGCACCTAAGATTTCCAAGGAGGTATCTAAAACTTGAAATAAACATTGCAAACCTTTAGCTAAAAAACTTAGAGGCTTTGGGCCCAAATGCTGAGGAGTACACAGCTCTGTAAGTCAAACCCATGAGCACAATTTGATCACAATTCTATTCCTGTTGTGGGAATCCCGAGGTGCATAACTTAGTCTGCCTTCATTTTAAGTACCCAGTTACATTTAGGGATATTCGTTCAAATTGGAGTCATATAAGGGGTGGCCCCAAGTGGATTTCGTTTGGGAACCTTCACAAGAGCCACATTTGTCATTTCTGCCTTTGCCAGGATTCCTGATAGGTACCTGATTGCTGCTTGGTACTGAGTGGATGCTGGAGGGGGCTCAGCTCTTCTAAATGCTCTCCCTGGCTCAGTTGCAGGATGATGTTGGATGATCAGCTGATACTGGCTATGACCTGCTGGTCTTCATATTCAGCTGTTCATGTGTGGCCTCTCCCCTGCTAGTCAAGTGTGTTAAGTGTGAGCTGTGCAATTGCACAATCCTCTGCTGTGGAGTTAAAGCCTCTGGTTGAAGAGGGGCTTCACTTTTGCTGGAATTGGTCTTGTGTTTTGCACAGAACTGTCTTCTTTGCACTAAGTGACAGAGCAATTTATGGTCACAGCCTTGTATCTCTGTCATTTAAGGGGAAGCTTAGCTGGGTGATGTCCAGTTTTGGGCAGAAACTGTGAAAGTGGTGTCTTATTTGGGGAATTAGAGACTACTTGGAAAATCCAACTTGCTTTTAGTGTCCCTGTCACTAAAGCTCTTGCTCCCAATCTCTGTTTTCATAGGTGAGGATCGCATTGATGTCCTGTCTGAAATCTGGGATCACTATTTTACAGAGACTCTTCCTACTCTCCAGGCAATATTCTACCCAGTCCAGGTAATCTTAATTGCAGTTCAGTCAGGTGAAGCAATGTAACTGCAATGCCTGCTAATGGCAAGTGGAAACTTCTCTGCCAGCAGCACTGTTTGGCCAGTGGCTAAATACATGTCAAAGCCTTTAAACTAAATCTGGGAGGAAATAGAGTTTATCCAAGTATTAACTGTAAGAAGGACTGCTAAAATCTACTGGACAAGCATGGTGTTTTGGGCTGAATTTATTCCCAATTATCTACTCTCTGTGCTTAGCTAAGCTTGCACACTGAAACTGTTGGACTATACCTTGTCTAGGCTGAAGCTCTGGGCTATTTGTATTTATAGTTCTTTCTTTTTTAAGTAGCTGGGACTGTCACTGCAGATGAGAACACTGACAACTTGTCTTAGAGGTATAAATCTGAAGACTAGATCAGGAGAAAATGAATTTAACTCACCCTAATGACTTTTGAAGGGCCTATATCCCATTTGTGCCTTTGGGAAATCCTCAGTTGGGTTTTTTTAAGCTTTATTAAGGGGATATGTAAGTCTACGGGGTAGAGGATGAATGAACACTTTATGTAAGACCTTTTTACGCTGGGTATTTTGAAAGCTGAATATCCCATCAGAAGGGTTGAGCTGTATCATTTTTTAATGTAGTTCTAGTCAGGGTTTCCATATGAGCAGTCTAATTACCTCCTCAGCCTATTTTGAACTTTTTTGCCATCAGAGGAAAAGAAAAATGTACCTCATGTGGAGAATGACGTTCTTGGAAATGCTAGCCTCCTCCCCTTGACTTTTGCCTCTTCTGGAAGACATTATTTCCAGAGCCTTTTAAAATTATTTTTCCCTTGTATTGTTTGAAAGGCAGCAGGTAAAGCTCAAAGCTTGCCCTTTTCCTCTAATCCTATTACAGCTGGCATTTCCTAAAAGAGAAAGGACTTCTGCAAAGACAGACACTAACCTTTCTACTGTGTTTATTTTTGTTCTTTCCTTGCTGCAGATGCTTGAAGGTAGGTGTTTGACAGGTAAAACTGTGCAAATGTAATACCCTCCCTTTCTCTCCTTTAACAACTAGCTCTCAGTGAGGGAGTGACCTATTTAAGCAGGGGTTTGTCTGCACTGCAGCTACCTGTGTACTGTGGAAATAGTTGAGCTGACTGTGTGTCATACCCACTGATGCTAATAATTCTGCCACTTAGCAGAAAAATCGACTCCCCTGCTATTAAATGTCTCTGATGAGAAGTGGTTCAGAAGTTACAGCACTGTGGGTACAGCTTTTGGAAGTAACTTGGTTATAGTGGTGAAAGTGTGACTATTGGATGTTGAGATTCTTTGAAAGCATAACTTTTTTGCTGTATTTGTCTTGTCACGATGTCTGAGTCACTCAAAATATATCATCAAAGCTGTAGAGTTTGGGAAGTATGGCCACTTTCTGGATGAGGAACTGAAAGGTAAACAGACAAGATATTTAAAGCTTTGTAGGCACCAAAGTACTACACAAATGTATGGATTAAACTGCCAAAATACATCCAAGAATTTAACTCAGAGTAAACTGCTCTAGGCTACCACAGAGAGAGTTGCTGGTACAGCAAGAAATAGAAATTGCTCTTATGCCAGGCCACTGTCCTAATAACAAGATTGTGCTTTTCCTAGAAGTAGGGAACTGTATGTAACCATTTATATGGTGTGTCACAACATGTGAGGAGACCTCATCCAGTGAGTGTCTTCCATCAAGCTGCAGTTCTTTGTATGCTGCTCTGGGAGATGGGAAAGTCAATTTGTTCTTGATTCCCCATCCCTTCCTGCAAATATGAGCAGGATTATTTAGTTGTGTTCTTTGGTGATCCCAGCAACTGCTCATTCAGAATGAAACTAAGTCAGCCACATGTGTGAGCGTGTGTTACCAAAGCAGTAACTCACACTAACCTCCTATCTCAGCCAAATTTAACCCCAAGGCTCATAGCTGTTGCAGAAATATGACCTTTAAGCAGCCAAGTTGGTTAAATTGCTGTACAGAGGGGAACTATGTAAACAGGTCACTGGCTTTCTTATAATTGCAGCTGTTGATGTGACTATTGGTGTGGAAAAAAGAATAGCAAATCTTGTTTTGCTTGGCACAGAAACATGTTTGCATTTTGAAATGGGGTATGAAGTTAATGGGACTAAACTGCATGATATAAATAAAAAGTTTGCAGCTGCTGAAATGTAGTCCCAAGATAGGTACTGGTCTTTCCTACACGTTTTTTCCCTACACAGTGATGGTTTAAAACAGCAAATTGCTTTTATTATGGCCAAGCTGCCCTCCAGACTATTGGTTTTAGTTCCTATTTGCATATTGATAATGCTGTTAATTATGACATGCAACCTGTTATGAATTAATGATTAACTGCTGTTAATTCCTTCCAGCTAAATATTTGCTATGTGGAGTATGTTATGGAGATCATAAAATGATTCCCAAGCAGACCATGGGGCAGAGATTAACATACTGAGAAGAACAAGGCAAACTTTTCAGGCTGGAAAGTGCTGGGCAGGGCTGGGAGGAAAATTTCTGCTATTGAGTTGCAGTGGGGCAAGAGAAAGTCATGCAGACATTAAACACAGCAGAGGGAAAGGTGGTAACATCAGAATGCCAAATGGAGTTAGACTGTGTTTAAATATGCTGAGAAATATTATATCATCTGTTAAGCCTGCTCACTTGTGTTGTTGATGTAAAATAGTATCTGGGAGGACATGGAATGCCTTGCAGAGGATATTAAAGCTGTTGCTTTTTGAAGTGATGTTTGGTTCAAGCAGTCGTGCTAGTTTTGCTCCAGCCTCAATCGTAAAATCTGTAATGGACTAACTTGCAGATTTTTGTCATATCAGCAAGGTCTAAAGTGCAGGTGTTGAGCTGAAAGAGGATACAAGATAGATCAGAGGTAGGATTAGTTAAGAAATACTCTGTAACAACTTCGTTCCCTACAAAATCTTCTCTAGTTTCTCAGCTCCAAGAGCCAGAAGCACAAGCTACGTCCAGCCTGGGCTTTTTTGTGAACAAACTGGATGGCTACAAGTGGGTTTTATGAATACATACACGGTCATTTGGTGAACTACAGGCCCATTTCTGGCTTCACTCTAAACCTAGTGGTGCCACAGATGAGGTGATGCCCATTTCAGAATTTGTGTGAGACTGAGAGGGAAGAACTTGAAGAGTATCATGAATCTTCAGCATGAATGACTGGGGGGTGTTTTGCCACTGCAGTAATGGGCAGAATAGACCCTGCTGTCTGTGTGCACGTGTTGGTGTGATGCTCAGACATCCCTTTATCTACACTTGGATTTTGCCTTCTTTGTTTCCTTAGGGTCAGGAGCTGACTATCCGTCAGATTGCTCTTCTTGGCTTCAGAGACTTGGTCTTGCTAAAAGCAAAGTTGGACGAAATCCTTCCCCTGGTCCGGACAAAGCTTCCAGCTTCCATTGTCCAGATGCTGTTAATTCTGCAGGTGGGGAGCCTCTGCTCTTCTTCGTCTGGCTCCACTTGGGCATCTTGACCTCACTGAACTCATACAAACACTGGAGGGAAGGTGGGGAGTACAGAGGGTATGATGAAGGGGATGTGATGTGTGCTTATTTGGGAACAGTCAGTGTTAAAATGAGCTGAATTTGGATGCCCTGAGCTTTCCTGGGAACAGATAAAGATGTTGCCTTCAAAGAGCCAGGATTTTGTATTTTCTTTGGTACCTCTCCTCCCCATCTAGGAACAATCTCAGGACTCTTTTTTTTTTTCCCCCCACAAATTTTCATCTTCTAACTTGTCTGAATGCCTCTTTGTGCCCTAGTTTTCCTGATTTCTCAGCTTTGCAAGGATGGGGCAAGTCTCCATCACAGCAGATAATGGAATTTGAATGAACTGTGGCTTCTGGCTGCTCAACACCAGCTCCTCAGCTGGCTGGGATGCTGAGTAGTGCCTATTAGAGGAGAAATGCCTTTTGGGAGCAGGCAAAATGAGAGGCCATTTTCAAAGGCCTCTCCCAAGACATCTAGAGTGTCTGTGATAACTATCTTCTTTAACCAGATCTCAGCAGAGTACTTTCCAAGCATGCCAAATACAGCTGGTTTGGGGTTTTTTTTATATTGCCCAGCCTGACAGTCCTGAAAAATGACATATTATGTGTTTGGGTTGATAGACTCATAAAATGGTTTGGGTTGGAAGGGATCCTAAAGATCATCTAGTTCAAACCTCCCTGCTGTGGGCAGGGACACCTTCCACCAGGTTGCTCAGAGCCCCATCCAGCCTTCCTCTGAACCACATGCAGGACCTTTTATTTGACCTTGTTGATTATCATGAGGTTTGCACAGGCCCAACTCTCAAGCCTGCCAAAGTCCCTCTGGGTGGCATCCCTTCCCTCCAATGTACCGCACAGCCTGGTGGCTTTTATTTCTTCTCCAAAATAATGAGTGTCTGAGAAGGAAACTTTCTGAAGCACAACCAAAATTGCAGTGGCTAAGCTGGTAGTTCTGTGTGAGTTCTCACTGTTCTGATGTTTCAGTGACCCAGACTGGAAGAGCAGGTGATACTGAAGTGCTACCTCAATTTCTCTGAAATATTTTTTTAATACAAGAATCTTGAGAGCAAAGAGGATCTCAAAGCAACACATTTGAGGGAAAAAGCTTATTGAGGCTTTGCAGGAAGTTAAGTCTGAACGGTTTCTGAAATTACTGTTAAATTGGTTGGTGTTATCTGCCATCTTCACAGCTGTAAGCTGAACCACAGAGGGTGCTTTGCCTGCAGTCCTGCCTAGGAAAAGAGCAGTGCTTTGCCCAAGGTGTGTTAAGGCTTTTCTACAGAGATGTGTTCTGGTAGAACTGCCAGATAATTACATTGCTGTAGTACACCGTGCACATCCCTCAGTGTGAGCACACCTTGTACCTTCCTTTTACCTTGCTTAGAAAAAAGAACTGTCTGCTCAATGTCCATAGGGTGTGACTGTGACTTGAACAAGGAGATTGTCCTGAAAGGCACCCAAACCTCCATCAGCTCCAAAAGCTTTACTGATACAGTTGGGATATTCCAATGCAGAGAGAACTGACAGACCCCAGGCTTTACTCAAAAACCTTTTAAGGGTAATGTTGACTTCTTGTGTTTGATTTTCAGAGTGTTCATGAGCCTACTGGCCCCACTGAGGGCTACCTACAGCTGGAAGAACTGGTCAAGCAGGTGGTATCACCATTCTTAGGTTTGTGTGAGGATCACAGCTCCTCTGGTAGCACCTGTTTGCTTGGTAAGACATGCACGTTGTACTGAAGCTATTATTGGGGTACACAGGTTGGGTAATGGGAGGCATTTATTCTGGAAAAGGAAACAGTGCATGACTCCATGAGAGACAGAAAACAAAGGCTAAAACACCCCTGAGAAGGTCCTGATTAATGTTTCTGTATGTCGATTTTTGTGACAGGCTTTTTCTTTTCCATGACCTAGTGAACTATGTGTGCCCCATCACTGCACACACACACACAAAGTGTCCCCTCTCTCTGGACATGGACTGGATTTTAAAACCCCTTGTCCATGCCTGGTGTACTGCTTTCACCACAGTGAGAGACTGTACCTGGTCCTTTGTTGTCTGCTTGCTGTCCCTGCTTGCTAGCCTGCTTCAGCTGCTGCATCAACCAGCCTTTGCAAACAGCAGAACTGTTGCATGTTGATTCTGAGGGATGACAGGGATTTTGCATGAAGTCTTCCTTCCATCTGAGGATTCTATTAAAAAACCCCAAAATTCTGAGTATAAAGTATGGATAAACATGTCTAGGTGAGAGAACAGGCACCTCACTTGAGGAACAGCATGCTTGTTCTGGGAAACTTCTTTACACGTGATCCAGGAGCTCTGCTTACACTTGTGGCCAGCCAGAAGAGATTGGCTAGCTAATGGGCATAGTGTTACTGATTTGATAGTCAAGAGGATTTAAATAGAACAAATGAAGAAAGCTCCAGTCTCCCTCTGTTTTTATAAGCTTTAGCCTTTGCTTTGATGTAAAATTGTAGCAAGCTGGAGACCCACAACTTGTCTTGTACTACACTTTAGCAGCATATGGGACAAGATGGTCTTGTGGTAGAAGAACTTACCGAGACTCAGACAATCTGCCTGTAATTAACTCATGGCATTGCTTTAGGAAAACTGTGGCTCAGGATTTTTGTTCTTGTGGTTGCTGGGCAATCAGATATCTTCTGTGCAAGTGAACATGGTTGCTCAGTTCAGTGTGGATTTGCACATCTGATCCTGAGGCTCAGTCTAGATCAAAATCCCCTGTAAAAGTTGGACTTTGACAAATTTGATTGCTTTGCTGTTTATGGACATCTGCATGCTGTTGGGATAGTTTGAAAGGTAGCTGCCTGACCTGTACTGAAGTTTCTAGCCATCCTGGATTTCTGCCAGCTGAACGAGGCATTTGTGCCATTTAAAAAAAAAGAAAACTACACAAACCAGCCTTGTAAAGTTTATATGCCCTAAAATAATTGAATTTACTTTTATTTTAGCTGTCATTTATTTGTGTCTATTTCCAAGGTGGCCTTTTACCCCTGCTCCACCCTGTGCTGAGTATGAGGAAAGAAGGAACTTGTGTTTGCAGTGCAAGACATAGACTGCAAAACAGCTCTTTTCTGCAAATAATCATGGTATTTTCAAAGGGCTGCTGTGGAGGTGGCTTCTTCTCCTTAACTTTCGCTTGTAATCAGACTTCTTTCTCTTCCTCTCTCCCTCTTTCATTCACCTTTTTGCTTTCTCAGAACCAGTTTCTTCTCTCACTGGGCAGCCTATAATGATGACGAAGTTCAGTAGGTTCCCCATGGTAGCTTTTGGGAAGTGCACTGTTGGGCTCTGGGTATGCTTGCATTCTACACAGCTGCTCTGGAGGCCAAACTGACCTCTGGACTGGAGCCTTCAGGGTAAACGAGTGTTGAGAAATGTGACTGAAGGTGTCTTATCCCAGCTATGAGTACACATAAGGCTTGAGCCTGCAAAGCTGCTGTTTCTTAAGTTGATTTGAAGTGAGAGAGGTGTGAAAGGGGACAGGACTGCTCACAGAGGGGAATTGTAGATGGCAGCATTCCCACCTGGTCTTCTGTTAGCACCCTTCTTGCTTTGCCTGTGTAAATTAGCCATAACCTGCATGGTAAGGATGGAGTATGCCAAAGGGATCCAGCTGGCTAAGAAACTGGGTTTATGTTGGGGGTAGGAGGGAAGATGAAACATCCACACATCATTGCTGATCCGAGGTTGCTTGCAAAAAAATCCCATAAAAACTCCTCCCAGTTTATATTCCTGGTCATAAGGCACCAAAGTAGAAATAAAATTTATAGTCAAACTATGTATGACAACTCCCTTAAGAGACTGTCTTTTGTGGCCAAGAAAGTGAGGGGGGAAAAGTAGAGCAATAAGTTAATGTTCAGAGTTTAGCCTAATTTCACCTATTTTTTTTTCCCTAAAGAGTCAGATCCCAATGCCCTTTAACACTACAGTTTGCTGTGGCTTGAGCTGCAGATGAAACCGAAAGAGTATATTTGCTGTAACCAGCCTCAGAAATGGTTTTTGCATACTCTTAAGCACGAAATGAACTATTGTGAATTGATGTATTATTGGTGAAGTGTTGGCTGCTCACCTCCCTGTGACAATATAGAGTTGTTTTCTGCTCTTCTTCCTGATACAAGCTTCCAAAACTCTTATAACCTTCGGTGACAAGTACTTTGCTTTGCATTTTGTTACTCTCTTACGCTCTGCAGTCTTGGTTGGAAGCCTTTTATATGGTTTAAAGGCTCCTGACTTTATGAAATAAGACCCTGCACTTCAGTGAAGTTTGTGAGGAACAAAGAGACACATAGGGAATGGCTCTCTCAGCTGCTGCAGGGATAGACCCACAGGAGGTGTCCAGCATTGCAGGGAGGTGGAAGCCAGCAGGGCAACAGTAATTGTGTCTGATCCAACCTGCTGGGGGGGATTACAGCGAGCCAAGGCACAAACTCCACCCCCTGCCTTTCTTCGAGCTTTCAGAATTGAAATGTGCTTCATGATACCAGACTGGGGACTGTGCCTTGGGTCTGTGCTTCAGACCAGGCATTTTTCCCCCTTAATGCTTTTGCTGAGCAGATCGTACAGCCCACACCCATCCATTCTGTGTCACTGCCTTTCCCCTTCCGCTCAGGCACTGCCTTTCCCTTGTGCCCCTTTTCCCCAGGCTGTTGTGAACTGTTCCTGTGCACTGTTAGGTGTTTTCTGTGTCCAGTCTCCAAACCACACACGCTGCAAAGTGGATGAAATGTCCTTCTTCTGGCATGATCTTTATAAAATACAGTGGGATAGTGCCAACAGAATGGCCTTTTCCTAGGCAGGTGGAGAGACAGCGCAGTGTAAGCATCAGGAAGTCCACATTGACAACAGCTAATGGCACTTCCTGAGAGAAGATTTTCAGAGAAAGGGGTGGCAATTCAAATCCCCACTGAATGGGTTTTTTTTTGAGACTTGTGCCTCTTTAGTGCCATTCATATTAGTGAACCTGCATGTGAGAGTACCTACTTGGTCTGCACCCCTTGATAAAAGAGAAAAACACCAGGATGCTAAAGAGAGTCCCTTGGCTGCACTGGTGACTTTTTGGCTCACATCTCTCAGAGGCAGCAGCACCTACAGCAGGATGGAAGGTCTCTCCTTGCTGTGGCAGAGGCAGATCTCCTTTCCCAACACCTAGCAGTATGAACTAGTGAGCTCCTGTTTTCCAGTGGTAATGAGGTGGGACCCTCTGCAGCTACACACTGAATTCTCTCAGCTCCCAGAGGCCAGCCTAGCAGTGTGGGCAATGCTTTGTGTGCTGTTGACCATTCCTGCTTTCTTTTTCTCTTCCAGAGAGACGGTACTCCAGATCCCGTCCTAAGGCCCTGAGCCCCCTGACAGAGCAGGAGGGCGAGGCTTACCTGGAGAAATGCGGAAGCATCCGTCGCCACACTGTTGCCAATGCTCACTCAGACATCCAGCTCCTGGCCATGGCCTCCATGATGCACACGGGAATGGTCATCGAGGAATCGGACACTTCTGACAAATGCCTCCTGCTGCAGCCCAGCTGCTTCAGCCACAGGCAGTGCTCCAGCGAGCCCAGCATTGCCGACGGCCCGGAGGGAGTCGTGGCGGCAGCCAGCAGGCAGGACCCTGCCGAGCTGAACTGCACCTCTGTCAGCTAGGAGGAGTCTGGCTGAGGAGTGGAGAACTGTATGCACTAAGCTGGACAAAGTGGTGTGTCATCCCTGCTGGGGAAAAAGAGACAAAAATAGGAATTTCGCTCATGTCATTGAAATGGCCTCGAGGGTTCTTATGGCTGAGAATGCTCTCTAGATATGTTCTTTTACCAGTCTGGGGTCACTATTGATGGAGGTACCAAGCTGCTCCCAAATGACCACTGAGGGCTGCAAAGGTTTTGCTGTTGAACAGCACAGTCTGCCTTCTGTAAGCTTTTTCCCTCTACTAGTATAAACCTTTTGGCATCAGGTTTCCTTCTTTTTCTTTGGTATGATACAAATTGGGTTCTTTCTGCTTTTCTCCATCTTTTCCAGTTGTGCTTTTTCTTTGCTCTTTGTCCCTGCAGTGGAGACCTTTGTGCTCAATGTTCTCTTTGCTTCTGGTGCTAGCGTGGTGAATGCTGAGCACTGCATTTCTCTTTTAAAGTTGAACTCAGGGATGAAACCATTTGCATCCTGCAGAAAGATCTGCTGAGGTAGCTTGTGAGAGAAGGAGATCCTTCACTTTGTTTCCCATGGGCATGGATGAAAAGTCCAAATCAGAATAAATCAGACTTACTTTTTTCCCAGACCTGAGAGGAACCGAGTATACGTGGAGTCTGAGCTGAGTATATCATAAGTACTTTATTTGGTTCCAGTCATATCTTGGGGGTTCTAGTATAAATTGGGTGCAAAGGATGGCTGGGGTGTGTAAATTGGGTGCCAAATATAATACTGAGCAGCCTGGCATTTGGCATCAATTTGGTCTCAAAATTTCAGTGGTGATAGGGCTACGATGAAAGAGAAAATCAAGTGGGAAGGAGATGCTGCACTTGTGTGGAAGATGTAAAGGTGCTTCTTAGCACTGGGCCATTGTGACTCCAGACCAGGTGGTGATGATCAGGATTTCATCCTGGGCCTACCCTGTTACTTTCAGCACTTGCAGATTTTGTGAGACTGAAGATAATCTGTGGGGTGTGGAAAGGAGTCCTATCTCAGTGTATTCATGAAGTGCTCCTGACCTCCAGTGGTATCTGATTCAGTGCAGTATTGCTTTTAAGATGAAGTGAGGGCTCTTTGCAGTCTTTGGTTTTGTTTTTATTGTGAAGATTAGGAGTGGTCCAGTTTGCAGCTGTCTGTCAGGCACTGCAGCCTGCAGTGTCTGCTTTGTAGCATAACTTGGTACTCCAGTGCTGCTTCTGTGGGAACAGATCCAATCTGTTTGAGCTGTCCCCTGGGATACTCTGCTGATGTCTTGCTAAGCAGATTTGCAAGGGTAATTATAGGCTTAGAGGTGAACTGAAATGCTGCCTTAAATGTCAAATCCCATTAAAAATATGGACAACTACCACTTGAATCTACTCCTAGTGGTACTGACTGTAAATAAATATGTCTTGACAAGGAAACAGAAGGTTAGGATGAGCCTTCAGGATGTTTTTTTGCATGCTATGACATTAACTGCAGAATTTGCCCTGCTTCTGTTGGGCATTAAACATCTTCTGCTCCACTGGCAGCACTGAAAGTACAGCTCTGGCCTGCCAGGATTTGGCCTTAGTAGCACGTGCAGCAAAAGGAAAGCAGATTATTATTTGGCAACAAAGCATCAGAAATACCAGCTATGAGCACAAGCCACACTGCCTTGATAAATGAGGGTGTTGCTTTGTCTGCTGTGGTTTGCAAATTCTGAAAGAGATACTTGGAAGAGCCTCCTTTTCCATGCTGTTGCCTGAGCTCTTGGCCTTTTGGGAAAGGCCGAGTGTTTAGAGCACCAACTGTGCTTTGCATGTTGAGGAACAGAGATCCATCCAGTTGTGCTGGCTGCCTCCTCCTCCTCAGAGCATCCACAGTCCAGCAGAGGCCAGGAACATGTGCCTTTAAGCGGTGTTCCCTTCAGATGGATTATAGGATAAATTGCTCTCCTGTTCATAAATTGGACTGGCCAGGCCAACTTACTGTTGTCTGCCCCAGGGCAGCCATGGATTGTGGTGGAGCTGCAGAATCTCTGTGCTGGCAGCCAAGCCATGCTGGTCTCACCTCGGCACAGTCCCTCCAGCGTGGGGCAGATGATGGTGTCCTGCTCAGAGTTAATTTCCTTGGCCCCTTGCCGTGATTTAAAGCCTTCTCTTAGTCGTGCTGAGGTGTGTGGGGAGGTGGTCACCCTGCAGCATTTCAGTTCACTCCTATGAATGCTTTTCTTTCTGTTTCTCCTGTAACCCATTTGCCTTCTGTAAATACCCAAACCATTTTGATTAGAGAGCAGCACCCTCTTTTATGGTGGAAACTAGAATGATTTATTTATTTCCTGACATATTCTTGGATCATCTCTAGGACTATTAGGAGTTAGTCCTGGTTTTAACTTGAATTTCTTTTGTTTTACACATATGTATGATTTTAATTATTTTGGTTTTGTATCTGTTACTTTGCAAAAATTTGCACCAAGCCCTCTGAATCGTGCACTTCCCCCATTGTTTTTTTTTTTAAGGAGAATTAAAGCTGGAGGCTTTACTTTGTAAAGTGAAGTAAATACAACTTGTTCTGTAAACCACACCGAATGTATGGTCATGACCACCACATTTACAGCCACGTGAGATTGCTCAAGCCTCTGCAAGTGCATTTCTTTTACAGGCTGGATGAACCTGACAGTGGCTGGAAAGCTGTGGCATGGTGGCAGTGTGAGGCTGGCCTGGAAGGGCCCTGGGAGCAGCTCTGAGGGACAGTGCTGAGTGGCTGCTCTCTGCTGAGGAAGCTTCCAGTCCCCTGGAAGCAGAGAATCTGTCCCTGTGCCAGAGCTGCAGCATGAGAAACGCTCGCATTTTGGATACAGGGGTCTGGTTTGGGGTTGCACTGCGTTGCTTGCCATGTCACACAGCTGTGACAGGGCCACAGAGTGGTTCTTTTCTACCCTCATGGTCACCAACTTGAGAAAACCTCCTGGAGGAGCTGTCAGAACGGGAAGAAGGAATTTCTCTCACCACCTCCTAAAGTCTGTTATTTTCTACTTTGATAATGACCTAGACTGAGTCACTTCTCATCACACCGAATCTGTCTTCTCTTTTTACCCTGTCTCCTTTAAGGTAAGTGATTTATTCTGTGTCCATGCAATTCTGTCATAAACTTATTGATGGGACCTTAGCAGAAAGCTATTCTTAGTACCACTGGCCTTTTTCCTGATATTCCCCATAGCCAAGCACATTTTTATTGCCAGAAAGCAGAGCTGCTTCTGACTCTAGTCTGATGGGCAGCAACTTGGTTTATTCTATTTTTTTTTCAATCAGAAGACTTGCAGTAGATCTTGCTGCTGGGCACTGATGGCAACAGGGTGAACACTGCAGGGTTTGGATTGCCCTTTCTTTTTAGGTCCAAATGGCATGGGTTCACCTGGAAGGAATGGCTTTTTGGCACTTGCCACTGAGTCAGCAGATGGAAAATATTTGGCTCTTAGAGGTAGCCTGTGTGTCCCAGAGAGGAGAAACTGCAGGTCTAGTGAGAGACAAATGGTGGTATTTACGGTGTGCTTACTTATGTGAACTTCTTAATTCTGCTGCAGACTCAGAGTAGCAAACTTCCCTGACTGGATTCCCTGTTCCTTCTCATCCTGGCTCCTTCCCCATGCCAGCAGCAGGACTCCTGGGCCTGGCAGAGCACACCTTCCTCTCCCTAAAGGAAAGGTGTGCATGAGACAAAGCCACCAAGTGGGTGTCTCAGCTCCTGAAAGAGGCCAGGCTGGCTGTGTTCCCTGGCTGCCCCTTCCCCACTTGGGACAGGTCTGCACAGAGCCAGCACCGCTTCCCACTCAGGAAAGCAGGTGAGAAAGCAAGACCCGCCCTGGCACGGATTCCCAGCAGTGCCCAGGGAATTTCCTAGGGGTATGTGAGCTGGAAATTCAGCCCACAGTCAACATTCTTGGTAGGAAAGTCACGGCAAATTTTCCTGTTAGTTAAAAGTGTGAAAAGCGGGGTATTTGGTATTTCCCTGAGCAAAGAGGAGGTAATTAGTCATCCTATTCATATTGCAAATATGGAAGGTGGATCTGGCAGGACAGTAGGTTGAATGGGATATTCTTGCTTGTCCAGACATTTGGGGAGTGCTTTCTCTTCCCCTTGCTATCCCAACAGCTCCAGGTAAGGGCACCAAGCACTCGGCTACATAAACAAAAGCTTTAAAACAGAGGTAGCAGCTTTAAAAGCAACTTGGCAGCAAAGGTACAGCTTATTCACATTGATATGGTGCTCAATTGCATGATGTAAAATAGCTGCCACTTGCCACCCAAGAATTGGCTGCCCTTTGTTCATTACTTGCATCTGAAGATACTTGAAGTGCCCTTGTTAGTTATATCCAACCATTATTTCCACCTGGGGGAGCAAGTGCTGGATAATTGCTGTGCCTGTTTACATCTCTCCTGTGTAAGTTCATCCCTTCCAGGGGACTAATCCTGCCCCAAGCACTTCTTCAGGTCTTGTGAAAGCTGTCCTAAGTGCACAAGGAGTGGCAGCCCAGATGTTTGAGTAGTTTGGGTGCATTTCTCCAAACCAAGTGATGAAAAGAAGTGACAACTCCAGTGCATAAGTAAGTGAACTGAAAATTGTCATTATTTATCAATAGTTTCTTGCTGTGCATGGCCAACACACTCTTTGGGCTACAAATACAGGCTTGTGTGTAGGAGACACACCTGTATGGGAGAGGGCAGTGAAGAAGAGATATATGGAGGTAAAGGAAATAGCTGACTAGATTTATCTTCACCCAAATACTTGGTATAACAAAAGGTAGAGGTTTAATTATTGTTTGATCACCAGACTGCAAGGAGCAGAAGGAAAGTAAACTCCTTAAACAAATAGACAGTGGCTTGAAGGGTCCCACCTACCCTAAACTCCTGCCATAGCACAGAGCAGATTTTCAGTAGCTGTGAATTGCAAGAGTATTCAGGGAGTTGCTGTTTGAAGCGTCTCTCATTTGGCTTCAAAGCTAATTCCTACTTATGCCAAGGAGCTAGTTGGTAATTCTTGTGGCATAATTATTATAGACTGTGCAGTAACAACCTCTGTTACACTGGAACATGGTTTGGAGTCAGAGAATCATTCTTTCTGACCTTGAAATTTATGAAGATGGCTGCATTGGCTCACACACAGGAGTTTTCTGTGGTTGCTAAAATAATTGATTTTTTTTTTTTAAACCTGAAAGAGTGAAATTATGTGAGAAATTTCAGGCTTTTTCAAAGAGAGACAAACCCNTTCTGTGGTTGCTAAAATAATTGATTTTTTTTTTTTTAAACCTGAAAGAGTGAATTATGTGAGAATAGTTCAGGCTTCTCAAAGAGCAGACAGACCAGTTACAAGACGCTCAGGGTTCAAGTCAGTACTGCAACAGGACTACCTAGAAAGTGACAGAATTTATTTATACTAAACGTCAGTAAGAAACCAGAGACTCTGTGCCATAAATCACCTGCCCTGCAGGCCTCTGAGACTGATTTACACCTGTCACTGGTAAGCCAGCCCTCTTTTCCACTGTGGGTTTTTAGTCCTCTTCACACTAAATGCTTATTGACTAACGTATCAATGGTTCTTGGAGTAGAAACTTGTTCACCGTTGTTCCCTATATATCTGTTTCATGGCTTCACTGTGACAAGTGCTAAACTTGTCTTTCTTCAGGCACATCTCAGGCTGATGGATTGCGTGTTTGCTGTGTGGTTGGATAGAAGAGATGAGAGGGTGGGAGAGGCTGTTCTGCAGGAGGGAACTGACAGTGTGTATGAAAAGTGCCTTGTAAGTGGTATATGCACTACATCTACAAAAAATACTCTGTTCTAATAGTTTTCTTTTTTTTTTCTTTTTTTTTCTTTTTTTTTGGTGAGAATGGGAGAGGAGTTCTGATGTGCATTTGGGACTTTGAATCTCAGAGATTCAGAACCACTGTCCATTACAAGCTTGAGTGAGTGCGGAGGATTTCTTGTGATTTTTGCCCATCCTGTTGTTTTTTCAGAAGACAGTGGTGGATGGCGATTACATGCTGAGCATCATTGCATTTGGTAGTGCAGATGGAGCTTCTCTGAGCTCCTCCATTCAGCTTGCCACTGAATGTCATCAGTCTCTCTTCTGGCTCTTTAATGTTAGACATCTCTCTTCCCAGTGGTAGACTGGAGACATGCTGCCCATAGTCCTGGTTAAATTCAGTGGCTCATCCTCAACAGTACTGTGTTAAGGAACCTTTCCTGTCTGACCATCCAGGAGCTGCTCTGGCAGTCCCACTCCTACCTCCTGAGCTGTGGGAAACCCAGGACTGAGCTGGTAAGGAAACCCTGTCTGACTGTGTGATTGTGGGGTGTGCAGGGGCCAAGAGGGGCACCCATGGGGTCACTGGAGCTCCTACTGTGAAGGGACTTTGGTCCCAGCAGGGAAAGTCTGGAGTGGTGGGAGTGTGATTGCTGGAGTGGCTCCTGGGTGGTCAGACAGGAAGGTTTCCTTAACAACTTCAGGGAGAAGTAGCTGCCACCATCTAGTCATTCCCCTGCCAAAGAGCATCCTGTAGTCTTTAAAGAGTTCTGCTCTTTGAAATCGAAGTAAATGCTGCAGTAAATGAGAGCATTTGCCACGAGCCTCCTCCTAGCTTATTGAAATGTAGGAGCTGGTGTGAACAAGACACCCACGCTTGTCAGGCAAACACACACAAAAAAAGCCCATTTTCAAAAGCTTATTTCTTTGGCTTTACGCAATGCTTAATCTAATCCACTGTTTGTCTGCATCAACATAGCTGTCCTGGAGTTTACAGTGTGGAGAGGAAAATTGTTCAAGATCTGGACCTCTCTCATATTTTTTCTTTTTTTCCTGACTAATTGTCGTGGTTAGCTGATTGACTCGCAGAGCCGGTGATGCCTTCAGAGGGCAGCAGCAGCCTCTCTCCACCCCTCCGGCTTGGCAGTGCTTACAAAGTCTGAGCTCTGTATGAAATAGAGAGTGAGGGTCTGTTCAGCAGCAGACACTGCTGTTTGTAGGGGCTGCGGAGAGACCAGCGGAGCAGAATGAGGCCTTTGAGGGAGTGACTATTTGCTTTGCAGATGTGTTCTTCCTACACTGCTTGTTTGGGGTTGCCATTATTGGGGGATCCTCTAATGGGCTTTTGAGAGTCTTAGAGGAAAGCAAACTTGTCCGTGTCTCTTACCCTGCAAGCCTGCTCTGGCTGTGCCTGGGACAGTAGCACCCCTCGCCTCCATACCCGCTGTGTGCACTGGGGCCTCTGGCTCAGGTTGTACTGGGTGTTACTGCAGAAATTGTGGGTTTGGGAGGAGGAGGAGAGCAGAACTCATGGGCCAAGCCCTGAAAGTCTTTCTTGCAGTGAGGGGTCCAAAACTGAACACAGGATTAGAGATGCAGCTCAAGGGAACTATGAGGAAGTACAATTCCATGGGAGAAAGGCTTACCCACGCTTTTACCCTTTCTGATTTTGGTAAGGAGGTGTGACGGTGTTGGATGCACAGTTCTGGCTCAAAAACCTGGGGACAGTGGGACTGGACTGGGGCTATTTTCATTAGAGTTTATTTTTCTCATCTTTACATAGGTGCATGGGGTATTATACATGATCTATTTATAGTATACATTTGTATATATTTAATACAGTACATCAGTATTACACTACATTTAATAATTTAAATCGTCTTTTTAGGTATATAGTATATTTTTTATTTTTGTATTGAGTTTATCTTTATAATTACTTTACTTATCTGAGACTGTTACAACTGGACTGAGAATAGATAGGAATCAGAAACAGGCAGAGGTTAAAATATGGCTCCTTTGACTTCACAACCTGGTTTCCATTGCTGTCTGAAAGCAGTGTACAAGGAACCAAGAAATCCACTGTGGCTGTTCATCGCTTTCCTGGGTGTTTGGTGGTCTGACCTTCCTTTTCCCAACAGTACTGGACTTTGGGACCAACCTAGACTTGCCTTTCAGGATCATTATGTTTCTACCCATATAAAGTCTAAATCCCTTCCATTCCCACAGGATCCAAAAGCACGCACTGTGCAGATCACCGAGATGAATTTAAAATATTCAGTCCCTGCATTTTATCTAGAAGGATGAGTACAGGCACATGCAGGTATAAAGGACTTTTGCATGAAGAAACTCAAGTTCAGGGAGTTGTTTCTAGGGGGTGAATCACACTGGAGGCACTTGCTTACGCAAGTCTGAACTCCACACTGTGAAGTTTATCACACCTGGGTGTGATACTGAAACTAGGAACACTTGTATGTGTCACTTTTCCCTGGCAGTACCTTCGCTCCTTAACACCCTGTTAGCAAAGGCCAAGGTCATACCTGGCTGAAACTATTCCTTCATTAAAGGCAGCAACAGAAACAAAGTTAAATTTGGAGAGAAACAAGTCCATGCATGCAGGAAGACCAGAATGAAAATACAAATGCTAACTCAAGCATACTCTTGTAGGACTTAACAGGCCAAACTCCTGGACTTCACACATTCACCTGACACCTACTGTGTGAGCATGCAGCGAGAGGAGCAGCTGCTGCTGAAGACAGAAGGGAAAACCAGCAAGTTACTAATGCTTGTCTGTAGCAGGAGTCAGGACTCTGCACATCGTGTGAGACAAGGAAAGGCTTTTGTGTTGCCTTTTCATTTGTTTTTTTCTCCAGTGTGTCAATTATCAGTTGAATTTCATGGAAATCAGGGTCTGTCTGTAAGGGCTAAGAAACTGAAACCTCACATTTTTGGACAGTTTCTCACAGGGATTTTAACAAGCCATCATTCCTGCTTCTAATCAGCTGAGAGAATGGAGGATGTTTGTTTTTTTTCACAATTGTCAGTACCCAACTGCTAAAACACTGCTCTGTTTATGCCTTGTTCCCTTCACTTTTGAGTGGGATAAGTCTCTGGACAAAAGCCACCAGAAACCACGGCCTATACATCGGTTCTGCCCCAGGCCAGCCCCTGTCAGGTCAACCCTGCTGGTACCCCAGTGAGAAACGCTCCGCTGGGATCTTCGGGACCATGGGTAGACCAGGGCTTTTCCCCTGCTTCATCAGTGGGTGACTGGCTGCAATAACCATCCCCCCTAGCGTGGCAGGGCAGCCAGCTCCAGGAGGCAACAAAGAGCTGACTGGAACAAAGGAGCAGCATGAAATTACTGAACTCAGGAACACTCAGGGGCTGCATGGCCTCAGAGCTCAGTCAGAGCACAAACCAAAAGGAAAAGAAGGCTCATTGGCTGAGGCTGGGACTGCAGCTAATAAGGAAATTATTTTCCTGTTGCACAATCTCCTCCTTGCACACAGTTTCATGACTTTTCCTATTCCATCAGAGAGGAAAACCCCCAGCCAAAATGAGCCTTTCAGAGCTGTGAAACGCAAGTGGTTGTTTCAGTGGAGCAAACAGTTTCAAAGAACATGATCACCTGAAGACCAGGCAGTGAAGCAGGGCCCCAGCATTTGAGCAGAAAGATTATCTGCGTGACGCTGTAGCTCAGTCTTTTATCTGCTCTGCCTTCAGCATGCGCTAGCAAGGTAAATTCTTTTTTACAATTTTTTTTTTTTTTTTTGAAACAGAAAATTGCTGTCATTTAGAGGGGTGGAGAAGTAGTGACAACAGTTCCGCTTGGGATGAAACCAGAGTGAGGAGGGACTCAAGATATGACCACTACTACAGAATCTTTCTGCTTCTGTGAAGACAAGAGGAAATGAAAAAAAGAGGACAGGAGAAACAAGGACAGTTCTGGCTAGGGGTTGGCTTTTTTTATTGCTGTTGCAAACTGGAAAAGACTGCAGAACTAGCATGAATTCTTCACCCATTCTGAGCCCTGAGAAGCTTAAAATAGCTTAAAATAACTTAAGCATATATCTGCCTATGTGTTTAGAGACGTGTATTTAGCAGAGTGGTTAAATTTAATTGTAAAAAGCTTAAAACCAGTAAAGGAAAAAGACCTGAAGGCCACAGCTCCTGACATTTGGTGCTTCAAGGTCACTAAGACTGTCAGGTCCTGTAAGGGTGGTGATAGTACAAGGGTCAACTCAGTCCAGTGTGGTCAAGCTGCCCCTTCCAGATGGAGTGGGCAAAGGCTCAGTGAGGGTGAGACTGGTGCCAGTGAAGTGTTTCCTTTGGTAACTTTTTGTGCTAGCATAAAAATTTCCTATTTGAGTGGTATGAGGTTTTTTGGTTTGTTTTTTTTTTTTTTTTTTTTTTAATCCAAGATGAGTAACAGGCAGAATTCATCAGCCCTCTTACTCATTTCATCCAGACAGGCCTAGATTCCCTCCTCACCATTTTTGGTCCATTAACCTCCCCTTGCATTGCCTTGTATTTGCTGCATATGCCAATACGACACTCAACCCTTTTGGGGCTAATTTAACCTTGGAACAGGTTAAATAGTCACAGCTCCTAAATGAGAGACAGCACTGAAGAGCTGAAGTCTAGCACTATGTTCCCCCCAGCACAGGGTAGTAAGGAATGGCACAGGGAATTTCTCGTTCCAGATGAACAGCTGGAGTGGTGGGCTCGTGCTTTTAGAGGATGAGGAAGGCAGCAAAGCACCTGGTTTGGCACTAGTGAAGGATTTTTGCTGAAACAAACATATTCTTGTTGTGAAGTCGCTGCAATGAACTGGTATTTGTCGAGGAAAATATCCAGTCAGAACATCCTGGTCCATATCTAGTTTAGCCATATTTTTCAAAAAAGTACAGGTACACGTACATTTGTATTTACATGGGTGTGAACGTGCTCCTATATTGTTGCTCTTCTGCTTCTGCATGTGGACTTTCCACTCCTGGGGCAGCTGCAAATGCTGGCTTTTTCTGCTTAAAAAAAGGTCATTATTACTCCATCTCATCAAAAGAAGATTTTAGTGCACTTAAAATATGGACCATTAAAAATGGATCAACACAACAGATAACCAATGTCTGAGCAGGCCTTCCTATCCATTACTCATGGAAGCTATTAGACCCAACCTAGATGAAAGACAAAGTCATAATTAACTTGACATTAACTGCACATTACTGCAATACCACTAAATTTACTCAGAAGAATCATAAGGTTTTGAATATACCTTCTGCAGATGCTATTAAAAAACAGATCCAGGCTGAGTTAAATCAGAGATTGCAATAAAGCCCGTACTTCTCTTACTGACAGAGGAACTCCCTCTGGTTTCTGATCTGAGTATCCTGCAACAAAGCTTCAGCCCATAGTTGCTTTTGTGACAAATAAAACAAGCAAGCAGATGTGGCCAGAGAGGTGACAGTGTGCAGCTTTTTTGAGAGTTACATATTAAATTACAGGATGATAATTTTTATTATATATTACATGAGCTGTATCTTCTAGTAATGAATAAAACTATCAATATCCTTTATAAATGCCAGAAGGTTTTTATCTCAAAATATATTGCCTTCTTGATGCTCTATGATACCAGCCACCTCTGAAACCCACAACACAGAGAAACTACCACAGTAGTCCTATATCAGTTAATATTTTTGAATAGCCCTCCATATGAATAAAGATGCAACATGCAGTGCACAGTTTAATTAGTTTATTTTTTAAAGTTCTGTCAGAAATATAGCTGTGCATTAATTACAAAATATATTAAACTATCAATCAATACATCCAAGGGAACAGGAGAACATTCATTTTGTTCAAATGCAAACCAATACAAACCTTTAACATTGACACAGAATAATCTTTTGCATCCACCATCAATGTATTTGGTCTGCTGCCATCTCTAAATAAGAACAGAAAGGTCATCTGATTTCATTTCATTAGCAAGTTTAATCCTTTGACAGCAAACATGACCAGACATATCATGTGACCACTTAAAAACCAACTCTATACATCTCACATTATCTGAGCTCCCACATATACATTACATACCAACATTTTTAGCAAAATAATTTTCCCTGCCCTGCAGGGGAAGACATTCAGAGGCAAAGAGATAACACATTTATAATATATTATAATTGGAAAATTTGTGCCATAGCAGCTTTGCAAATACACATACTAAGAGTTGGTGACTTAAAACATGTTAAAGACAACAGAAATTTGGAAGATAAAAGAAGCTAAGCCACTTTATAAACCACCTTGAGATCTAGCAATGCTGCAAAGCATTAAGTTACAGAACTAAACCCCACTGCTGAACAAGTTGCACGAGACATGGGTTAAATCCCCATATATCTTTGTATTTGTTTTAGAGACAACTCTCAATGCTGAACACCTTTCTCCTTCCATTTAAGCAGTTCTAGCAATTATACCTCAATCCACCATGGTAAAACAAGTTCTCAAAATAAGAGATTTGGTGAAAGGGGGAAGGGGAAAATGAAACAAATACATGAATAAATATTTCGTTAACATTTAATAATCTTTCCATGACAGTAAGATTTAACTGATACTTAGCAAATTAGCTCTGACAGTCTCTCATGTAATACTCTGACATTACAGTAATTTGACATCACTCAGCATTCTAGGTGATAATATAAAAATACAAAACCAGTAGAATAGCAGCAGTGAATAAAGCATCCATATTACTACGGCCAATACAGTATTATACATGCAGTAGCCTTCTATTCCCTATTGGCTTGTGCTGTTGTACAATTTTAACCTGAATCATTTAAACCCTGCCACCAAAGGGAGTCTCCTCCTCAGAGGCAGAAGTACATCAGATCTAGCAGATAAGGCTCAAAGCAAAAATTCCATTCAGAATGCAAATCTTCAAAAGCAAAGAAAGTGTTAATGCATTTAGTGGGTCTTGGGTATAAATGATTTGAACATTTAGGACAAGGACATTTTTCTTATTGCTAGGGTTGAGAAGGGACCAGGAGTAGGAAGAAGTTCTTAAACAACAAGTGTTTCTTCTGATTGTTTTCCCCTCCTGCTCCCAAAAAACAAGAAGGGGAACAAAAGAGAATGGCAGTTTTTGAGCATCCTGAAAAAAACACAGATAGATAACACAGCCTGAAAATGGAGAACTTGTGTACAGTGCCTTCTGTGTAGAGTGGCTCTGTGCACTGCCATGGACATCGACAGCTCTTGGGTAAGAATGGCTGAACTACTGGGAGTGCTCCAGCTGAAGACACTCTGGAACAATGCAGCTGATAGGCTGAGACTATTCATTATAAAATCTACTTTGGTTTTAAAGCTGAGATCTTTCCCTGTTTTGAGTAATATATGCTCACCTGTCCCCTAATGACAGAGAATACACTAAAGTCACCAGCAACTAACTGCATTTACCATTAGCCAGGAAGTTCATGTTTCAGTAGTGACAATACTCCATTGACTACAATCCCTCTTCCATCAAATAGGTTCTACTTGCAGAAGAAATTTTACTCATCTGGATATGATGAACAAAGTGGTAGGTTGGGTCCTGGAACTTTTACCTCTCACACAGGCAGGCAGAGTATCCTCCCAAACCACTGAAGTATAGCAGTCTTTCTTTAGACTTGTATATATTAAGCAATGTGCCCTTTCCCCACTGGTATTGCTTTGATGACGCCACATAGTTGGAATACTCTTCAGTATCTCTTAAGCTGCAGTGTCTCAAGTCTTTAGGTTGTTTCACTAGCTTGGACAAATAATACACATAAGCTCATGCATCGCTTAGTTCTTTCTTCAGTATGGGAATATGTACTTAGGTTATGGGGTGAACAAAACACTTTTCTTCCCTCCTTTTAAAGACAGGATTCAGAACTCTATCAGCACCATGATAAATTAAAATTTTTAGCACCAGTGAACTTGAACTATTCAGCTTTGACTGGTCAAAACTAACATTTACATGGCATACAATAGTCAGTACAGAAAACAATAATACACACAGCATTAAGAGCCTCATGAGTCTTTGACACAGTGAATCTAGTGTTTGATAAACGAGTAACTGTGGAAGCCAGATTTTCTTCCTAAAAGCAAAAAGGATTACACTTTTTCCTCACACTGATGAATTAACAGGCTTTCCTTATCATCCAAATTGCTGAGTTGGCCCAGCTCCTATTGTCTAAAGGGACAGGAAATACCCACAGCAGTTGGATGCTGATATGGCCAGCAGCCCACAGACAATTCATAGGGGATGACATGGGTCGTACATCACCCACAAATCCAAGAGATCACTTCAACAGATGCAAGTCACAAGTTCAGCTTTGGTACAAATTCATGTTTCAACAACAGTAAAACAAATTCTGCATCGTCCTCTCTGGTGCATCCCTTTGCTCATGTGTCCACACAACCTGAAACATGTCCAGCACTAGGAGATCCCACTAGCACAAAGGGATTTCATTCAAACACTAAACTTTTATATCTCTTGATGATTGTGGTTGACATTCTGGGCCTAGAGCACACACTTACAGAAAGATTTATTAAAATAAAGAGAATTAGGGAGGAACTTTCAGACCACATTACAAATATTTCTTCAGTGAATGCAGCTCATAGTCATTTAGCCTTCTCCACAACACTACCTCGTGTCTTTTGGAAATACCAGCATCAACTCTGCATCAACTCTACATCAACATGCAACTTCCTGAAGGAGGAAAGGGTCAAAGCATACCTGAACCCTTGGTGACATGAACAAAGTCTTAACCCTAACTTCAAACTTCAAGAGACACATAGCCAGTGCAAAATTCTAGATAAGTCAATACAGAAACTCTCTCAACTTTCCCAAGCTCTGTGAAAAAACAAATGAAAAAAATCCCTCATCTTTATTAATTTCGTTACTTCCTTGCCACAGCATCTATTCCAAGGCACTGAGGTGAAGACTTACAGGTCCATTTGATATACTGAAGTTTTACCAAACTGAGATGCCCAGGTTCTGCAATAGGATTTTCCTGTAGGCAATTAAGTTTTGATTAACACTTCATTTAGCTAGCTTGCTACAGAAGTAGCTTATTATTTTAAGAGAGAACCTTACCAAATATTTAAACATATGACCTCGTACAGAAAAAAATATACCAGCATCAGCAAAGTTCCATTCAGGTGAAGATCAACTATGTTGGCAACACAGCCTTTGTGGACAATGAAGCACTTTTGTGATCTGTGTGGAACAACATGAGTAAGGCTCCATTCCCCTGGTTAAGACTTACAGGCTACATGGCTCCATCAGTACTGCGGGCCTGGAACCCTTCTCTGCGGACACTGTTCAAGTCCAGGCGTGTTAGAACCTCACAGCGCACCAGGAGCGTGTCATCCTTGATGAAGGTTCTCTGTTTCAAGTTCTGCAGGTGCATGAAAGTCACATAACCAAAGCCTTTTGGATTGCGGTGAATTGTCGGTCTCTGGAAGGCCAGTAGCTCTGGCTTGGCTTCCATCACCTCTTCATGGTTCTGCCTTTCCGGGCCTTCTGATTGATCCAAAATAGAAAGTCGTATGGTGCCTTGGAAAGGCCAGGGCAGGTGGCTGTCATATTCCCCTTGCATAGTGTGGACAAACAGAGAGATAAAATTAGCGCAGCGCTGAGCATTTGGTAACTGGATATGCAGGCGCAAGCACAGCTTGTAGCCAGGCTTCCCCGTATAGAAGCCAGGACTGTGCATCACCACAGGTCTCTCTTCTTCCTGGGCTTTCTGCAATCCACTGAAGTTCTCAATCTTCCAGATATAAATACCATTACATTGCTGTGCCTCCATTTCAGTAATCTTTCCCTCCAAGTTTCGGATAGTACGTTTGAGTTCTGCCATGTGAGTGTTCTGAGTCTCCATTTTAGCAATGAGTTCCCTGATTTGGTGATCTTGTCTTACCAGGCGACCTTCCAACTGCTGAATAGTTTCCTTGAAGTTTTCAACTTCTGGATTGCAGTCATATGCAGCATGTGACACGTGTGAGAAGAGGGCAGGCTCAAAGGGTAGGCCATTGATGAAGGGTACAGGATTTGCAGCAGTGACACTAATGTTCTGAAAACTCTGAGCCATCATTCTCATGTGAACCTGAGTGAACTCTTGCATATGTCGTGCCAGTTCATTCCTTTGCATCTAGGATTTAAGAGATATGGCATTAGGAACACATCAAACATCTGCAATCACATTTTAAATGTGGTTCTGAAGAAAATGATACAAGCAGTTGCTTTTGTCATGTGAGAAAAACTGCAGTGTGAATCAAGGACAAGGTGTGACAATAGGACTTTACCAATGAAGAGCTCCAAATTTAAGATCACTGTTAGGAAAAATGAAAAAAGAAGTTCAAATACCAGTGGGCAAATCGCAGAATCTTTTAGGTTGGAAAAGACCTTTAAGATCTTTGTGTCTTTGCCCTGATGTTGATACACCTGGGGTTCAACATAAGTGTATATATGAGGTGGTTTCAGCATAGAATTGTTAACCTGGGAACTTGAGACAGAACTGACATAAATGACTGCAGCATAAATCAGATATGTGCATTATTGTTTTTGTTGGCTTGGGATTTTGAGATATCACAAAAATATTCCTGTTAGAATATTTATCATTAGTAGTAGCGTATTGTTGCATATTTCTATGTAATGTTTAATAAGGGAGCCTTTGACTGTATTTTTACAGAAGTTGCAGCATCTCCAGGAAAACAACAAAATTTAAATTCTCCGGAAGAGACTGAGAACAACTTCTTATTAAAGGCCAAGACCTGCACTTCAAATGGAGGCAATTTTGAGTAAAACACAGGAAATATTTCAGTAGTACATACAACGAGAAATAGGAACAGCATATTTCAAACTGTGCCCTGAAAGTAAAAACAAGATATGAAGAAATATGGAGTATATTATACTGAAAATGTTCTTGCCAAATATTCCAAAGGCAAGCACTGTGTGTATATTCAGGGTCACCTTCTTGTTAATGAGCATTCATGATAAAGATTCAGGTTTTGTAGGAGTGATAACTTCTCTATGAAACCATCATTAACTATGGTGTACATTTTGGTAACACTGTTCAACTCAAAACAAAGACATGGTGAAAGACTGTTAGTGATAAATATAAATTTAGAATTTTTTCTGTGTTCTAAATCAGCACTGTACTCCCTTCACTGATTTGCTAAAATGCTCCGTAGTACCAAATGGTGTATGAAAACTGATGTGGAAATGAAGGGAAAGACCCATTTTTACAAAGAGGTAGTAAAAAACTAGAAATAAGAGTATCTAGATTAATAATTTCAGAATTTAATAAAATGGATTTTCTTTACGGAACTCTAGGACGCATAAGTGTATTTGGCCATAGCTTTGGAAGAAATGCTAGAAGCTACTTTATTGACATGAAAGCTGAGAAAACATGAAATAATAAAAGCAAGGTCATCAAGCAAATTGTTCACAGAGCTTTTTAAATTTGAAAAGGCAATTTTGAAATGCAATGTATCAAACATGCAGTGTTTCAGAATTAAGATATCTCAAAAGAAAAACCCACAACCACAAATCACTGAGGATTTTGAGCTGGTGAAAGAGACAAGAATAGGAAAACACATTAAAAAAGCAACAGACAAAATCATGCAGGTGGTCTGCAATTCATGGTACTGATAAAAGGCTTACCTTTTCAGGACACCCAAAGGCACTGTAAAAACATGGTACTGGGGCAGTAGGACAATCATTGTCATAATGGTTAGGCATCTAAAACAAATCAGATTTGATATTACTTCTTCATCAAGAGTATTTTCTTATAACATCCAAGAAGATATACAGCTGGATAGATTCTGAACTGGTACCTGAAGTCAGATCAGCTTATACCTACATTATTTCTTAAGGGAATATGGAAGTTTTGAACAAAAATGTTAGCTGATGATAAAAATTCTACATCCTACTTGTATATACTGTAACAATTCATTGACTTTGTTCTTACGTTAGGCCTCAGAACGCATTCAGGTTTCCTTGCTAGACCAAACACCTTTTGTTTCTAGCCCATCCTCCAGCCAGATCACGTCCATCTCCTTCCCTTCTGAAGGACTACTTGCACATACTTATCGTGTCTCTCTTTATTACCATCTTCCTCAAAAAACTCAAGTTACTTCAATTTTTCTTGTGGTCCATGTTTTCCAGGTCCAGATCAGTCATCGCGCAGCTCTGGATCCTCCCTATCCACCCTCCCTCAAAAGCATGACAACTTCAGTTGATGACTTACGAGCCCTAAAGAGAGCAAAGGATGGTTCTGTGTTTCACAGGCAGAATCCCTGTTTATATAACCCCAGGTGTTTGCCTTGTTTAAGTATCATGATGAAGCACAACACAAGGCTAATACAGGTCAGCTGTTATTGTTTAGCATTCTCTGTTCCCCACTTCTGTAATTCATTAGTCTACCTAACAACATTGACTTTTGCCTTTGTCATGACTAAGCTCAATCCTGTTTTTCAGAGTATTTGTGCAAATTTACAAGATCATTCTTTATTTTAATCCAGGCCATCAATGTAGTTGCCATCCCAAATTAAATAAATCAACATTTATCATTTTCCTGCCAATGAAGTTATTATTGAATAGAAGAAATAATAATGGCTATTACAATAGTAATGGACAAGCGGAATTCCAGCCAGCATCACAGTTTGATAGTGAATTTACTTATAGCTACTTTCCAACAGTGGCTTTCCAAGTACAAATACTCTCCCTCTCTCCCAAATCAAGACCTCCTCTTGTAATGTCAGCCATAACCACTGGCAGTTGTTGGTATTTTTTAAGCTCCATTCAAGATCAAAGACATGCAGCATGGCCCCTGTCAAGAAACAGTACAGCTGAAAAATGTGATGGGCAGCCAAAATCCAACAGAGGTTTTCCAGACTGCAACTGCAAGCTGGAGCAGCATTTAAGGGAGGATCACACCTGCGCTGGACATTTTCAGAGAGAGGCAGGCAGTGATTTATTAGCTAGCAGACAAACTGTATCTCCAAGTTTAACTTCAGATTAAAGAAGCAGTGTAAATATGAAACATCTGACTCGGAATAAACAGAGAAAAAGGGAGTCTCTTACCTGCTCTCTGATGAGCATTGTGTTGCAATATTCGCAAAATACATTGGCAAGTGGGCAGGTTTGGTCATGAAGCTTAGTGATCAAACAGAAAAAAGAAAGGGGAGAAAGCATCAATAAAGTTACCCAATTTAAGAAAGGGCTAATCACCCTTGATCAGACATTAGATTTTTATTTATATTCCAAATTTTGCATTTAGCTGTATGCAACTGTGAAACAAAGACAATCCCTTTACCCTGAATAGTATGTTTTCTATTAGTGTTTTTTCCTGGGCTTATACAAGAGATTCATAAAGTTGCAGATGCTTTGTTTCCTAAAGCACTTATGCTCCGAAGAAGTCTGAATTTAACCAGAAGTTTCTAAAATTCACATTCAATTGTACTGGAACTAGATGAAAACTTTTCTTTGTTTGTTTTTCACTTGTATTGTTGGACTATATGAGGTACATTTGATTGACAATTCACAATATTAATATCATGACATTTAATAGTCCTTGAAATAAAACACATCCATACAGAGAGAAAGAAATGGTAACAGCAAAATGAAAGTGTTATCCTCACTATCACCCAAGTGAAAAATGTAGAGCCAGGAGAAGAATTCAGAAATTATCTTGGTTTTGTGTGGTAGCAGGTATCCCCAAAACATTGATCTCCTGACACAGTCTCTTTCCCAGGCATAAAAACTGCAAATGTAAACACTGCTTTTTGTATTCTATTGGCAGTAGATACTGGCCTGAGGGTAAAGTCAAAAATCAATGGTTCTTACACAAGTCCACAAGTCTTCTTACACCACATGGTTCCAAACAAGTCTGTATTTAAGGACAATCTCTCCCCAGCTTTTGCCTGTTCTAGGTTCATGTCCTGAGTTTATAGCTTCTCAGCTGTGCAGCAGCACAAAGAGCTCTTCTAGGCCAAAACCTTTCGGTTGTTTGGTTTTTCTGTTGTTTTTTCTTTTTTTAACTGCTGTTCCCTTTCCAAGCAAACCCATGTGAATGCAGGTTGACAAACTGAGACTCCTGCTAAGTACCTCTTTATCTTCATAGGCCATAGACGTGGCACAGTTTGGGCAACATACTTGACGCCTCGGACACTCCTGGGTCATGTGTTCCTTCAGATGGTTCTTCGGGAAGGTTCCTTGGCACTGTGGGCATTCCACAGTGGAAAAATCACACTGCAGCTGGTGGTCCTGCAGAAGGGCAGAAGAGGGATTTGATACTACAAACAAACTATCATCTCATCCGTTTTCAAGAGAAAGCACAGTGCAAGACAAATCACAATCATTCCTTCATGCAAGGAAATCCTTCTACACTTATGCTGACTCTACCAACAGCCTATTACTGTCCCATTACTAAGGTCAGGGTTTCATGTATTCAGAGCTTTAAGAAAGTGCAGTAAAAATTTAGTTTTATATTTATCCTTGTAACTGCATATACTATTTTCCAAAACAATTATTTCAACTCATATATGTAGCTACTTCAAGAGACTGTTAAACTGACTTTAAGAAACTTGTGTGAAGTAGAGACATAGCTGATCAAAAGACACGAATGATCCTCAGCAGAAAGCTGCATTAGTACAATTGTCATGCACTATGATATTCACTTGAGAATCACCTAACTACAGTTAAATACTTATCAAAAAACAAATATGTGTAGCTATAGTCTTGAAAGAAAATCAGCATAAATGAGTACCAGGTGTGACCATCCATTTAAAATATTTGGAATTTTTACTTCTCCATAAAAACAAGGTTCTGTATTTTCAAAACTGATTCTCACCTCTAAGTGCCTGAGCTCCATCTTCATACTGCAGCCCTTGTTGGGACACTTAACCGTTAATGAAAGGATTTCCCGTTTGGCGAAGTTGTCAGGAAAAAGCTGGTTTTCAAGCAGAATTTCATTGTCTACAGGACATTTGTGACCTGCGTCTCTACAATGCAGAAAAGCAAGGAAAGATATTCCAATATTACCAACAGATTTCCAAGCCCTTAATTTAAAATATTTTTACACCAGCAAGACATTAGTGGCCAAATAATAACACAATAAGATGATCTTTGAAAACAATGGTATTTATGTGGCAATGACCAGAAAATATGGAAAGTATTTCAGAAAAAGTGAAAACACACAGTTTCACTGGAGGTGGAATGACTGGGGTTGCAGCACTTTTCAAACTCAAACACATTTTATTTGTACAAATGCCATGTTAAGTACTCTGGAAACAAACTTGAGGAATATGTAAAGACACTAAGAACTTACAGTCCTGTTTCTGTAAGTACTTCACACAGCTCAAACATCAAAGAATATTTCACATACTACTGCAAAACAATTCTTTAAACTTTCGTGGACCTCCTCTCATTCCTTTCTCATTTTATGAACAGCCAAGGTGATCACAGCTGAGAAAAAAAGCAAAATTATCTTTTTTTCCAGATTCACTTCATCTGTTTGGCATTACATCACAAAGTGCTCAGTTTGCTGGTTTTGTTATACAAGCATTTGATCAGTTGGTCATCCTTCAATTTGATTATACAGCAAACAGGGTGAAAAACTCCAGACACAAAAATTATTAGTAACTATGAAAATTACACTGGATTTGGAACTGGGTGTTGCATCCGAAACCGTTTTAACAGCAAACAGACTGGAAGTCAGTGCTAACTGGCGAAGGTTTGGAATCTGATGGAACATGAATGCATGCAACCTGCACAAGATAACTAACAGCCTGTTCCAGTTCATCAGGTTCTGTCTACCTGCAATTATATACAAAAATCATTAGAAATGTAGTCAAAAAAAAGGGGATCATCTCCATCAAATTTTCCACTATCAGCTCATTCTGAAAGCAGTAGGCTAACATATTGATTCACAATTAAGTAATGCAGTTAAAGAAGCATGAGGGATCAAAGCTCCTGAGTGTTAATGGAAACAGCAATAAAATGGAAAAATACATGGGGCGGAAAAATGTCAGAGAGCACTCGTGGTGCAAGGATCAAAGGCCAGATCATTGTCACTGCCTGCAAACACGAAGGGAAGTAGAACCTAGTGGGCTGTGGAGACCAGGAGGGAATTTATGTTCTTTGTTGGAAAAGGAAATAATTGCTCAGCAACTCCATCAGCAACGCTGCTAGAGGAAGTGGAGGTAAAGTTGTGACTTCAAATAGAGGCAATGAACTTCCTTTCACACCTTTTGCTTGCAGAGCAAGCTCACCATAAGCCTGAGTCATACTCCTAAACAAGTGGAAGAAAGAAAACACAGCTTGCCTTGTTTCACAGCTCCCTGAGCTACGATCAGTGAGATCTTTGTCACAAGCCAGAAACGTTCCCTCACTTCACAACCTGCAGGAAATCAGTTTTCACAGGTATAACTTCGTTACAAAAACCCTGTTTAGTGGAGTATAGAGACAGCTCAGTAGGTCTGCTGATAAGACAGCAGCTTTATTTCTATAAAAAAAAGCTAATCACGAATAAGAGCAGCCAACAACAAATTAATTTGAAATAAGGATTACCAAATCTCCAGTTTAAATAACTAGCAGTTAAAGGGCAAAAGAAGAATGAATTGCAATTTTCCAAAGTAGGAAAGTGTAGTAAGGAAAAAGCAATAACCCATTGTAGGATATTAAACAGGCTTCAAATACTATTTACAAGGATCAAGACTGTGTTTAAAACACTGCTTAGATCCACCTACAGACAAAGATGTTGCTATACATTTCCTGTGACAGAACTGAGTTTATGCACCTCGGTTCTAATTTACATTACAGTGAAGGCTTTCCTATGCTGGGATTATTTAGCATATTGCACTCTGCCACTCACAACAGTACCTGTGAAGCAACAGCCATCTGCTACAAAGTACAATGAATATTCCTACAATTTCCCTTGAGATTAAAATACAGGTATCAAGAGTAAAGCCAGAATAACTTTGAAAGAAAAGCCTGCTCTGTGATTTTAACAAGTGAGTGGTTTAGCCGGGAAGCTGAGACAGTTGGTAGGGACTTTAAATGCAGCCATGCCAGACGTTGGATGAACTGCCAGCACCCAAAGATTTCCCTGCTGCCCCTTGCTACCTCACAACTCTGCTTTTCCAATAAACAGAGGTTCTGATATTTGGTGAGCTCTACTACAAACCCTAAGTCAGCTATGCCCTAAGATATAGAAGACTGGAGTGAAATTGAATTAGCTACGGCACCTGAAGTTAGTTCTTCTAAAATTTCCAATAATGTATTTTGTTGACAAATAACATTTGTAAACTCATTTGTAGTTACTTAGGTAGATAAGCTTCTCCTCTTCCATGACTTAGAGCACTTCAAAGCACTTCAGACAGCTTTATTTAAAAAGCTGCCAAGACTTTCTGGGAGGCAAACATTTACTGTGATCAAATCTCATCTAATTATGTCCTTCACACTGTAAGATGGAAGAGTCCAGTTTTTTAAAGGTTTTCAAATTTTTTTTCTATTTGCAGCCACAACTTCTTCAACATGAACAACTACAACTGCTTGTGTAAGTCACAAGAAGCAATTACTCAAAAAATGCTTTCCATCCATCATTTTAAATCCTTAATCTCTGTGCTCACTTCAGCTAAGACAGTGGGGAAATGAGGAATAAAGAGAAGCAATTTTTCCTATCAAATGAAGGCTGCGACAATCACTTAGTGAAAAAAACCAGTACTTAAGAGAACGTAAAATACCACTTTCCATTTCCATTTTAATTCTGTAGAAGCTTCTCAATACCTCAATCAATCTGGTACTGTACACAGTACATACCACAAATCAATATTGTACTGGAGACACTACATAATCCAAATCAATAGCTTGATCCATGGATACCAATTAAGCATGCAGTTCACCCCTTCAGGGATTCTGAGAGGTCTGGCTCTTCAAGCTGTCCTCCCTGCTTTCACAAGCATTCACTCAAACTGTCCTCCAAAGACAGAGTTCAGTGGGGAATGAGGGAAAACTTTTACTGTCAATGAAACATCTGAAATATTACACTGATGATCTACAGTCTAGAAGGAAAAAATGCTTTTCACCTTGTTCCGTGTTCAATGAAACGGTCATCACTATTCACAGAAATGAAGTAAAATACAGAAAGGGTATAAAAGAAGCAAAAACTTCTGGTCATTGAAACTGTTTCCAGACCTACAACTTTGAGCAGAGGAAATATTCTATTAATTTAAAAAGGAAGAGAAACCATTTCCCATGCCTGGGGTTTAAGAAGGAAGTTTCTCTACCTGTTCTGAGCTTGAGTTAACCGCAGTTTCTCACTCAGTATTACTGTAAATTCTAACCAATGACTGTAGCTGTGCAGCTCACCAGCAGAAGCATAAAGATTAAAAAAGATCACTGTAGCTCTTAAAGATCTGAAACACTGGAAATGAGACACCCATTTTTGGTAATTTTGAGTAATTTTCCTCTCGGTTTTCACCCTAAGAATTCTGTTGTCTTTGGTGAGTAGACATTTCTGAAGCTCACTACATTAAAGTACTAATTTACCTTCAGAATTTATAGACATCATAATCCCATGAGAAGGTTTAAAGATTTATTTTCTTTCTCACAGAAATCCCCAAGTTAAAGAATAGTATAAAGGTGCTACTACCAACAAACAGCAAGCTCATACAAGACAAGTAAGGAATTCCAAAATTAAATGGCCTTTATCAGTACAATTACCTTGTAATGCATACAAACACGCATGAAATTATGTACATTAACCTCTTGAAAGACTCTGGGTTGGAATGAGCAAAGCAAAGGCCAGAAAGTGAAGCCAGCTCCTTGTGCCAAGGGAACTGGATTGCAGTCAAAGCTGACAGTTCCAGGTTTGCGTTTTTTTGCCTTCTTCCAGGCACCTGGATGACATGAATACCGTTGAGTGATGCAGTTGGGTAAAGCCTGGTGTACTTTGCTCACAGAAATAGGAAGACAATGAACAAGGCAAGGGACTATGGGAGCAGGGGATCTCATGGTATAGTTAATAGAGAACTGAATATCTCTCAGCAGCTTCTGCAGAATCAGTTCTCAGGGGTGAACACTGGTGGTGTTCTGCATTTTCTAGATCCTTTTCTCAGAAATATTAATGAAACTGATGCTAACAAGAACTGTGCTGTAAACACACACAAATTTCTGCACTGGCTAGAAGGAATCTGATATTGTAAGTAGGAAATGCAAAACTAAATTTGTCTTCTCACTCTCAGCTCCAACATTTCCTTCCTTGTTCCATGGAATGCCATGACAAAATACAGCAGCATATGCTACAACACTGACAGAATCACAGAATCATTCAGATGGAAAAGATCATTCAGTAGAACCTTTGACTGATCACCACCTTGTCAACTAGAGCATGGCACTAAGTGCCACATCAAATTGTTTCCTGAACACCATCAGGGCTGGTGACTCCATCACCCCTCTGGGCAGCCCATTCCAATGCTTGACAACCCTTTCCACAGAGAAATCCTTCCTGAGAATTTATGTAGCAGAAACTACAGAGAAGCCCACAAAACACAAAATACTTATTCAGAGAACATCATTGCTGGCACACCATTCAGTGAGCTACAAATGATGGACAGTGAAGAAAAAGAAATGGAATAGAACTATGGAGAAATGGTATGAAAAACCAATCAAGAAAGCATTGTCCATTTTGCATGCTAAAAATAAATACCAGGGAAAAAATCTGTAACACTGAAGACAGTTTAATGATCTCTACACAAAAGTGTGCTAAGTAAGGTCGAAAATGACACAATTCTCCATATGGGTCACATAGAATTGAATATATAAATTCCTACCAAAGTGACATTTGAGCTAAGAGAGCAATTGCTAAGAAAAAAAATGGGCTTATGCTGAGAAGGAAAAATCCTACAGCATAATAGCTATCAATGTAATCCAATATTAACTGATTACTTCATTCCAGGTTTAAGGGAAGTACTCTCTACAAGGTACTCTCTGCCCTTTCTTGCTCTTTCAATCATCCATTTTCATAAGCCCAGCCTGCTCTTGCCTTCGTATCTTATTCCCGCTCCCTCATATGCCACCTGGTTTCCTCTCTCAATGCTTTGTTCAAGACTATTCCCTCATCACATTCTATCTTCCAGCTCAACAAGGAAGCAGCTAATTTCAAGTGAAGAACTGAAAGCATGAATTGCCTTATCTGCACCAAGAATTCAGGTGGTCTGTAGTTTCCTGTAGTTATCAAGAGAAACAATCATAGGCAAAAGACAGGTTTTATAATCCTGGGCTGGAAATGGAATTTATTTGGGGGATTGGTCTACTTTTTTTTTTAAATCAATATCTGAAGTTTAATCATTTTTTTAGATTCATAACCTGGGTAAATTTGTAAAAATGGCAAAATATCTGAAGCTCATAAAACTTCCAAACTCGTGACATTCTGGCCATATACAGTGTTTATTAGAAAGCACTTTTAATAAACTGTAAATTTCCAGAGTTCTAGTAGCACTCACTGGTAATGCACCTTGGGCAGCCCTATTCAGTTTAGATTAACTTTAAACTCTCTGGTACACAAATTTCGTCTTAAAAGCAGCTTCCATAAATTTTCCTTTACCTTATTGATTTGACAATGCAGCCTTTGCAGAAACGGTGGCCACACGGGGTCTGCACCGCTTCCCGGAGAGCCATCAGACAGATTGGACACTCGTATTTACTTTCCAGGGGCGGATCGAACTCCACGTCGTAGCCTTGTGTTTCCTCTGTGAAAGAGCTGGGAGGGTTGCTGGTGCTGCTGCCGACGCTGGAGCTCTCCTCCTTGGCTCCTGCGCTGCAGGCGCTGGCCATGGCTGCGCAGCAGCCGCTCTCCCCGTCCCGGGCTCCACAGCTGCTGTCACTGTGCAGCAAGCTCATGGCAGCTGATCAAGGGCTACACGGGAGTGCGCTGCAACAGGGCAAAAAGATGTATTAATTTAAAATATTTCACGACCCTCCTCCCAGGCAAGGATGAAATTTATTTCCGACCAGAAACACTGGACCAGAGTTACAGATTTTGTTCTACTCAAAATCACTGGTTTTGTTTTGTCCCATTATGGTTTTTTTTACTTAACTTGTGATATGTAGGAAAGGACACAGCATCCTGTCAGCATAGTTCAAACATATCCCCCCTTTTCTGTAATCTTTTTCATCTGACTATCTGATTTCTGTAAAAAGAGGAATCCTCTTTCTCTTTGCTATGTCTACTGAAGGTGTTTCTTTATTCCTTCTGTATTATTTACTTCTAAGGCATTCAAATAGATTTTGTGTGAAAAAATGCTGCACAGAATCAAGTTTTATTGGAGGGCAACAGCTCAATTCTATATTTTCCTTGCACTGTATATATGTTATTTAGCATTTTCTGTATAGAGGAATTCACAATATAGATTTCAAATCAACTTAGCTGCAGGACCACAAATAAAATGTAAGTCCAAGTACCTAAACCAAGCAGCTGTTGTGCTGTAAATGAAATTCAAATATACAGCACTGCTGATAACATTTTAGAACTGTCAGTAGGACTTTAAATTGAGTAAGAAGCTACACATGAGATAAGGATAATAATTCCATAGCTCAAAAGCTATCTACAAATTACTAGTACGCAAACAGAGCTCTTGCTCTCCCTCTTCCAGGCTAGCTGGCAGGGAGGATGAGGGACATGATTGTAAGAACAGAAGATAAAAGTCACCTTTCCCTGAAAAGTGGCAAATGGCATACTAAAGCCTGCTTTTACAACACTCCTCCAAAGCAGGGTGAACTCACAGGTATGAAATAAAAAAGTGCTGGTATCCCCAAACAGATTGCTGGTGAGAGAGAGAACCTTAAGTTCTCACACTGAGTGAGAGAACCTTAAAAAAAGGTCTTAACAACAAATACAAATTCTAAAGACCAAGAAACCTTCCTCTCCCTTGATTTTTTAATGGTTACAATAGTTTTCTTAGAATCCTACTGTGGTTAGTTTTCTATGAATGACATTTCTTTGAAAAACAGAGATTATCACCAGGTGCAAGGCAGTATGAGTAGTCTGAGGGTTATGGAGCCAAGCATTCAAAACAAGACCAATAAGCTCGGATTTGATAATCTTTTGGATAGCAGTATAGGCAAAAGTCTCTTGCAGTGTTCACCTAATGAATTCACTGTAATACCATTATGTCATTTAAAATATATTAAGGATGGAAATCCAATCAAGAGGTGAATTGTAAGAATTGTTTATCTGCATCACTACTGCAGATGCTGGAGGCAGCAGAATGAATAGGATTACCTTGACCACAAGCTCAGAAAACTGAAAATTTTCTTGCCTATACATGAATTTGCATATCACAACTCATTTTTACAAAATGTCCATGGATAGGATGAGGACATACAGGTAGTTTTAGCTGGGTACTTATGAAACCTGAAGATTACATCAAAAGAAATATTAATCACACAAGGCCTCAACTAGCATTTACGGGAAATATATTTTGAACACATAAAACATCACAGAAATGTGCTTTAGGCCATCCACATGATAAACAACTGGCAGTACTGCCCATGCTAACACTCTATGAGCTATTTTTTCCATCTATCCAGACCAAAAAAAGAGCCAGATCTATCTAAACAAAAACAAAGTTACCATATTTTGGTTAGATGTAGTTAGAGTAATCAAAACAGAACTTTTATTCTGTTGTGCAAATATGTGACTTTCCATCTTGCTGGGGTATGCAGAGGTATGAGAAGTATCTGAAGAGCAGCATTTTTGACATTTCCAAAATACCATTAAGGTACAGAGCCTCAAAGCACAGGCTGACAGTTCTGAGTTGTACTGAACCGGTCAGCAATGCCCACTTTCTGCAGAAATAACTTCTAGAGCAGAGTTATTTGGAACTACACCCAAAGAGTCCTGCTCACTTCCACTCCTGTTTTCCACCCCAATGTATTGTCCCTATACATTATCTACCACTATAACTGAGGTTCCTAAACACAACAGCAATACAAACTAAACACCAAGAATGCTCTCAGCAGCTGCTCCAGCCATAGTCCAGACACAACCAGTTTAATCCCACAAAGGCACCAGCTCCCCCAATGACCTAGAATGGAAGCGGAAGAATCAGTGCTTAGAAAGACACTCTGTGACACAGATCTTTTTTTTAGACTGCCATCAGTAGATCTCTTTCTCTCTGGAGGAAAAACCCATCTTGTTTCCATTGTTAATTAACATAACTTATTTAACAACTGCTGCAGAGGATGATCCGTTCACAGGCCACATTTCATGAAAAATCACAGGAACTAAACTGGGTCAATGGAGTGGGAATGTTGGTATGCAAGATATTAGAATCCACAGGCCAGCCTAGGACTGAAAAATTCACATTACTCTAAGACACAGGGGTATATTTAGTGAGACTAAGAAAGGGAAGAGGAACATATATCCCTTTAGCAATGTCAAAAAGGAATTCAGGAAGTCGCAAGAAGAAATATATAACAGCTTTACTCAAATTCAGCTGTCACATTAATTGCAAAGAAGTCTGTGACTCTGCTCTTGGGCTGTTCCTAGGAAAAAAATCCCACACTATTTAAAACACTGTTCTTATAAAGAAGAAACCAGGATCTGACTCGCTATAATCTCACTAGTTGAACACTTTGTAGATTTAAGTGCTGTGCAAGCAGTGTTCTCCTGGCCTATCTGAATTGTTTCTACAGACACAACAGGTATATATATTCAGTTTACAGAAACAAAACCCCCTCACCAGAGTCAGTTTAATGAATGAGTCACTCCACTCAGTCAACATCCCAGTCTCACACAAAAAGCCCTTTATTCAGTGATATACTCCACTCCTACATGGAGCTTTTTATCTGTATATGACCAAGTGGTTCACAAAAAAAGAAGTGCAAGTATCTTTTTAAACTGGGAAATTCAGACACAATGTAGCAACTCATACAAGGTGATTAAGACCCAGATTTTAAACTCTGTTCATATTTTAGCTAAGATAAGATGAAATGGATAAGAGTAGTAGGAGGAATCCTATCTGTGAGCAAAATCCTTCTTCTTCCACATGTATTTTAGGTGTGGGGCAAGGTACAATTTTCCAAATCAAAATCCACACTGCTGTTACTCAGACAATTAACCAAGGCCTTATTATTTCATCATAGTTTAAACTAACTTCTCTGTAAGTTGTAACTCCTGTACTAAGAATTACATCTGTTTCTTGTGGAAGTTACTTTACCGTCCCAGACTAGAACATAGGTTTAATCTTTTTGGACAGAGCAGTGCTAGGACAAAACCAGCTACAGAAAAGTGTACTTTGAATGGTAATGACAAGTCTTTTCCCCAGTGAAGGTAGAGCAGACAATCTGTGAGCCTACTGTAGCAGTTTTTCATCTTCCTCCCCACTGAGGAATCAAAAAAATGCCTAGGCTGGAAAAGGATGGATTTTAACCCCCAAACCAGGATATATCCCAAAATTCAAATCAAGTTGGTACCCTTTCTTTTTGATTATGAAACAGATTTCCAGGGAAATAAAAACTAAGATCTCCTAAAAACCACATCAGTTTTTCTTCTTATTGATAATAGTTGCTATTCTTCCTCTTTGCTGAACAAAATGGAGTCAAATGCAAGTACAACAATATTCAAATATTAATTTATAGTACCTTGTGCACACCACAGCCTTGAGAACTTACCCTTTTTTTTTTAAATGTTAGTTGTTTAATACATTAAACAGTTTTCTAGACTGCTCTCTATACTTTTTTTGTTTGCACAACATACAGTTTTCAGATCCAGGAACAACTGCAATTAAACTGGATCATTACATGGTAATTCTTGCTCTTGCTAGTGTGAAGTTTCTCAGGCAGAAAACCTCTTAAACTGTGTTTGGTAATGTACCTGAAATTACCTTTTCTAGAACTAGGAAGTGCTGCCAGACCTGCTGACTCTGGAGACTCTTGGGCACAGAGGTATCCAGGCCTTGGGCTAGCAAAGGTTGATTTCGCTCTCCAAGGCAACAGCTGTATTGTTTGCCAACAGAAAGGAAGGTGCTTTCCATGCCAAATGGTAATGGACAGAACTTGTTTGATCATTACCTGTGCTGCAGAAGTCTGGGAATGCCCTAAGGATGAAACTTTCATGCCCCAGAAAAGACAGTTAAGAGTACAGGAGTCCCCATTTCACTCTTCCAACTTTAAACCATAATGAAACCTTTCTTCACTAAGTAACCTGTGCTATGTTGTTATTTACACTGCTACATTAAAGAGTGATTAGGCTGATGTGAGATAACACAGTCAGACCAGAAGAGCCAACTCCTGCAAGAATAATGTACCTTATGAATAATGTACCTTATGATCGACAAAAACTATTTCAAAACAGAATTTAAACTGCCCACATTTTAAATTAATGCATGCAGCAAAGCTCAGTACTCTGATTTTTCAAGTCCCATAGTGTAATGAAATTTAGGTAGGACTTCTATAGATTTTTGAGTGCCAAACTCTTCTAAATCAAAAAAAAAATACTGGTACTATAAAATATCTTCAGATTGCCTGTAAAATCCCAGTATCCTATTAAGAGTATTAGGGAGGAAGTAAAAGTAGGCATTGTATACTATTTACACTGAAATATGAAATTATATCTTCAAGTATGTGTCAAACTTAAGGAGTACTGTGCAAGGAAGTATCAGTTGCTGCAAGAGAAAATTTTTATTATAAATCAGGAAGTACTTAAACCAATTAATTTCCACATGACCTTTCCTGGAAAATTGACAGTGACTACCCATATAAATAAGGAATCAAGAGAGAGAACTATTCCAAATCCTTTTTCTTACTCAAAGTTCACAAATATAATTAATTTGCTTGCAGGCTGGCCAGGACACATCCAGCAGGGGAAATGCCTTTAGCACTGCACTGACAGCAAAACTGGCCAAACTTTTCTCTTTTCTTCATCTGCCTTGTATATGTACGTATAGATTTCTGGGTCATGAGATTGACAGACCAGTGGAGTGACTTTGGATAATTTGTTTATGGAGTAACACTTGCAAAACTTATTCCCAGGCACATTAATCAATGGTCTACTGATAACTGATAAGCACCATGTGTTTCCACTATGAGATCTGTAGCTATCATTACTATGGCCTCAACCAAGCAGAACACATGAAATTATGCTAATGCCTTTTAATTAATACCTATACATCACTTTCACTTCAAAGCTATCAAATGGCTAGACAAGCTGAAGCAATAAGAGATTTGGGCAGAACTGGTAACTGCAAAAACTAAATTCTGGTTTCCTGTAAAACTCTACAAGCATGTTGCAAATATTTTGTTGAGACATGAACTTTCTTTTTTGCTAATAGCAGTAAATGTTAAGACATACAAGTCTTTTGGATAACCACCATACTCACACCATTTTAACATGTGACCTTGAAGACTTGAAAGAAGAATTTTTCTTTGAGGCAAACACAATCAAACAACATTTAGACCTCATTGGATTATCAAGAGCTCCTGACTAAAGCAGAGCAGCCCTTGGGGGTTTCTGAAGCTTTCCAGGTGGTTTATCTTTATTTGTAAAGAATGCTGTCAGGCTTTAATCACATAAGTATTTTCATGCTTGAATGTTACTTAGGAAACTAGATAGTGGCACACTCACAGTTACATTCATATTTTATCCTACTTAAGTATGTCAAAGCAAATTTAGTTTTAGTGAGCAGTGCAAGCACACTATACTGTATTTGACACCAAGATATTCCATGGGTTTTTCCATAACCAAAACAAACCCAAGTCAAAACTCCCTGAAACTTTCTTCAATTTATTGACTTTTAGGTAGAATTTACTGGGAACTCTTCAGAGTAACAAATACAAGGAAAGCACTGTTAGTGAGAAGAACAGTATTATTTAACTCTACTTTGGCAGCGACTCTGGCTTCTGTTCTCCCTTTGCACACTGAGAATACACTGAGATATGCATCATGCCTTTCTATACCTCTCAGTAGATCTACAGAAAATGTAAGATGCTGCCCTAGTGGGGACAAGGTAAACACCCATAAAGCACTTCAAAAAGAGGCAGGGAGAGAGGTATGGCTGTGAACAAATGTCATTTCTGCAAGGCACAGTCACCAGGCTACATTTAATTACCATCCACCTCTACAGGCATGAGGCTTTTATGTGGCATGAGTAAAATGTTGTGAGACCCTGGGAAAACAAACAGTGAATTAAACACACATTCTGAAACAATTAAAACATTTCTCCTTTTCACTCCACCTTACATTTACTTTTATTTTCTTTTTGACATGCTTTATGCCCGGAATCTTTTATGGTCAGTTTTCACAGTCTGGATCTAAAACTTTTTTTTTTTTTTTTTTTTTACCCCTTCTTACCTAATTTGTTCTACTGAGATACAAAAGCTACTCTTCTTGACGTAGTAAACTCATGGAAGTTCAAGGGGTGAAGAAAAGCATGTATGTTCACCTCAGATACTTTTTCATGCTGAAGTTCTGTCAGCATAGGTACCTATTGTGTGCCTTGTCTTTTTAGATACAGCAGCACTTTTTAAATAGAAAGCAGTACTGCAGTGTTGCAATACTACAACTTAAAAAAACATTTATGTCTTGACAAGTTCTCATTCAACAGTCTGACTGAGGTCCATAAATCTTCACCTGAGAAAAGCTGAAGGTAATGTGGAATGTGCAAAAGAATTATGGCCAGAGTGATACCACGAAAATAACCCAAGTGCTTTTATCAGCATACTTCTGTGACTTTATTCCTCTTCTTTTACTAGAAGTTTTACAGCTTTTTCATTCTACAGGAAGACAAAGCAGTTTGCTTGCAAGTCTTTTAACCGTTGGTTAACACAGCACAAAATGCACCCAAATCAATACTTTATTAATCACTCACAGTGGTATCTAAGACACCACAAAATCCACATAGCTGAGGGGTAGGTAGCGCTGCAGAACGTGTCAGAGGCAAACATGGGGGAATACTTTCGGCAAGCTTTAACGACTAGGTCTAAGGGATATAATTAGAACATTTTCCTCCCACCTACAGCTGAGATTTCCGTTTAAGTACAAAAAGACTCAGCGTGACCTATCTCAGCCAGACGAATTGATGGAAATTACTACTGAAGTAATAATTTATTATTCATGTTAAATATATTTACCGTAAATATTAAATACTCCCAGTCTCTACTAGAAAATAAGAGCTATCGGATTTAGAAACAGTAACGTATCTTGCAAATTACCCTTTAAGCTGTTCCTGAAGAATTTATTGAGTGTCGCTATTTCACAGTGGGAAAAAGAGAGCCCAAGTTCAGCTGATGTGCTCGAAACAAGCGGGACCACAGCTGGAGAGCCACCCGCTGCTCGCGCTCCTCCCGCTGTCCGAGGGCACCCCCGGGGCAGAGGCAGCACAAAGCCACTCCGGCCGGGTTCCCACCCGGCAGGCCAACCAGCGTGACTGCGAGCCCCGGGCCGGGCGGCACGGCCGGGTTCAGCCCCGCTGCGCTGGCCGCGCCACGGTTTCAATTCCGGGGCAGCGCAGACCGGCGGGTCCCAGCCTCATCAGCGCCCTGNGGGGCGGGGCGGAGCGGGGCGGGCTCGCAGAGCCGCGGGAGCTGCGGTGTCACTGTCACCCCTCCCCAACATACACAAAACTATTGCCACCAGTGGCTGTGGCAGCTCTGGGCTGCTGTTCGCCCCGCGCTGCTGATGCTTTTATAAAGAGCCCTCAGGATGCGCTCCGCTCCGTCCTGGGCGCAGTTAAAAACGAGGCGCTGAAAGCCGGGGGATGGTGGGGGTGGTGATGTGTGTGCGAAGGGCTTGGGAGTCAACAAAAAGCTGTTTCTCAGTGCAAACTAAATACTTATAAGAAACAATTTGCTCTCCCCCCTCAGCTGTCCCGTGGGGACTCCTGCAGGCACCGAAGCCGGGTGCGCTGCCTCCCCCAGGGCGAGCGCAGAGGGGAACCTCTCCCGCTGCCTTGGACAGCGGGCAATTTTAAGGAAGTGAAATACCGGCACGGTGTGAACACAGACAACTTCATTTCCTTAGGAACGAACGAGGGGAATTTGGTTGGTTGCATTAGGGAGTTTTCTTGGCAAGAATCTCTGATTAACACACATTTAAATCCCACAAACGCTTCTGTTCCCACTGTTTGGGGGGATATAAGCTGGGGGGGCTGGGGGCCACTGAGTTTTCCAGTGGTTTTCAGTGTTTCTGTCTGCATGCCATGCTCCCTGGGAGCTGGAAATCCGTGGATTGTTCCATGGCTAGAGTGCCTGTCTCCCTCTGCAGGGTGCTGCTGCCGGAGCCAAGGCCATGCCAGACCCTAACACACCCCTCAGAGCACTGCCTGTATGCAAAACATACTTACATTTTTTTGTTAGGGCCTGCTAGGAAGCTAAAGAGTTAGGGGAGAGAGACAGCTGGGCCATCAGATAGGGCTCCAAAGTATCACAATAAAGAAATAACACTAAGGATAAATAAATAAATAAATAGAAACTTTGTGGACCCACTCCTGGACAACTGGCTGAATTTCAGAGCTATCCTTTTTCTCCTGCCAAGTGAACATACTGTATGCTACTTTCATTAGCTGTAAAACAAGGAAATGTATAATCACATGGCTTTCAAAACAGATACCCTTAGTTGGAGAGTTTTGCATGTCTGAAAAATACTATTTTTAGTAATCTGCAAGGTGTCAAGGGCACTGATGTCCAGCCTGTTTTAACTGAGAATTCAAGGAACTCATCTGGAGTTTTCACTCCAAGAATAAATGAATTATTTTATTCGGAAGAGTTTCCAAATCTGTACATCTTAGGCCCATGATCACGTATTAATGCCCATGCTGTAACAGAAATGAATGCAAAAATGCTTTTCTCCACTCGGTGGTGCCAGTTGCACAGGGAAAACATTTTCTGATACTGGATCTGTGCAGCTCAAACTGTTCAGCAATTGTGCTCTTAGGGACATAAAACACGCTCAAAGCTGTAGCAATTTGTGATCAATTAAAATCTTTAGCTGCCTGCTGTATCCGTACGAGACAATATTTTTCCAAGGTGATTTCCTGGGTACTTGGAAGAAAAGCACTTGACTAGGCTTATGTATGCTCATGTGGTTCCTTTGATAAGGAACTGATGCCTGTGCAGTGCAGTTTTGCATGGGAACTCAGGCTTCTGGGGGGACAGGACAGGCAGCCAGCTACCTGGGTGAAGTTTTGAATAAGCACCCCAGAGGGAGAGATCTGTTAAACTTCTCAAAGAGCCTCAAATTCCTCAGTACTAACAATGCATATTGTCAGGGAACAGTGCCTGCCATTTCAGGATAAGAGAGGAAATCAGTATGTGACTGCAGAGAGTGATTTTGATTGATATCTGGCATTGCAGTTCGACCTGATATTTTTTTTTGAAAAGGTCTCTCCAAATGTTAGGGAGTGAATAGTAAAAATAGGTAGGTTGTTAGGAAGTGCAGGCAAAACAGCAGAATAGTGAGCTCAGGCCCTAGCCATCTAATGTCCTCAGAGGTCTACAAATGTCTCAGCCATGACATCCTTGTTCCACACTGCCTTGGCCTGGAATGACACCTATGACTTCTGTTCTACTTTATCCTGACACTCCCATTCAGATGTTTCTGATTGGGATTTATTTCACATTAGGGTTTTTTGTGTATCAGAATTTGAGCAAGGATATCCATATTTGTCTCTGAACTCTTACTTTCTCCATGCGGTGTATATTCCATAAATACTTTGTTTCCTTTCTCCATACATTACTTGCTTTGGCATGAATGATTACACTGGTTTGTACGTTCTGTTAGCCTCTTGTGCAGCACAAAGACTCAGGACTAACCACTTCTCCGAGACGTCATCTAACAAGAACAGCTTGAGTCATAATGGCTGGAAAAGGACCTGGAGGTGTTGATTGACAGCCAGCTCTAAATGAGCCAGCAGTGCCCAGGTGGCCAAGAAGGCCAAGGGCATCCTGGCCTATATCAGCAATAGTGTGGCCAGCAGGACCAGGGCAGTGATTATTGCTCTCTACTGGGCACTGGTGTGGCCCTACCTTGAGTCCTGTGTTCAGTTTTGGACCTGTCACTACAAGAAAGACACTGAAGTGTTGGGGCAATGAGACTGGAGAAGGGTCTAGAAAACAGGTCTTATAAGGAGCAGCTGATGCAGCTGGGGTTGTTTAGCCTAGAGAAAAGGAGGCTCAGGGGAGACCTTATCACTCTCTACAGCTGCCTTCCTTTCAAGGACATTGTACCAAGGTGAGTTTGGGTTATTTCCCATGTAACAAATGATAGGACAAGAGGAAATGGCCTCAAGTTGCACCAGAAGAGGTTTAGATTGGATATTAGGAAAAATTTCTTCACCAAAAGGGTTGAAGAGTATTGGAACAGTCTGGCCACAGAAGCTGTTGAGTCACCATCCCAAGGGGGTATTTAAAAGACGTGTAGATGTGGCACTTAGGAAAAAGATTTAGTGGTGGACTCGGCTGTCATAGGTTCGTGGTTAGACCTGATGATCTTAAGAGCCTTTTCCAACCTAAAGGCTTCTATGAGTCTAAGAATTGAAAGCATTGTAAGATCAGAGTAGATAAAAGAGTGTGAGTCCTCTCACCTATTTTAGCTATAGGAAATACCAAGTATTACAATTTTTGCTGATTTTTCCTCTGGCTGACATCAGATGCTGTCAGGTAAGAGATGCATTAACTGGGAGATCCTGAGCTGCAATGTAAGCACAGTGGCTTCCCTCAGCCACCTTCTCAGGGAAGACCGTGCAAGTCACAAATGGATTTTGAGTCCCGCAGGATCACAAGTCTCTGGAAAAAGGGAAATGCCTGGGTGTTTATGTAGTTTTGCTGCCATTGCAAATTCCTACTTCTGGAGCGTGAACTTACGTTCACATTTGAAAGGACTTGATGGATCACTAGAATTTTTACAGAATATTATGTGTGGAGACTGAAAACTTTCAGGGTGCTGTTGTACAACAGTATGTTTCCACTTTGAGTCAGTTTTTGACTCTGTGGAATCTAAACATGGGTTTTCTTCTCGGACTTTCAGGAAAAAAACTCTACTGGCCACTGTTTGTGGCCACCTATGGCCCATACCTGGTGTAATACCTACCAGTTACTCAATAAGCATATAACTAACCTTTATATTGTTGATTTGTCCTGCCTGCCCAGGGCCTTCAAGGCCCCAGATACACATTACTAAAGAAGTAATATCCATGAAAATTAAATACTGGTATGAGAAGCAAGGACATTTTGTGATCCCTGTTGTCATTCACCCAAATCGCAGAAGCTTGGCTGGAGAAGTGGGACATTGGCCTTCAATGAAATAGCTTTGACATGGAACACCAGTGTGACCAAGACTAGGTTCTCCTCTCAGAGAGTTAACAGTGAAGAAACCAGTTGTGAAACTATAAAGAAGAAAGCTAAATGCAAACTTAATGTTAAAAACCACTGCAGGTGCTCCTCAGAGAGAGTATGCATACTTATCTCAGAGGCCAGGAGTCTCACTCAAGATGACCTTGTTTATATGAATTTTGTGGTTAGGCCTCATAAATTGCCAGGTGCCACCTGGATTTGAGAGTTCTGTATTGTGTTCAGTTCAAATAAACTGTGGTTAGCAGTGTTGTGTAGGGAGCTCAGAGGGAGAGGGATAAGTGAGATAAACAGCACTGCAGTGTCTTTAAAAAGCAGTGGGAACCAGAAAGAGTGAGAGCATGCATGAGAGAGAGCAAACAAGCTTGACATTTGGAACAAACTGGGCAGACATAGCAACAGTTCTACAAACTGACAGCGAGCTGAAGGTAGGCTAGCAGTATTAATGACAGCATCCCAGATACTTGTAGGACATCCCAGTGTTGGTTCCTTGTCCTGGTTTAATGGGCAGGTCAATGATTTTATATGTGCTTCCTCACTTCAGAGGTTGTTCTGTTCATTTTGGAGAGCCTTTTTATAAAGTGAAGTCTTCCTTGATGTGAACAAAAGTATTGCAATCTGGCTTGTCTTTAGAAATGTATGAAATACTGTGATCTGGGGAAAAAAAGGGATTTCTTTTCCCTTTTCAAGAGAGAAAGAGGCAATACTGAACACAGCTGTTTGAGTTGATTAAATAACCACAGCTGGAGATTCACACCTGGGGCTCCCTCTGTAAGAATCTGAGCAGGGTAGGCAAGGTGAAAAAAGATTGTTCAGCGTGACCCCCAACTAGAGTAACAGAACACAGGGACATTTTACATGAGTAGCAGGAAATATTCCTAGCACTGGGAGTATTTCTTGCTCTCCCAAGAGAGCTGCTGTAATCTCCACTGCCTGGGAGCTAGACAATTCAAAAGCATTTGATGAGTAGCCTGTTGGCAACAATTAACTACTGCAGAAGGTGAAGGTCTGATAACCTGAGAGGGCTTCTTTGTAATTCGTTTCTTCCAGGATATGTTCAATGAAAGAGAAAAAAGAAAAAAAATGCTTGAACTTTCCTTTAGCATGGGTAAATCCTGTTTGATTCATTTGAGTTGGTGATTAGTAGCAAGGGTCAGGTCATGGGTTTGGAGATGAGTATGGCACTGCAGTGGCACTTACTCAGAGGGTTAGAAGAGCAGAGAAAGTATTAAATATTTTGCATTAAATGTACTCCGTGCTGGCTGTTTCTTTACAATGACTTAGATATCATCCTGAAGAGGCATTACTCATGGTTTAAGAGATTCTGAAGGTGCTGCTGGTGATGGTAAAATTACACAAAATTGCATAGGGTGTTATGTAGAAGAGAAGGATCTGTGGGCAGTATAGGGCAACTAGGTATTCAATTATTCTGCAGGTGATAGGAACACAGAACTATTCAGGGGAAATGGGTTACTGCTCAGAGCATAAATTTCACCAAGTCTGTCACAAGATGCAGACAAGAAAGTGAGACAGTAGTAATGCTCTGAATACATCTGTGCACAGCTGCACCTCACAGATCTGTGAACAGCAGAATACAAGCATGCATGTGGCCAGGCTGGATCAGCAATGGACTGCAGGGGACTGCAGTGCAGACAGAGAAATTTAGGAGTACAGGCAGCTGGATGGAGCAATGTGGGCAGATGGGGACAGTGGGATGGGCAGCTTGTTCTCAGTGGGATGGAATGAAGAGAAGCTGGGAAGAAAACAAACCTAAATTTTAGTTGCCAAGCCTAATGAATGATTTTAAAGTAAAACTCAGCTCTTCAGGAAAGAGCTTATCAGACTAGTATGTCATTTTGGATGTGGAACTTAATTAACGCATGCAGTCCTTTCTCAATAGAGTCTGAAGGACTGTACTGAAATGATGCTTTATTGAAAGGTTATAAATGAAATAACCTGAGAAACCCTGGGCATTATCACTTTGGACCACGACTTGGATGTATTTCTTTATGAAGGACACCTTCTGAAAAGACACCAAACTGAGATTTCTAGCAAGTTATGTGGATTGCTAAGTGATGATATAATCAGTTAAAGAAACCACAGCCATGTCATTTCTAGTTCTAGTACATTGTCTTAAGGTATAGTCTTCCTCATTTTTATTACTCACATCAACCACATCAGTAAAACCAAAATAAGTCAGAAAATATAACTGAATTTTCTCTATACTGTTAGTTTACCTTGTGCACTCCTCATAGCCAGGTAATGAAAAATAGGTTAGTCACTCTTGTTGTTTCTATTCAATTTTATATTCTGAGTCTGATGCAGTAGCAAAAAGTTTCCGTGTTTGAGGTGACAGTCTTGTATTTATTTTTATACACACCATATTTCTATGGAAACCACATTGATATTACTTTTGGCTTCACCTCTATGAAAGCTAAAATGGAGGTCAAAATTAAACAGACATTTTCAGATTTCCAGTACCAGTAATTCTTACAGATAGAGCTCTCAGCAAGGTACTTAAACAGATGACTAATGTACAATGTATAAATATTCTCTCTTGATCAAATCTGCAGCCAGTACGCATTGCTGTATCTCCTCTGGAGTTCAGGGAACCGTAGTGCTTTGCGTCAACAGAGGATATACTCCTCCTGCTTTAATGGAGGTACTCATATTCATTAAGCACGTACTAAAGTACCTTACAAAACTGCAGCCTGAATAAAGTCTACACTGGGATTGAGTGGTATATGCTGCTCTGCCCATGTGGAATGTCATGGATGAAACACTTCTGACCAGATTTTTGCTGATTTAGATAATATAGCATGAAGACACAAAATTCTACGTTTCAGACACCAATTGAGTTCAGTTTCATATTAAAAAAATCACCAACTTTCAGAATGTAATGCTGTTGTCTGTAGTAGCTTTATTTATGGGAAGCTCAGTCGAGCATAAAGAAGGAAGGGGCAGATTTGGATGTTTACTACCAGATGACTTATGGCTTCATGTAAGGTGCACAGGTGATCAAATAAACATGTGATGCCTCAGGATCACAGTCAAAATACATTTGGGAATTTATCTGGTATATTGAGTGGACAGCCTTTTCTGGGCCTCTCTGTTCAGCAGATGTCTTGGATGAGTCCAACATGTCACTTTCAAAGTATTTCTTAGTTAAAGTGATTAGAACGGTTCTACTAAAAATCATGGAATTATTATTAATTTTGGAAAATAAGCTAACTTACATCTTTCTATTTCTTAGGTGATCTGGTTTCTGTGGGATTGCAGATGTCAGTAGCATCACAAATGGACCTACCTGAAGAACTTCAGCATCCGTATACAAAATTTTCTGAATGGAAATTCAAGCTCTTTAAATTGCGATCATTTCAAAAAACACCTTCTGATGACAGGCAGCACATAAACAAAGATCAGGCAGAAGAGGCTGTTTCTTCAAACAAAGAATTTATCCTGCATAAAGATCAAGCAGTGCCAAGAGGAGAAAAGATGGAGTTAACGGGCAATAGGCAGGGACTTGAGGAAGATGCCCATGCCATGAAAACACAAGACAATAGAGCTCATCAGAACAATTTGAAGCAACTCTGCCGCATCTGTGGAGTTTCATTTAAAACTGATTGTTACAAGAGGACTTACCCAGTGCATGGGCCAGTGGATGATGAAACTCTGTGGCTTCTGAGAAAGAAAGAAAAAACAGCAACCTCTTGGCCAGACCTTATTGCTAAAGTTTTCAAGATTGATGTGCGAGGGGATGTCGATACTATCCATCCCACTCAATTTTGTCACAACTGTTGGAGTATAATACACAGAAAATTCAGTAATACTCTATGTGAAGTATATTTTCCTAGGAACAGCACAATGGAGTGGCAACCGCACTCCCCAAACTGTGATGTGTGCCATACTACCAGACGAGGAGTCAAGAGAAAAAGCCATCCCCCAAGTGTACAACGTGGCAAACGTGTCAAAACCACTGGGGAACGTGCTCGGCTGAACAGAGGTGTAAAGAACCAAGCACAGATAAACAACAAAAATTTAATGAAAGAGATTGTCAATTGCAAGGATAGACATCTCAGCACCAAGCTGCTTGCAGTTGATTACCCAGTAGATTTCATTAAATCAATTTCTTGCCAGATTTGTGATCATATTTTGGCAGATCCAGTGGAAACAACATGCAGACACTTGTTCTGCAGAACTTGCATCCTTAAATGTATCAGGGTTATGGGCAGCTATTGCCCCTCCTGCTGGTATCCTTGCTTTCCTACTGATCTGGTAACCCCAGTGAAATCTTTCCTGAACATCCTTGATAACCTGCGTATAAGATGCCCTGTAAAGGAATGTGATGAAGAGATCTTGCATGGAAAATATGGCCAACACCTCTCCAGCCACAAGGAGATGAAAGATAGAGAGCTCTATAGCTACATAAATAAAGGTGGCCGACCGAGGCAGCACCTCCTGTCTTTGACGAGGAGAGCTCAGAAACATCGTCTGAGGGAACTGAAACGTCAAGTCAAGGCTTTTGCTGAGAAAGAAGAGGGTGGTGATATAAAGGCTGTATGCATGACTTTGTTCCTGCTAGCTTTGAGAGCAAAAAATGAACACAAACAAGCAGATGAACTGGAGGCTATACTGCAAGGGAGGGGATCTGGACTTCATCCTGCTGTCTGTCTGGCCATCCGAATCAACACGTTCCTCAGCTGTAGTCAGTATCACAAAATGTATAGAACAGTAAAAGCTGTCAGTGGGAGGCAGATCTTCCAGCCTTTGCATGCTCTTCGCACTGCTGAGAAAGCCCTCCTACCAGGTTATCACCCATTTGAGTGGAAACCTCCCTTGAAAAATGTATCCACTAACACAGAAGTGGGAATTATAGATGGACTATCAGGACTGCCACTCTCAATTGATGACTACCCTGTAGACACAATTGCAAAGAGATTTCGATATGATGCGGCCTTGGTTTGTGCCTTAAAGGACATGGAGGAGGAGATCTTGGAAGGCATGAAAGCAAAAAACCTGGATGACTATTTGAACGGCCCCTTCACTGTGGTAGTAAAAGAGTCCTGTGATGGAATGGGAGATGTCAGTGAGAAGCATGGAAGTGGGCCTGCTGTCCCAGAGAAGGCTGTTCGCTTTTCTTTCACAGTCATGAACATTTCTATAGCGCATGGGAATGAAAGCAAGAGGATCTTTGAGGAAGTAAAGCCCAATTCAGAGTTGTGCTGCAAGCCCTTGTGCCTTATGCTGGCTGACGAATCAGATCATGAGACCCTGACGGCAATCCTGAGCCCCCTCATAGCAGAAAGAGAGGCTATGAAAAACAGTGAACTGCTGCTTGAAATGGGAGGCATCCTGAGAACATTTAGATTCGTCTTTAGGGGCACAGGATATGATGAGAAACTTGTGCGGGAAGTGGAAGGGCTGGAGGCCTCAGGTTCCACTTACATTTGTACCCTGTGTGATGCAACTCGCTTGGAGGCGTCCCAGAATCTCGTCTTCCACTCCATAACCAGGAGCCATGCTGAAAATCTGGAGCGATATGAAATATGGAGGTCCAACCCATATCACGAATCTGTTGATGAGCTTCGTGACAGAGTGAAGGGTGTTTCAGCCAAACCTTTTATTGAGACCGTTCCCTCCATAGATGCATTGCACTGCGACATTGGCAATGCAACAGAATTCTACAGGATCTTCCAGATGGAGATTGGTGAACTTTACAAGAATCCTGACGTGTCTAAAGAGGAGAGGAAGAGGTGGCAGTTGACTCTTGACAAACACCTCAGGAAGAAGATGAACTTGAAGCCTATGTTGAAGATGAGTGGAAATTTTGCTAGAAAGCTCATGTCCAAAGAGACCGTAGAGGCAGTATGTGAATTGATAAAGTGTGAGGAAAGGCATGAAGCCCTAAAAGAACTAATGGACCTTTATCTGAAGATGAAGCCAGTGTGGCGATCCTCATGCCCTGCCAAGGAGTGCCCAGAACTGCTGTGCCAGTATAGTTACAATTCACACCGTTTTGCGGAGCTCTTATCTACAAAGTTCAAGTACAGATATGAGGGCAAGATTACAAATTATTTCCACAAAACACTTGCTCATGTTCCTGAAATCATTGAAAGAGATGGGTCCATTGGGGCGTGGGCAAGTGAAGGAAATGAGTCTGGAAACAAACTGTTTCGGAGGTTCCGAAAAATGAATGCCAGGCAGTCCAAAGTCTATGAGATGGAGGATGTCTTGAAGCACCACTGGCTATATACCTCCAAGTACCTCCAGAAGTTCATGAATGCTCATAAAACATTGAAAAGCCACAGCTTCACCATTGATTCAGGGGGTAGTTTAGGTGACTCATTGCCACTGGAGGTCTTGGAAAACAATGATTCAGCAGAACTCTAAGTGTACAGCACCTTTGGTGTTGGGTTTGTGATGGTGTTTTCCTGCAAGGAAGCAGATTCTCTTTCAGACCTGTAAAGGTACAGAGAAGTCTGAAATTTACACTCCCTGTTAAGGTGCTGAGAGGAGTTTATTTAATAAACTCCGTGTGTGTTGGGAGTTTCCAAGAGGTAATGCTCTGGTGCATTTACCAGTGGTTATATGAGATGAAAGCAGATACAAATTGCAAAGAAGGGTCTTCGTTTTGTTCTGGTCATATTGTTTCTAAGGGATAAAATCAAAGTAAACAAGGTTTTATAGAAAGTTTTAGTTTGGAGGGAATATGATTCTGGAGAGTTATGACAGTGGCAAAAAAGGGAGCATGGCTGTTTGTTTTGTTTGCATTTTTAGAACTATTTTGCTATTTACTTTTCAAGAGGGCTTGATTATTTTCTTGATGGTTCTTTGGGTTTTATAAGTAAAGATTTGTCAGTGAGACACTTGGATAATTGTTTTGGGATAAAGTTCAGTTATTTTTGTATAAAATACTTACTAAAGATGCAAACTTTGAAGTCACATACTCTAGGAATATTATTATTTATCATATATATTGTAGTACTGCTTAGAAGAAGATGACGGTATCATCATGCTAATTTACTATATGAAGATATAAGAAAGGTAGCTGAAGTTTTTTAAAGATATTTTTATCATAGCCTGTTTACTCTGAAATGCAAACTTGTACTTGTGCTCCTAAATCAGGATTTACAGTGCCTTGTGGTTATCTCATTATATAAAATAAATTCAAGCTCTGCTGTGTAGCTTGTTGTTTCATGAGCATTTTAGACTTCTATGGTAACTTCAGTATATAGTACAATTTGCATTAGTACAGTTTTATTGAATGAATTCCTGGCCTCACTGAAGTCACCAGTAAATCCTCATTAACACCAGTAGGTGCACAGTTTCACCAAGTGAGTTTAGTCACAGCAGTTCCATTTCTCAAGGGATGGTTATTACCTTGATCAGACACATGCCAGTAGGATATTTCCCTGACTGCTGCTGTATCTGATACCAAACTTTTTCACACCTGGGATATACCACATGCACAGCCTCATTTTTGAAATCTGTAAAAGAAGGTTAGTATTAACATCAAAGATAGCTGCTTACATGAGTAGTTAAAAAGCAATAAACTTTCTTGAAATTTCTGCATACCATATTTTTCACTATTAAAGCAGTGTTTAGTTGGTATTTATCTTTCTGAAGTGTAATTAGTATATTCATAATTCATACAATTATGGCTTTAATTCACTGACATATTCATAAAACATACTCAAGTACCTGAGATGCCTCCAAATCATCCAGCCTTTCAGATTTGCATCTGTGGCTAGGGTGTTACTGTGTTTGGAGCAATGTTTCTGAAACAAGATTAAATGTGGAAACAATCAAAGCACGGATCTAAAAGAATCCACTTTTTTTTTATTTTATTTTGATGTGGCAGAAGTTGGTTTCTGAGTGTAAGTGAACAATGAATTTAAAAGAATTAATGGTCTGAGGTTTGTTTTGTAGTATCTTGTTCATGTTGTTCACTATATTCCTAAGGGTCTGGCATTTACCATTTATGGACAATTAAAAAATAGAGTTAAGTGCTAGTAATTAGTACGAATATTAAAGTTATTCTAATTATGCCTTTCTTTTGGTTTCTATTAATTAAATCACTATTTAAAAATAATCTGTAATTTAGGATTTTGGTTTAACATGATTTCTTTAAACATCATTTAACTCAATGTCAAAATCTGCAGTTGGAAATAATGTCTTTTCTCTAAACAGTTATAAGGACTACAGCATCTTTTGTATGGTGTATCATGTATACCTGCACTTACTGAGTGTTCATTTCTAAATTAAATTTTTTAAAATTTCTTTGAAAACAAGCATTTCCTATATAGCATAAAAACTGGTTTTACGTAGGTATCATTCTTTACTAATAAATGTAAATCACAAATAGAGCTGTTTCCCAGGGAGTATAAATAGCAGGTATAAAGAACATTTCCTAGAAGTTACAGTTTTACAGATATAGTTTTCATATTTGGTCAGCATATATTTCATTATACAAACAGTTGCACACTTTTCTTTTTTCTCTGTATGTATATTTGGGACAGCTGTTTTACCTTATGTTGTATCCTTGACTTGGTTGAATAAATTAGGGGTCTGTTTAACAATCTTGACTCATGGTGATTTTCACTCCATTTAAGTGGTATATAGAGTTTTCATTGCCTTTTGCACAGGAGTGAATTTCCACCCCAAGTAATCCAAATTCATCCATAGCAATACATATGTGTCATGGAGTGAGGGACCAGACTTTGTTAATTTTGCACATGTACTTCTGGCGACTCTAGCTGAAACATTGTCATATTCCAAATTCAATTTATCAGACTGCTGATGTAACAGCAACTGATTTGTCTCACTGTCTTCATAAGGGCTGAGTAAGTTTTATCCTTGTGCATGTGATTTCTTAAGAGAAGCCTTATATCCTGGGGTAACTCATCAAAGTGAACAAAACCTGAGTGGGAACAGAGAAATGCAGTGGCATGTGGCAGTATTTTTTTGTGAAATATTTTAAGCCATAAAGACACATTTCACACTCTACCAGCTCTGGGCAGGATAGCTGACACAGAGTACTACTACTATTTTTCTCCTTTTCTGTTATTTCAGACTTGAATCTAATTTAATCTTCTATTTCCCCATTGCTGACATCTTCTGTAAATCAGTTGAGAATTTTGAGCTCATTAGAACAAACAACACTGAAGGGGTAGGTACCTGCAAGTGAAGCTTTTGTAAACAGAGCTGAAGTAACAATGCTTCACCCACAGAGCCGTGCACTGGAAGGCAAACAAATTCTGACTGCAGACAGGTGCAGCCTATTGTTAAGCTTTCTGACTTTGAAGAGGCTTTAGAAATATGGAAACACTTCTATTCACGGTATTCTTTCAAACATTCACATTCTCTTTTTTACATTAAGAATTGGTACAAATCCTTCAGTAATTCACAGTAAATAATTACCACCTTGTTCTGAAATTGTACTGACTGTAGTTTTTATACAATCACATTATGTATTTGTTTTGTTTTGTTTTATTCAAGGGCTTTGTGTTGTGAATTGCCATGTTATAAAGGATGTGAACTATGGTAGAAGCCATGATTCTGCTAGCACTTATTTTTTTTTCCTCGCAGGAATAATTCTATGGTCTTTAGACAAATCACCTTTGACTTTTAGTCAGGTAGTTCAGAAACAAACTCTAGACATTTACAGGATCCTAATTTCTGACTACACTGAGTTATTTGCTTTGTTTCACTGCATGGCTTCATAATTTTACTTTTTCTTACTATATTACAGTTTCTTATTTCATTAAACCAGTTTAAAATAAAGGTCTTAAAAATATTTAAGTTTCTGCTGTCTTTTTATTTTTTACAGTTTTTCAACAATGCACATAATCTCCTGGTGGCAGTCTTAGTTTCATTCAAATTGTGGATGCTTTTCACAGTTAGACTGTTCTAATACCCAGAGGCAGCTGCGATTCCAGCCCTGTTCTGGAAGTCACTAAGTTAACACAAATTAAGATTACTCTGTGAATCTCAGCAGTCCTTTCAGCACCCTTCCTCACAGGCAACTGTTTGACAGAACACTAAACTGATAAAAAACCAGTTTTATTTAGTCTTTAAATGTCTTTTGGTTCATTTACAAATACCATCCCAGATTTTATGTAAAATCAGCCTTGCACTGTTATCACCATGCTAATACATTGGTCTTTACTGGTTTCTGTGCATCCTTTGCATCAAAGTTTGGTTCCTCACTAGAGGTTAACCTGTAACAGTTAGTTCCAATCTACCTTTCAGTCCATGATTTGTAGCTTAGCTTTATTCTGCTTCAGAAAAATCTTTCTTTCTTCCTTACAATAATATCTATAGGTTAAAAGATTTATGTAAACCAACAGGTTTGAGTGGAACTAATGATCAGCAAATTAAGCTACCTGATTTCTTGTGTAATCAGATGACCAGACATCTAATATCTGGACTTTATATCACCAACTTATCTTTTTTATCCAACCTCAAGTGAAAAAAATGTTGGATGGAAAAAACTAGAGCCCATATAAAGCAAAAAACTAAGCCTCAGAGAGTTTTCTGGTAAATTAGGATGATTTAACTCCTTTTCTCCTAAATCTGTAACAACTGACTGAATTTTACTTTACATGTACTCCTGTGGGTTAAGATGAATAATAATGAGGCCTGTCACTGCTCTTCTTCAGAGTACTGTTTTAAGGGACTGAATATGGTGTAATTGTGGAGCAGCTGACCAGCTGCAACTCCTAAGTGTTTCCTTAAGTGTTTAAGGAGCTTTACTACCTTTTCCATCAAGCTTAATATTGTCTATAATACAAAAAGACAAATTAGAGAGGATTTAATTAGCAGCTTTTCTAGCAGCATCAGGAGAGAGGTCAAGAGGTGCATTTTTAATGCTCTTCCTCTGGAGATGGGCATTCTGAGCAAGTGGACAAGAAAATACACAGTAACCACCACCTCCACAAAGGAGGTCCTGCACATCTTCTGGAGTGGCCAGTGCCCTGTTCTTCCTGTATATGTTTATGTATTGAGAAACTGGAGAGTTTATAGGGTTATTGTCTTGCTTTTTTCAAAGTAAAAATGGGCTTCAGTGCCAGTTTTTGAAGTAAAGACAACAGATTGGAGTTTGATCTTCAAAGACTCAAGCCTTTCCCAAAAGTTAGTCTTTTTTGAAATGGAATAGGGTAGGAAATCAAATATGGAGGGAGCTATAGACACCAATCATGAAAAAAAAGTAAGCCAATCCTTCTGTCTTTAATACATAGGTTCCGGCAGTAAATAACTTAACAAATTCCTTTTCAATCTGAATTCAATATTTTCCTTCTTCTTTGGGCTCCCAGTTGCATTATTTCCACTCTTTTCAACGGTCTATTGGTGCAATGAGTCACTCTGAATTATAACACACGCTTTAGTGCTACCAGTAAAGTTTGTGCTGTGCCTTTTCTGTAAATTAATCAAGTACTTCAAGGTCCAAGCACCTTTCAATAGCAGTAAAATCCATATATTATTCTCATAGAAGCTGATAATAGCAATAGAGTGTTACTAAAATGTGTCTGGGAACCATGATGCTGCTTATTGTGATTACAAAACACACAGGTCAGTTGGGTGCAGATACAATAGAGATTTACTTCTGCACTCAAATCTATTTCATTTTAGCTGTTAATTCTAACCTGCCTTAGCAAGAAACATCTGGTATTGATTAGATGGTTTTAAAGACAATGAATGCATTTAAAGTACATGACTCAGGAAATTAGGTACTTTCTGCAGTCTTGAATGCCATGTCAAGTGTCTTCTTTCCAGGCTGAAGTTTGTATATCTCTTTATGTTCAAGTCCTTTCAAATATTTTCTATTTTACTTACAACTTCTTTTTTCCTGCAGTAGCTACAGTCTCTGAGCTGTGATTTAATGTTGCTTGTACAGCCTTTCACTGTGAGGTTGGGACATGGTTTAACCAAGCAATTTTCCCCTCCTGTTCAAATAAACCATATATTTTAAAAAAACACAGCTCAAATACACAATACACTAATGTTATGGGCCCAATGAGGTATAAAGTCTGACCATGAATTGCTTTTTTCATAGCCACAGTGTTAAAGTAAAGAACAGCAGCTCAGGTAAGAACTGGAAGGGGCCACAATGTGTACTTGTGCTTGCCTCATACTGAGCATCTGTTCTCAGCTCCCAGGGGCTCAGGGAGTCACTGCAGCTGCAGGAGTCAGTTCTGGAAATTCAGAGTTGCTCCCAACACACTGCAACCACACCGCAACCACACCACCAGTGCCAAAGGCTTTATCTCAGGCTGAATGTCACTTCTGCTAGGTCAGTGTCAAGCTTTCCCTTTACAAAATGTTTCCATCCTTTTATTTGTCTGCACTAGCAGACAAATTTGTCATACAGTGTGCTGTCCAAGGAACTTGAGATAACAATAGTAACTGAGAGAGGTAACAGCCAAAAACTCAGACTGGGTATTGCCAGGGAATTCAATAATTATGGGGAGCCCAATAATTGTGGGGAGTCCTTTGTTGTTTTAAAATGGCAAAGTGGCAAGGGGTGGAGTTTTGCTGTGTGAGTATATTGTCCCTTTTCATTGGTGTTGTGATCATGTGGCTTTAATGTTGGCGTGGATTTTTTTTTGTTGATGTAAATAAGTGCATGATGAAGATGTATTTTAATGACAATTCAGCTCCCTAAGACCTATGACTGACCTACAAAAGGAAACGTTGACTACTGAATTTCATCAGTTTGAAGGGACTTTACATGAGCATGGTATTAACTTACTCCTTGGAAAAACATACAGCACTATGTACTCTGAGCTTACACAAAGTAACATGACAAAGGAAATGGGACGCTGGCATTGAAATCTATGAAATTATACCCATATCAGGCTGAAGACAGGGGAATCAGGGGTGATATACTTCTCATTTAGAAGTTCAATCCAAACTTCAAGCTCCCTCAGCAAATGAAAAGGTTGTAAATGGAAACTTTGCATGGTTGCCCTTTACTTTTCTTTGCTGTTGACTTGGGGTGGTCAGGTTTTAAGGGGAGTACTGTGCAGACACGTCTGTGCTGACAGGAATACTGTGCTCCACATACTGCTTTGTAAAGGAGTGGCTGGTCAGGGTCTGCCCATAGTGATCAAAAAGCTGATAGCTGCTCCTGTTTTTCTTTTTTATGCGGGGATCCAGCATGAGAGTTGGACTGTGAATACTGAGCTATTATTGTTGGCTCACAAATGTTGAGCTGCTGGTATTGATTTTCTGAAAAGATGTTTGGAGCAGTAATAAAAATAAAAAATAAAGTCAAGAATGATGAGGCTTTACAAATAGCCAATAAAAGAATCCACAAAAAACTTAGTAAACTCTTGGGCTATTCAACCTTGACAATGTCCTTTTCAATCTGAATCCAATCTTCTCCTCATGTTTTGAGCAGCCAACTGCATTTTTTTGTACCCTCACAATGCTCCACTGGCTCAATGAACCACTCTGAGCTACAGTTTGCACTTCTAAGCTTTCACACTCTACACAGTCACCCAGGGAAAGCAGAGAAAGGAATGGGTAGTGGAGGACCTGGAGTAAGTGATAAAAGTCCTGTTCATCAGAAGGAATTTCTTCTGAAGTCAATGGGAGTTCACAGCATGGGGTGGCTGTGAAGCCAGACCCCTTATCAGGCTTCATATGGACCTCTCAAGCATACATACCGTCCTTTTGTAAACTTCAGGATTTACAGTGTTTGATTTACCCATGAATACATGAAAAAAATGCAGTAATTTTTATTATAAACTTTATTACCTTACTAATTTTTTAAAAACACAAACACAAAGCAGTTGATGATCACAGTAGTTTAAAAAAAGCAATTTAATTCTTGCTGTGAGATGATATTCTGCAACTGTAGCCAAAACTGACATATAATCATTCCATAACTTTCAAAATAAAAAATTAATTATCCAGAATTAAACGCTCCATATGTAAGCTTTCCATAAAGGAAGTCCCTGAAGAAAACTGACCCTCGGTGTCTGAATATTTCATTATTTCTGACACAAGGGACTTAAGCCACTACTTTTGTTTAAAAGCAGAATAATTAGTCTCATTTTATTTCATTACACCAACATAAAACCAGAGTAATGCAGCTATAAATTAGGTCAAATATTTCTAGAACTACTGACTAAGATAAAAAATTAAAATATAATGTTCTTTATGGACAGATGGTAACAGCACTGACTACATGGGATAATGTCTTATCCTACCTGCAGTTCCATTAAACTTACTGGAGAGTAAGTCATAGCATAAAATACAGCACACAGTTTACCAGTATCTGGCTGTGTGTTTGCACAGTGCTCTCTATGATGGGGTCCCTGTCTGGATATTACAAAAATACATATAAGAGACAGAATAAATTAATGTGCTTTGAAATGTAACAAAAACATTGAGATAACTGAAATAAGATCTCTTCGAGCTCCAATAGCCCACTTTGCTTCAACCATTGTTGCCTTTGACTGTGATTTCATTTCCTCCCAGGTGAATACAAATCAGCAGTGTAAATCTATTCAAACAGTCTCCGAAGAAAGGACTTTTTCGTTGACGTTGATAACTTCATGGTTTTCTTTTTGCGCAACGGTTTCATGGGTTGCTTTTTCAGGCACACCACCTTTTGGGGAGTCTTCAGCCCTTTATTAAGGTCAATGTGCTTGTTGCAGAAGTACTTGACATTTGCTTCTGAGAGATGGAGAAGCATGGTCTCTGAGAGATCCATACACTGCGCGTGGACCCAGTGGCCAGCCCCACTGGAACACAGGATCATTGCAGGCTTGTTGAGTTCTGTCGAATAGAAAGGGACCCAGGTGTTAATGTCAATATTGCAAGTGGCACAGCAGGTAATCCAGTAGCCCGTTTCTGATTCATCTTCTTCATCATCTTCATTGTAAGTGTCAGCATCGTCAATGTCAAAGCTATTGGCTTCAGCACTAAAACAAAACTCCTCCGAGTCTTCAAATGGAGTGGAGTCTCCAGGGTCTTCACTTGACGTCTGACTGCAAATTTGTGTTATTGATTCTTCTTCCTTGTCCTCTTCTGCTCCTTTGCATCTCAAAATGTAAAAGTAGTTTGCATCTGGGATTAACTGTTTGTTGGCCCCTGGAATGCCCAGCAAAACAGACCCTTTACCCATATCACAGCCAAACCATGTTCTGCAGTGTTTAATATCTGGTGTCCACTCTGGGCTCAGACTTTCAACAATCTCTATCTTACTGTCTTCCAGAACTATGGTGTTACACACCAACCGTTTCTGGTTGTCAGAGTGGTAGCCACCGACAAGGACAAATTCAGTGTCACTGATCTGGGTCACTATAGCACTTGACACTGATATTCCACCTGGCAGGATGGTGCAGGTCACAGCTGGGCTGCCTAGGGGCAGATCAATTTTTAGCTTGTACAAGTTGGGGGACCTGGTGTTATTTTGAAGTGAGTGGCCTCCCAAGATGTAGATTGTATCACCTCTGGCAATTGAAACATGGAAAGAAAGTCCATCTTGAAGCTCTGGAAGGATGTATGATGTAGAGCACCCAAATTCAAAATCAATGAGAAACACAGATGGCAAACAGTCAACTACGCTGTTCCATTTTTCAGTGGTTCTTTGTGCAAGAGGAGTATATGACCTCCCTCCGAACAGAACACTCATGCTTTTTCCCCGGCTATGAACTACATTAATTGTATGCCCATATCTAGCTTCAGGGACGTCTCCACCCAGGTCTTTCTCAACACATTGGAGCATCATTTTCTTGCTAGTTTTGCTTACCAGACTCATAAAGTAAATCTTATCAGAAAGGTCATTGTTAGGTGTTTTACCACCATGGATGATATATTGGTACTCACCAGCCCTTGCATCGCTTTGGAGCGTGCAAAGAGCAGGGTAGCGGAGAGGGGGAAGGTAACATGAGTCTTTAGAGAAGAAGGCAGGTTTCATTTTGAGCTCATTCTGCTTTCTATCAAGGAGGAAAACACCAGTGGGGCAGGATCTCTTTGGCCATCCTTTCTGACCAAAAAAGAAAACATGCCCATCAAAATTCAGGAGAGAGAAGCCCGGCTGAAGTAAAGACGAGTTACTGACGGTGGATACCATCTGCAGCGACATTCTGTCTGTTGAGTGTGCCATACCGTGGCTGAGGAAACAAAACAAAACAAAACAAAACAAAACGAAACGAAACGAAACGAAACGAAACGAAACAAAACAAACAGATCAAACATGCATTAGATCCTATCACAATTATTTAACAGAACTTGAATAAATCGTATGGAAGTTGCGCTGCAATTCACACTCTGAGACACAAAAAGACTCAAGGCATGAATCAAGCATGAGGTGTGCACCATTTCCGCGGTGTTTCGGGGATTTTGTGCACACTACGGGCTGTGGGCACATGGAGCCCGCATACGGCGCGGCCGCAGCCCTGCGCTGGGCCGGCTTCCCGGGCCGGCTCCCATGGGAACGCGGCCCCGCGGGCTGCTGGGGCCGGTAGTTCTCGCTGGNGCGGGTGCGGGAGCCGGATCCGGCCGCGCCGCCCCTCGTCCCGCGGCGCTCGGGCTCGCCCGCGGCGGCAGGAGGCTCCCGCCCGTCCGCTCCCGGCCGGGAACGTGGCCGAGGGCACCGCAGTCAGGGGGCTGGAGCACGGGCGCGCACTCAAAACTTCAGATTGCACGCTTTGTTTACAAGGAAAACGTCAGGATGTGCTGACTGCATTTAGAAGCAGGGGTGGCCGCTGTCTCTCCAGCCACGCAGGGCTGCCTGGAGCGGCACAGGCCGCGGGTGCCAGGGTGAATCTCACGCTGGTGCTGAACAGCCCACTGGGGATCGGGGGGCTTGCGAGTCCCGCTGCCGCGGGTCTTCAGTGTGCTCGAATTGTCTTTCACCTCTGCTCATGTTTTCATGAGTAGGTTTCAAGGAGTATCTTTTATTTTTATAAACCTCTCTGTTTGAAGACCAAAAGGAGTTTATGTAATCAGCCTGGATATTGATTGTGAAAGAGCTTTGGAGAACACAGACACCAGGGAGGGAAATAACTGGCTGATTCATTGGCACTGGCCTTTGGTGACAGCAGACTTGTGCCCTTTGGTAAATGTCCAAGTTCTCTGCCCCAGCCTTTGCCAAATCCCCAGAATTTAAAGGTGTGAACTAAATATTCGAAAAAATCCACTAAACCCCACATTTTAAAATGTAATTCCGTTTTCTGAAATATTTAGGATTAATATTTTCCTTTTTTCTGCTTTTAATTTTGCTGTAACAACAAAAACAAGACACACGGGGTTTCTTTTTTAAGGAAAGATTGGTATCTTCTAGTTATGTGACATCAGAACCTGGGGCAATCTGAACAACACTGTGTACAGGAAGAGTCCCTGTGAAAACATGGGGACTGATGGCACTGACTACATCAATTGCCATGTTGTACCATATTGCTGCACTGCATGCCCTCAAACTGGTGTGCAAACTGCTGTGCTAAAATAGGGATCTGCCATGGAATGTTTTTTGAAGGTGAGATGTTTTCAGGCCAGAGCACACAGACAGAGTAGGCATAGCCATTACTGAGTCTGTTTGAAAAACAATCCGTGGAATGGCTGTCTTATGTTGTGGAGTCATCCTAAGATCATGGTTGAGTTCTGTTTACTGTGTAGCCTAATGCCTCTGCCCTGAAGGTGGTAGTTTTTTCTGCATTTAGATTTCTTTTCAGAAGTACTGCACTGTAGGTGAAGTTCAGTTGTAAGTTAATTAAACTGGTGAACCTTTTTCTAAGCATGTCAGTATACACAGCAGGTTTTGTCCTTATTATGCATGAAGAAAGACTTATGAAGTTATTTACCTTTGGGTGATATGCTAAACAGGAATCTGCTGCTTGTTTCTTACAAGCATTCAAAAATTGCATCGTCAGAGGAGCCTGCACTAAGTTGGGTTTACTGGATTAGATGTCATTTGCCTCTTCTTTCATGTTGTCTGGTTACTTAGCTTCTTTGGTTTTACAGGATCTTTAGAAAAGTACAATGTCTTCCATACTGAAGATGCCATGAGAAAATTTCTGTTCTATATGAGAAAATTAGAGTTCTTTGTTTTGTACCCCTAGTGTTCTACATTTGACTGCTCATTTATATTTGAAGTCTAATAAGAGTATTAAAAGTGGCAAACAATTTAATTGGTATATGGGTATGCATCTTATATTTTTACATATACGTAAAGAATCTCCAAATATGACAATTATTAGTGTCCACAATGCCACAAACTATTTCTCAAATACTGAGCAGTACTCAGTTCTGAAGAGTTTACTGTCTGAAGAGTATGCAGATACAGAGTGGAGAGAAGATCACTGAAAATTATTTGATTGATAAACACACAGAATGTACTGGTTAAGCACACTTAGACACACTTCCTTGTCATCTCGTTATATTTCTTGAACTTTACATAAGCAAGCACTTCAGTAAGTATTGGAGGGAATATTTATCTGAGACTTTTGGACAGAAGTACCTCCTTAGGCACTGACTGGAATTGCTGGAATTGCTTTGGCTTTCCATGTATTTCCATGCTAATTACAGTGTGTTAATACAGTGTGGTTGCTCTTTGGCTATGCTGACCTCCACCTCTAACCTTCCAATACCACTGGTTCCTTTGGGCCATGGCTCATCTAACCCTGAACAGCTTCGGGGAACCCAAAAGGTAGAGATCTAACCTTATAAGCAAAGAGTTTAAAGTGGGTTTTTTTGTGGCTTTATGCTCAAAACTGTCACTGTGGAGTTGGATTAGCTTTACAGCTAGTGCAGAGGGAAACAGACAAATGCCTTTGTTGTGGTGCAACACAAGATACCGGGGAAGAGACATTACAAGGAGTAAAGATAAATAAGAAGAGGGGAGTTACATAAGCAATTACCAGTTATGATGACTTGAGTCATGCTTCAGCATATTTGGTGTTTTTATAAAAGGTTAAGCTGTAAGGATTATACAAATAAATGAGAATCTCAGCATTACTTTTATAAGCCCCCCCTATTTGGCAAGCAGTAGAGACCTGAGCTAGAAGCTAAGCTAACAGAAAGAAGAAAACTAATATTCTCCCCGTGTTTATTTTGAAATCAAACAGTATTTTGAGCAGGTTTTTTTCAGGTAAGAGTTGTTTATATGTCAAGAAGAGATTATAAGGAGTTCAGATTTAGATAGCTGCATTGGGAGATACGTTTATAGAAGGATCAAATGAGGAGAGAAGGCATTTTTTTAAAGCACTAGCTAATGTAATTTGAAATGTGCTTACTATGGAAATAGATGGATGTAGTTACAATTTTGGGTGGTGTACCATTTCAGAAACCATATTAGACGTTCACAGAGAAATACAGGATGAACATCTTTTAGCGACAAGGGGTAGCACTGAGTGACCGAAACAGCAAGTGACATTTCATATACCTTTGGATATGCGTCCTTCTAGCTTCTCCTATGGAAGCAAGTCTCCCATTGGTTTTGTGTCCTAGGTTCTAGTAAATGTAGGGTTTATAAAATGTCACTAGATGACAATGTTTAGGCACTGAGTCACTCCTAAACTGTGTTTATTACTTACTGTCCTCTTTGACTGTATGCAGAAATTATTTGTTCACCTATGTGCTTTGCATGTTACCCAATTAGGCAACAAAAACATTCTAATCGGGAGAACAGTGACTAATCAGTGCTGCTGTTTAGTGTGGCATCTCATATTTTTCAACATTGAAATTATTATTTGTAATAATTTCACAGTAATTTGAATGCTACAAAATAATGAATGATGAATGAGTTGGTCTTATGAACTGTTGCAAACACAAAGAACCTTTTTTCATTTATGCAAAAATAAGATATTTGAGCTGTACTGATTGGATACTGAGAGAATGGAATGCACAATAACATGGAGTCTTAGTTGGTAAACACCCATTGCTGACCATTAAATTAATTAGTTTGCAGTTATTTTGGTGTGAACACAGATATCTATGATAGAATTAAATTGATTTTGCAGTATTGTATTTTTTTTCCTCTGACAGATCTGTTTTTTCATTTCCAAAACAGAAGAGCATGCCCCTGAAAAGCAAGTGCTGTTTCCAAATTCTCCACAATCAAAATCACATCCAGACACACAGAGAGGTTTGAAGTTCTCCATAAAGAAGCTTAAGGAAGGCAGTTTTTTATATAGTATTTCTCAAAACGTTTGCTAAGTGTATCAACCAAGTTTGCTTTGGGCAAAACAGTAATTTAGACATACCTGGCTGATAGCAGTTTTTTGCGTCCTCCGTAATCTTTCTGTGTAATTGGGATTCAAATGTGAGCAATGTGAGGAATCTTCTGTGACAGCGCTGGGGGCTCGTGGCATGGAGAGACAGCCTGATGGAGGGGAGTCTTATCTGATAGCTTAATTTGCAGATGTGCTCCTGAGAGCTCGATTTACTGTGGCTAACTGGCTGTGACTGGTTTTTTTTTTTCCTTTCCTCTCTTGTCTTCAGATGGCACAACAAGAAACCCACCAGCCTCCAGAAGCTTTAACTCTTTGCAGTAGAAGCAGCTCAGAGTGACAGCAGATGCCTCTTAGATTGTAAATATCTGCAGCATATGCTTCTTTATGGTTGAATTTTTTTACACTGTTAAGCCTCTCAACCTTGCGATCATCTTCAGAATTTTTCAGTGCTATTTTAAAATGTAATTTAAAATAAATTTTGAGTTAAAAGAAAAAATAATTTCGATAGGTAGTAAAAGAAAACAACACTTGCTGATTGGCACACTACTTTCCCCAGGAATGCTCTGCTGCAAGTGGGCAATAACACTGAAACAGAGTAAAGGAAATGACAAATGCATGCAGTTCACTGAGTGCGGGCTGACTAAAAGTCCAACTCAAAAGTCCAGTGAAGTAATTAGAAATGGTTTTTTTTCTACTTCAATGGCCTTCTGATCAGACTTCGAAAGACTAATAAAACTTCGCACCCTTCTGTGGCATTTTTCATCAGTTTCGCAGTGCTTTTCTCCAACAAAAAATAATGAGACACTGGGAAGTCCACTGGGAACATATCCTTTCAACAGCTAGCAGTGCTGAGGCACAGAGGATAAGCCACTTGCATAACACAGCACAACAAATAAACAGAAAAACCTGGGAAACAATTTACTCTTCATAGCTCCCTGCTTTTGTTTTCCTGGCCCTACTTCACCCACTCCTGAGTTACAACATCTGCTGCACAGTATTTTAGAAATATCTCAACTCCCATTTGAAACTGCTGTGAGTGTAGAAATAGAAGGAACTTGAAATGGAATTTGATTAGTACAGCAAAGCAAACATACCAAATGTTTTCGAGAATTGTCTTGGGACATTGAATAACTGTAATGCAGATAGGATGTGGTGATGTTTCTCATCTGAAATACAGAAGTGCTAAGGCATTATGCCCTGTAGCATCCATATGGGCCTTTTACTTCTCTACTGAAACAAAGATAAAAGGAGACTGTAGAGTGGAGATGAATGCTGAAGAACTTCCCCCACATTTAAGGGCATTCAGATCACATTTATTTGTATTTTCAGCAGGGCCTAGAAAATACTTGACAGCTTCTTATCTAAGTGTTTGACATATTCTGACCTTTGTTTGGGTCTGTGGTCAAAGATCTACTGGCAGAAAAGATACAAATATTTAAGTGAAAAATCTGGTCCCCTAGTTGTGTCACTTCAGTATTTTACATTCCTTTTACTCTCTTTCTACCAGTTGACATGCCTTATCTTTAGAAATTCTTTTTCCAATTACTGTGATTGAGAAGATGGAGAAATTGAAGTTTTTTGGCAACAGCATGTCATTTTTGGATGAGGACATGGTCTGTCCAAGCTGCTCTCTTTAACTGTCAATGACAAAGTGCTTTGGAGAAGCTGCAGCAAATAGCTTCAGAATAATGTATCTACACGGTAGGGAAATTATATTCAAAACTGTCCGGGTTGTAGCAAGAACATCTTGGATTTCCATCCTGAATTTAACTGGCAGAGAACCCATGTGAAAAGGAAAAAATAGACTTTTCCTTCACAATTTTTATTTTAATAACATTGACATAGGTAGTATGTTTTCAGCAGATTGCTCACTGTTAAGGAAATGCTTTATTTCACTTGATTTTCTTCTTCTGCAATTAATTTCATAAAATAATATGTTGTTTGCATCTTCATCTCCACTCATTCCAAATTGCACTGAGATATTTCCAGGCTTTTCAGCATATTTTCTGCCAGTAAAACACGGTCGTCTCTGAGCTGGAATGTGGCTGGCTTCCTGTGGGTTGCAGTAATGCACTCCAGCTCAGCAGGGAAAGGGAAGGCTGCCTTACTCATTTGTGTAGGGTTTGCCAGCCAGAATGCAAATATACTGGATATTTAGCCAGGACCCACAGGCTGAAACCTGTAAAAAAGGGCACAGGGAGTCCAGCATCCTACAGTCTTCAATTTTCTGTCTCATCTAAAACTGACAGTAAACAGTATTTAACTTGTGAGGGAGAGGGCTTTATTTGGAGGTCTTATCTAAAATATCTGATTGAATCCAGCTTTGACTGTCAGATCCTGGACAATCATATTCCAGGGGGCAGCGGCTACTGTGGTTTGGATGAAATATTACCCTTGCCGTGGGCCTCCAGGTTGTCTTTAAAGGGAGCAGTACTCTTGAAGCCATTGGAAATTCATTTTAAAAAAATTCTGCTCAGGTATGGGGTTGGCATAATAGCACTGAAATCCAACAGGATCAATATGCTTGCTTACAATTAAAGCCCTTGGATATATCCTTTAAAAGCTCATACGAGCTCGGCATGAGAGGCACATATTTTTGTCCATCTAAAGGTCAGCTCTCAGGCTCAGTAATGCACTCAGGCAAGCAGATGCAGCTCCCATCCACACAAATTGCTGATGCATTAAGTGTGTGCCCTTAAGGCCTCCTGCTGAAGGCAGTGGCAAACATACAGTTGATTTTAACAGGATTAGCTGTCGTAGATCACACTGAATTGCGAGATGTTGGAAGGAACCTCATCTGAAAGTTTTTGTCCTTTGTAACTTTTAGTTTGTTCCCCCAGCTGGCTTGACCTGCACCTGCTTGTGGCCAGAACTTGGTGCCTTTGGGTTCGCTCGTGGAGCTCTGCCCCCCTGCAGGTGGTGGTGGTAGCAGGGAGGAGGAGGGAGAAAAGTAGGGCAGGACAGTGATGCAGGGAGGGCTTTCTGCTGTAACTGGAGATTTGCAGATGTCTAGACAAGCAGGAGGCAGTTTTCTGCCTTCAGGAAAACGAGTAACCTTCCTCTGCTGTCTGACTCAAAATGCTTTACGTCTTTCTCGAGCAGGAATTCCCAGACTCACTCCTTTCACTTGGCCTACTTTTAAAGCTCCATCCTGGGATATATGTTAAGGCAGCAACCACAGTCCATAGCTAACAACAGGCACTTGTTAAGGACAGGCTTGAGTTCCAACTTTGCCTGCCTCTTGGCACCATGGGGGCTGATGATCTGCACTGCAGGCTGCAGCTCGGCGTGGTGGGCGTAGGAGTGCCCTGCTGACATCTGCTTTTGCAGTGTGGAGGAAGCACAGCTTTCTGGGCCATTTGTGAGGGTGTTTCTGATGAGGCTGTGCTTTCATGGTTGCATAAGCAACTATGACAGGCTGCCAAAAGGGCAGTCCTGCATCCTTCCATTGCTCCCGCTGCGCTGTCCCACTGTCGCCTTGTACAGGCAATCACGATGGTGCAGCTGTAAGGCAGATCAGAAAACATGTCTTTAAAACAATATATGCATTTGCTCTGTTTACTCTCAGGTTTTGTATTGGTAGTTTATTTGGTCTGCCCAAGACATGGACTGGAGTGGTAAACCAGGGCGTAAAGAGGAAGTGAAGGTGATGGTGGCCTTTTTGGGAGCAGCCAGAACCTAGGTAGACTTAAATTGATTCTGAGTGCACTTGTCTGATAAAATCTCATTCTTTTTGCAGAGGTGCTACCTCATTCTTCGTTGCTGTAACCATAGCAGTAAAGGTGTAGTTACTCTATAGGGAAAAGAGATGGGGCATTGTCCAGTGGTAACAGAGTATAAGATTTAAAAATAGTGTATTATGTTCAATCTGATTTTTGCAGACATAGATTATAAAATCTTGATAACAGGTGTACCTAGTGGATATTTACCATGAACCTGTCAGTGAACTATAAAAAAAAATTATTAATCAGCCTTTTTTAAAATTGAGAATGACTGCCAGGAGAGCAAATTCATAGCGTGAAAACCTGACTGGAACCTATGCCAGAAATGCTAGTGAAGTATTTTTTTTTCCCCAAAAATTAAACTACATAGGATTTTATTGAGTTTGTAGAGAGGATTAGCTTATTGCTCTTTCCATTTAAACATTCATAATCTTGATTTTTCTTTCATTGCCTCCATTGTATTTTAAAGAAACATAAAGCACTTAAAAATGCAGCATAAACCAGGAAGTCCACCACATTTTTTGTTGTTTAATAGAACTAATCACTGTATAATTGAAATCATGCTAATACTCACTTGACCTGCCTCTGTGATTCAGTGCAGAGATTTCTGATTTGTCTTAAACTGCTTGGAAGAAGGCAGCATTTTGAGAAATAAAATTGATTTTGCACAATCTGCTGCTGATCAGCAAGGCTGAATGAATGATCGCCTCAAGAAACCTCATTAAAGTCATTTGGATGGATGAGCAGGAGTGAAATGCTAAGAGAAGAAAGCATAGTTGCTGCTTGAATGCATCACTTACTGATATTTGACTCTAAAAGTATCCAAAGCCAGCACAAGGAAAAGATCAGATATCCTTGCTTTACTTTCCTTGAGACCTCCAAGTTAGTTTGATTCCTTTTGGGAAAACGAATGTAAGTTTTTTATTTTAGTACTAGCTATTCTTTAGCAGAACAATGCAGTAATTTAATTCTTAGAAGTGTCATTGTACCCACTTTATAAATTGTGGAGGATACCAATCCATTATTGTGTATTTTTTCATTTTTTCAGGACAGTTTAAAGAAGTCATTGCCTTGAGGCTGTGAATTGGGTGATTGCTGAAGCCGTTTACTTATGTAGAATCTAGTGGTTAGCTCCTTAGCCAAGGTGAGAGTCTTTTGGTCAGCCTGGTTTCAGCTGTTCACCTCACAAAACTTTTCTGCAGCTGACACTGTGTGGTGATCATTTAAGAGAGACTCTGGAATAAGGCGAGTGGGAAGCAGCAGAAAACAAAGTGGAATAAAAATGAAAAATACCAAAACCTTGATGGGTTGAGGTACGTTTTTGAACACCCCTCTCGTACCATCCATCCTAACCACGTGTTCAGTTTCAGAGTAGGTATTCCCCACATACTGTCCTCTGCACTTGCTTTCATTTAGGGCCATGTTACAGCACTGGGCAGTTCTTCAAAGTTGAAAACGGGGGACGGGTAGTTCTAGCTGCCAGTCTCTGCTCTCTGTTGTTTGAGAGAGTGGCTGTTTTTCTGACAGAACCTAGGCTTTCATTAGGACCTAGCTGGTTTTTCCTCTCTGTGAGGAAATGATTCTGTAGACCTCAATAACAGCTGTGCAAGGGAATACCTGAAGTGAAGTTTCCCAAATTCTGTAGGAATTAGAAGCCGCACAGCAGAGTAAGAATTGAGATATATGATTTTGGTACCACCTGGTCTGGGTGCTGAATCTCAGGCTGATGATCTGGTGGCTGTAGAGCATGGCATTCACTGAGAAAGCTGTCATGCAGCTGGTTAAGGATGTGACTATGCCCCCAAACTGCATATTAATTTTATAGTTTCCCTAGAGCATCTTAGAGTGACTTAATCTGAAATTTGCTATCAGCCCTCCTCTAATCTGTTTTTAAGTCATTTAAATTCTTGGTGACTTATTTTTTTAATCTGTTATTGGCAATAATATTTGTTTGCTCTTCCTTTTGGGAATATTTTCAAGTTTATTTTGTTAGTGTTTGTAAGGGAGTTGGACATCCTAGACACCAGACTCCAAAGAAAAACAAAAAGTTATTAACTTTTTCTTGATTAGATACACATTTTTTTCTTTTACAGTAGCCTTACAAATCACAGCACTATTTCAAGTAATAATTTTAATAGCTTAACCATAATGAGGAGTAGAAGGCACTCCTTACCTCTTAAAGCTCTGTAATATACATAACTCTGAGAGTCTGGTGAGTTATATTCTGCTTGATCAGTCCACAGAGATTAATAATGGTTGAATTTTTGTAAAACATTAGAAAACTTTAGGTCATGTGGGTGTGCATGTGTTTTGATATCTTCAGAACATTAGTCTTCCTTGGAAGCAGGCAATTCAACAAAATTGAGGTTTTATGTTAGAAGTCACGCTTTATTTTCTTCCTGGTCTCCAAACGATTCTCTTTCGATCTTACTTAACTTCAATATCAGGTTGGCAGCCTTTCCTTAGTGTAGTTGATTTGAAGTTTGGCTGAAGAATTAAGCTTTCATTCCCAAAATCCACTTCTTAGTGTTGTGGTAAATCAAGAGAGGAAACACAGGAACACATGCAAATCAAGCACTTGGTGTGTAATGTGTTCTTGCATCTTGATCAGGTTTATGTGTGCGAACTGATTCTATTAGCGTGGACCTCTGTGTATAAAAAATAAGTGATATGGGTAAGTGTTTAGCATCATGCAGCTGTTAACATGCATTTACACAGCTTTTATGAGTAAGGGGCAAGGTTAACTTCAGCAGACTTCACCGAGGGATGTTTCAGGGCCACTACTTCCCGTAGAGCCTGGTTAAGTGATGAAGATGGGCTGGAAAGCTGTTGCTGTGTGACTGGAGAGTGGAGCTTCTTCCTTCAGCTCTCAGCATTTGTTCCCTTCTCAAGAGTGGTCCTCACATTCCTGTGTGGCTGTCCAGCTCCAGCATGCTCTTCCTGTCCCATGTGCTGCCTCAGCATACACACACACAGGTGTCATTGTGATTTAACGTGTGGTCCAAAATCTGGGTTTGTGGCTTTGATGGTACAGTGAGTAGTGCACCTGGAGATGATGGATTCAGTCCAAGTTTTGAATGTACAGGTGTGTCCGGGTTGTCAGATACAACATGCTGATGAGGGGTGTCACTGTTTCTGCAAAGAAGGCAGGGGTTGAAAGACTGAACAACTTAAGGGAATGGACACCACCAAGAGAAGCTGACACTTCTGTGACCCATATTACCCAAGGTCATAAATTTCAAGCATAAATGATCATAATTTCTCCCTTTGTATTTAAAATTTCTATGTCCATGTGAATTTTTTGAGAAATGTTGAATAAAGTTCCACTGACAAGATCAGAACTTCCCAAGGAGAGAAGAAAAATTTGACCTTCTAGTGCTCTTCTATGTGAACTAGGGACTTTTCTGTTGATTTGTTTTCTGCCTGCAGGTCTGTGTAGCTCTTTTCTTTCTATTGCAGAAGCAGCCTACTAAAGCAGCTATACCTGTTCGACTCTCAAGGTGTGGATGATCATGGGAGAACAGCTATTAAAGAACAGCATCCTCGATCAATTTATTAATAGCCATGAGCAGTCATATGAAGAGTTTCTAAATACATTCACATATCTTTTGAAAGGTATGTAATTTCCCAAATCTCCCGTTAGGTACCACAGACAGAAGGGAAGGTAAAAAGAGAAGCAGTAGTATTCAGTGTCTTTGTGCTACTCACCTGCTTTGTGACTTTAGGCATTTCCTTGTGATGCTTTTGTTTTTCCACTTGGCAGTGGGAACCCCGAAGACAACTTTTTACAGATTGGTTCCCAGGCTGCTGCGTCTCTACAGGTGGTTAGCCATTTATGCTTGCTTTAAGGAGATGGGGAAACATGCACTGTTTGGAAGGGTAGATGTTTCCTAAGTACATCTTGCATTGTTTTGCTTGAGAAGTCTCCATAAAAGAAGAGCCTAAGAAGAGTACTTAACAGTGATGCCTTAGGATTTTGGCTGTTATATTTTTCAGATCCTGTACTGCTTTAGTGTATAACTCTAAAACTCCATATAGCCTGTTAGCTACTGCTCTCCATTCTGGTTAGACATAACAAACCCTCTCTAGGCCTGGATTCAAGGACACTTTACTGTCTCAGGCCTCGAAATACGTAAACTAAGCCTCTGAAAGGAGGGAACAAACTTGGGGTAAATGACTTCATTACCTGAAATTGTAATTGGAGAATAAATCCTGATATGCAAATGGACCCAACTTATAAAAGTATGAGAAACTCGTGTGATGGCCTGAGATTCAGAGTGTGCAATTTGGGTACTTTCACAGGTTTATTAACACTAGCCTGTTGTGCTGGGCCTGTGTGTGTGCCTTCTACAAAGTGATTGCCTTCTGTGATGAAACAACTACCTGGAGGGGTGTGGATATTGTCTAAATCGATTTCAGCAAGGCTTTCAACATTGTCTTTCACAACATCCTCATAGGCAAACTCAGGAAGTGTGAGCTGGATGAGTGGACAGTGAGGTGGATTGAGAACTGGCTGATTGGCAGATCCTGGAGTGTTGTGATCAGCAGCACAGAGTCGAGTTGATGGCCTGTCACTGGTGCTGTCCCTCGGGGTTAAATACTGGGCCCGCTGTTTAACTTCTCCATCACTGACTTGGATGAAGGGCAGAGGCCTCCTCAGCAAGTTCCCTGCAGACACAAAGCTGGGAGGAGTGGCTCAGACCCCAGAGGGCTGTGCAGCCCTTCAGAAGGCCTCGACAGCCTGGAGAGATGGGCAGAGAGGGACCTTCTGAAATTCAGCCAAAGCANGTGCTTCCTCCACACTTCTCCCCACACAGCTGAACGCAGAGCCGAGCGACCTTGAAGCACAGAGTGTTTTGAAAAGTTCACCCGGCCGCTTCTCTCTGCTCTCCCAGGCTCAGTTTAAAAGCACAGGACTCATGTTTGGGCATAGAGCGATGGTAGGGGATACACATGACATGGTCACCCCAAGACACTGGAGCATCTCCCGAGGAAAGGCTGAGACAGTTCAGCCTGTTCACCCTTAAGAAGAGACAAATAAGCGGGGACCTTATCAATGTCTGTGAGTATATGATGGAAGGGTGTCAAAAGATGGAGCCAGGCTCTTCTTGGTGGTGCCAGGCAACAGGACAAGAGGCAATGGGCAGAAACTGATGCACAGAAGTTCCACCTAAATATGAGGAAGAACTTCTTTACTGTGCAGGTGAATGAACACTGGAATAGATTACTCTGAGAGTCTGTGGAGTGTCCCTCAATGGAGATATTCAGGATCTATCTGGATACAATCCTGTCCAAGGTGCTCTAGGATGACCCTGCTTGAGCAGGGAGGTGGGACCCACTGTGGTCCCTTCCAGCCCTGACCCATCCTGTGCCAAGCTAACAAGTAACTTGGATGAAGATACAGCAGGACATCAGATAGATGGTTAGGCTGAGAAGATCTCATGCGTTGCAGAGGAAATAAAAAGTGAAGCTTAACCTTCATCTGAGCATTGCTGAATTACAGAATTCCAATTCTGTAGCTCAGCTTCAGTTTTTTTAGCCATGGTAAGTCAGGTGCTATAAAAATGAGTGCAAGCTACATATTACTCACAATTCTTTTTACCACTGCTTTGCACTAGAAGTGATATCCTCATATTATTGCAGAAGTACTGTATTTTTCAATTACAGCATGTGGCATGCCCTGTTGATTGGCACTCAGAATTCTGTCCTGTCCTTATCCTTCAGGCAGAACTAAGTGTCAGTCACAAGCATTGAGCAGAAAACCACTGGGGGAGTTGAAGCTGCCACAGAAATAATCTTGTGGCAACTTTCTGTCTCTCCTCCCTATAAAATATAGAAGAGAAAGGAGACACTAGGGGATGAGATAAGAGGATTGAAAATCCGGTTCTGGTCTTCTTATGTATGATTGATACACTGGGGATAGCTCCTATCGTAGTAGCATGCTGCATATCATGATGCCACTTGCAAAAAGCCTCGGCGTGTATTTCAGTCACTTGCACTGTCACTGTAGCATTTGCCACTAAAATCATATAAAAGGTAGAGCTTTACCTGAATCAAATGCTTAGAAATACAGGTTCCTATAATGGTATGAACTGAACAGCTCAATTTGTTTTCCTCCCACTATGACTTTCCTTTAAAAGTACCCAAAATGCTGGTTTGCATTATAAACTAATGACCTGCAAAAATTCTATTTAAAGCATAAGACATACATTGTCATCTGATAGATTTTTGTCTGTCATAGCATTGGAAACGAAAACAAACAAAACTAATTGGATCCCATTGATTTCACAGAGTAACATATTTACAGAAGGTGATTTTCACTTGTGCGTGAGTTTATACTAGGTGTGTAGCTGGCATGGCAAGGATATTTTCCTGTGAAGTTTCTACGTTATTCTTGAAAGCATCTCATAAGAATCTGATACCCTAGTGATTTTTAAATTTTTCTTCATATGTTAAATTACACACATTAAAGCTGTAAAGAATGTACCTTGAGTAGAAAGACCCAAGCATCCTCGGCTGTTCTGGCCTAGCTTAAAAAAATCCTTTGAGGCTGTAAATAGCCTGGAGTGACCCCCTGTGAACACATTAGGATCTTCTGCTGAGAGTATATTTTCATTCTTACAAATGTGGGAAACAGGATTAATGCATTTTTACATTCCTGACTTCCATTTGACTTTTTAAGAATTGCTAATATCCTAATCAAGAAAATCACATTTTTAGAATGTTGTCTTTTTATTATATCTGAATGTGTGATATTACCTTACTTCTATTCTTCCTTGTGCTATTTGAAAAGATATTCTCTTAGTTTACGTAGAACAAGATCTGGAGTCAAAACAAGTCCTTCTAAATTCTGCGTAATTGGTTTTGTGATGTGTGTTTGGTTTAACTAGCATAGAGATATGTTATAGGTGGATAGAAAAAAACATAAAATTACATCTTTGATACAGGATTTTAATCTTCCAGATTTTAGTATTTCTAAAAATCCCAATGGTTCTGTTTTTTAAAATGTGCTTGGTGCAGTGAGAAAATGAGAGTTCATAGACTAATTGGCAAGTAAATCCTGTAGTAAGACTGTTACTTCACGTCTACAGATCTGATGAAAAATGGATAAACATACATAAATATATTTTTAAAACTCTGACCTCAGCATTTAAAGCATACTGCTCTAACAGAACATTACCTATATATCTTAAATAAATAATATTTTAAAATTATAGGAGTACTTCCTCCATAAGTGGAAAATTTTTAAAACTTTTTTTATTGTTTCAGTAATGGACAGACATTTGAGGGCTAGGTTAAGATTCTAGTTAAGTCTCTTATTTTTCCTATTTACAGCATCTAAAGTGTGGTTTTTGTCATAGGGATAGTGTTAACAAGATGAATATATACGTGAAAGGGCTGATGAACCCATGGGAATGTAATTTAGCAATTAGAGCATGAGTGCAGAAAGATGGATTTTTCATACTCGCTGTAAAGCTTTGTGGTTGGAGGAGCCTCAGAAGAGCTGAATGTACAAAGAAGTGGACGATACAGATTTCTGTAGATGTGGTCAATGAGTGCTGTGTTCATAACTACACACTTCCTAGAAAAACTTTGGACAAAATCCCATGGAAATGCATCCAACCCCGCTTTTGAAAAAATTGCCACAGAGGACAAAAGTCTCTTTCAAATCTTAGGAAGATTGTTTGAAATCTGGTGCAGAGAGCTATGATGCTCAAAATTAGAAGGCAGCATCTGCTCATTTTTTAAAACTCAGAGGAAGAATGGGAGATTCACTGGAGCATAAAATATCTCATTTGACCTTGTACAAAAAATACAGAAAAAACCCCCCAAATGGTCCAAGCTTCAGTATTTTCATCTAGATTTTAAATTACTCCTCTCCCACTTCTAAAAATACAGGATTCTGGATCATTCAGCTGCAGAGGAAAATGCTGCCATGAATAAAATTTTTACCCAAATCCAAGAAGATTTGTATTTTTTTCATGGTTCTGGGCATTTTACCACTAGGATTAAATTAATTCCATTCCTGCTGTTAATTTTGCTCTATTTCATATACCTCCCACTGCCTGGCAGTCCGTTGAAGTCCAGGGACCTTGATTAGACCCATCTAAGCAAACCACACCTTGGATCATAACTTTATAGCCTCAGTGCTGTTGTTTTGATGCTTTTGATGCTGCTTTTGATGCTGAACAAACTGTCAAATGGAGGAAGTTTGGAAGTGACTGATCACTTCTGTGCTTACAGGTGGCATGCAAGAGCCATATTCTGTGTTGTGATCAGATTAACTTAATTCCCCAGTGAAAGCTGGGCAAGGTATTCAGTTCACAGTCCGTTTGACTGTAGCTGTCTGCTTCCTTTTTTCATTAACCACATTTAGGAAAAACAATTTTAAGCATCCGATGTAAGTGTCAGTGGAGGCACTTTACAGATGTGAGTCTTCACAACAGAAAGCATAGCAGAGAACTATATAAGAAGTGACAGTAAATGTACTTTTCTTTTAAAAATGGACCAGTAGGACAATGCTAACCCCAAGAGAAATTTCAGCCTATGAGTAGATTTGCCAGTAAAAGCAACTAGACAGTTCAATAAAACTAATCAAATTAATCTGTTATCCCCTGGGAACTTAAACAGGGCATGAAATAAGGAAACAGCATCAATTCAGAGCTTTTTATTGATGTGCTGTGCTGGATCATTTGATAGAATCGGTTGGGAGACAAAATTTGCAATTTTCTATTGATCATAAATTCAGTAGCTATCTCTATGTAGCCTTTACTCAATATAGTATAAAATCAAGTATCATACAGAGCCCCTAAATGTAGAAAAAATCTCAGGCATAGAGATGCAAACTTAATAGATTATTTCTGAAATAATAATAACTGATCTGTTTTATGGCTATTTGTTGTCCTGGTATTTGCTCTTTGAGATACTTCATCTCCATTTTATAGACAGAAAATAATAGGCCTAAAGAAGGGAAATTACTCGTGCATTTGTGCAGTAGCTCAGTGGCAGCACCAGATAAGTGCAGAGGCACTCAGACTCCTGGAAACTTTGACAGCCCTTGCACAGTAGTGCTTCCCTGATACCAATTCTTTGTTCTTTTCTGTGATGCCTTTATTACTAAACAATTTCTGAAGATTATTTCAGATGAAAAAAAAAAGTATTTTCATTCTCTTGCATAACTTCGATTTTCTAGAACATAGAAAGGGAAATATGTAGTAATTTTGCTGTTGATACTTAGGTACAGGTTCTGTCCTCTCCTGGCATATTGGCAGTGATTGCATTCTAGTACTGTAAAAAGCAGTAACACAGAGTGAACTGTGCTGTGCTGTAGCTCATCACCTTGTCTAAAAAGGCATCAAAGTGCACTAAAGGCAGCTGTTGACTTAGTTTCATGTATTGCTGTGGGGTGAGGAAGCCCTGTTTCCTTACGTGGGAATGACACAAAGCAAATAATGTCACACATCAGAGCTGTGTGTGACTCTCCAGGACAGTCAGACACAGAAGTTGAGTGACTTCACTTCCAGTTTTGTGCTGAACTCTTTGTAGAATTGGGTGCTTTTTAGTATTCAGTATAAAATTAAATAGGAAGGCCTAATTTCAAGAAAGTAGGTATTAAAAAAAAAAAAAAAAAGGCTTTTAAAGGATGCCTTAATGGTGTGATTATAATATCCAAATTCAAGCATTTTCAAAACTCTTGGGCTTTCTGACATTTTATTTTGTTCCCACCTGCTGTCATCTTTTTATATTACTTGTTAAGAAAGGAATACTTTGTATGGAGATGTCAGATGCTTTTAATTATATACAATTTGCTTGTTTCTTACAGCACTTATCTACTTGCCTATTAGTGCTGAATTCTTCTAGGATGCAAGCCCACAGAAAGTTTTTGTATTTGATTCTGCCCTGATTTATTAGTATATCACATGTTCTTTTAAAGTGCACCCGACGTGTATTTAATGTAGTTTCCTTGTGCTGAGGAGAACTGTATTTGCAGTTTCTTTGACTGTAAAAAAAAACCAAACCCACAAAATCAAGTGTTTAAGAAATAAACTCAAATACATTCTGTTTTTGTTAGCTAAGAGTCAAAGTATGGCTTAGTATAACCCAAACTCAGAAAGAAGTCTGGAGTTTTTGTACATCTGTTGAAAGAAACAGGATTTTGCTTGTACAAGCTGCTGAAATGATGAAGTGCACACTTGCCTCGTTATTTAACTGACAGCATTAGTATTCAAATGGAGAAGGTATCCAGCAACAACACTGCTGAGCTGTGAAAGAATCATATGAATTTTTAAATGATCAGATGGGGTGAATGAGGAATAAACAGGAAATATTGCCCCTTTTTGAGCACTGAGACTATCAAAAGCACAACAGAGACATAGATACTGATACAGATAAACACTACATAAAACCAGAACACATAGGTTCCATTAAGTAAAAAGGGAGAAGTACTGATACACTAAAAAAACAGTTAAACTTCTGAAAATTAAGAGCTCAGTTAGTTTCAGAGAAGTGTTGCTGTACATTAAGCTAGAGCAGGTATGTGAGAGTGCCTGAAATATACTTGAGAGTAGCAGTCATTCATCTTTCCCCTGAAGGAGCACATAAAAAAAAGCCCTTTCCTGACTTATTTTTAAGCATACTACAGTAAGTGTCCAAAAATGGCAGTCAGAAGTAACAGTTGAGACTTAAGAGTTTACCCTTTAGATTAGAAATAGTCCCACTGAAATTACTTGTCCCAGTCCATGGAATATGTATTTATCCTAGCTGAGGAGATGATATAGTAGAATTTCCTTAAGAAATTGGTAATTTTAAATAAAAGAATCAAGCCCATATTACTGATAATAGTAAAACGTAACCTTTTTTTGAAGGGGAAAAAAAAAGCTAAACAATTCTTTGTGCTGATTATTTGTCATTTAATCAGGATAAGATCAAAGACATGAGGGGAAAAGGCTGCACCAGCTGAATTTTTGCTGGTGTACAAATGGAGCTTTACAAATGTTAATTTGCACACTGAAGTAAGTGTTTTAGGCAAGTTATTTTCTTTGCTGTAGAGGAGTTCTGCTTGCTCAGTGCTACTGTGAGATCACTGCCTTTGAAATTAGTGTGGATTTTGCTGGAGTATGATTGGAATGGGCCTTACAGGAATTCAGATAGTTACGGGATAGACAATTCAGATGCTGAGTGTGGGCAGATATGGTACAGTATCTATGAAACATCCACTGCCTTTTGGGGTGGCATCAGGAAGCTCCTTAGACTCTTAAAACAGGATGACATGATGAAGTTTAGGTGCCTGAATTACACCTGAATTGCTGTTAATTTTGGATAGGCATAGGACTCTAATACTGAAGTCCTCCAGGTACGTACTGTATGGGATAACTGAACCTTTTGTGTTGAAAAGTTGGACAAACTTCATTGATGTACAGTGATTTATACATAAAAACACATGGAAACAGAATGTTCACCCACTGGTGAGCATAAATCAGAATGGCTTCTTTGGGCTAAGTAACTTTAAAATTCTATGTTCTGTTCCCAGCAGGACAACATACAAGCAGAGGGAGGCTGCAAATTTTGATTGGATTACTGCAGAAAATGTGGGAACTGCTTTGATTGAGTTACCAAAAATTAATAGAAGGCTTTAAAAATTATCTTCTCAGCTAACTGGATTTTCAGCCTTGAAATTTCTTATTTTCCTCTGACAGCTTGTCATTTGGGGTGAATGAACTCAGCGCTGTACAATGGTTTAGGTTTTAAAAATGGTTTTAATTTACAACTTACAATAGTTGCAAGTAGGTAAATACAGGTAGTTCTAGAGTATGTTACCACCTTGTGAACATATCAAAGTGGTATTTTATGGAAACATTTCAGTGACAGCCTTTTTTCTTGTTTTAAAATGTTTGCTGATGGTGTGTTTGAAGAATGGAGAAAATGAATGAACATGACATTTGTACTTGTGACCTCTGTTCAAGACAGTTATTATGGTACCGTGAGTAAAATTGGGGTTCTGTTTTTGTTCAGGAGTCCTGCAGAAAGTCACTGTAATATTTGAATTCCAGGTTTTCCATCAAAGCATAACTTGGAATAGATTTAAGGGATCCATAGACCTTCTTCTGACCCTCAGTCCAGGATTTGAGGACAAAAAAGTAAATTGGAACTTAAAATAGTAGCTTTGCTATATGGGTTTTTTTGTTGTCGTTGTTTTATAGTTAAAGGGGCCTGTTTCTAAGTATCAACCAGTTTTTGTTTTTGAAATTAATTAATTAAATTGAAAAAATAGGGGAAGTAACTGGTAGTTTGAATTGTTTTGTCCAGTGTATTATCCCAAGTCAGGTATTCTATGTTATGTTATTGATTTCTGTGTCTGATCTGGCTTTGAAATGTTTCAAACCATGAGAATTTTATCATTCTTCTGAGGCTACTATGTCATCTAAGAGATTTCACTGACAGTAAATTTTTCCTGATAATACAGGTAGCTCTCTCCTCTGGTTTTGTGATAAGTGACTCCATTATTCTTTGAAATATGTGGGTGATCACTAGACATTCTCAAAAAATTCCCTTCCAAATTGGAAGACAAAGAGAATTTTAGGCAATATAGAGGAGAGATAGCAGGAGAGAAAAAAATTTATCAAGTTGGATATCCTTTCTGATTGAAACACGTTTCTTAAGTCTGCACCATACTCTTAGTGACACACAATTATGTTGGATACTACTCTTGAGAGACTCAGATGTGCTTTTCTAGAGACCTAAGTTAGTTTGTTTTTTCATTTTTAAGATACTGACAGTGAAATGACTAAAAAGTGAGACAAAATCAGTCTGCAGAATAAATATGTGAATCTTTCCATCATTTCAACTTTCTTCCTCTGCTACATTTTGTTGTATTTGTATCCCTTATTTTTGATTTTTGTCACATATAGTGAAGACCAATGTTCTACAGCAGGATCTTGGCAGGTTGAGAGTTGTGACTGTGAATAATGAGTCAATTATCACTTAGTCAGGGGAAAGGCAGAGTGATCCTTTTGCTGTCTTGAAAGTGATCCTTCCTTCTTCCCCTTCTCTTTCAAAAGTGAGGACAGAAATGGCTGCAATTCAGAACACTATCAAAGAAATACTCTGATACTTGTCTGCAGGTTGTAGTTTCTTTAACTTCAACACATCTTATGTGTGGTTTTTTAAATAATATTTTTAAAGTTCATTACAGTTACTACTTCAAGGGAGCCAGTTATGTGATGCATGCATTGGGAGACTATAGGTGTCAGTAGTTACTTTGGGCAGCTGAAGTTGGCTCTACTTGGTCCTGAGGGACTGTGCTCAAGGCTGGCAATATAATGTTTAAATCACCTGCCCCCCTTTAGTTTATATGGCATAGCCTCATTATGCACATGGTTGCATAGCTGATATTCTGTCCACAGAATTGCATTTAACAACTGCTTTGGGTTGCTTAGACATTTTTCTTCTGAATTTTTCTTCACAAGCAGTCATGAATCTAGTATCACATTGCAGTGGTGAATGTTTCGTCAAATGTAATGTTTAATGTTCTCTAACCCAATAACTCTGCAGTGGTCTTAACCAGAAAAAGGTTTCTGTCAAAAGTTTATGACTGGTCTCTTAGGAAAAGGGATAGTGCTTCTAAGCTGTAGTCTGGGGTTGGTAAATGGCACATAAATACTATGAATGCACTTGATTTCTTACTAGCTCGTTTAATCTATCTAGATTTTTAGCTGTGACAATAGCTCAGGTGTCCAGAAAATATATAACCTAATAAAGCAAGTTTGTCAGCTCATATGTGTTGCCTAATTGTAACTGCCCAACTATGTGTCATAGGTCTTTTGATGCTAGAAGGGGTATTATTGTCTTGGGAGAATTCAGAACTTACATTTTTGAGAAGGGTGATCTGATTTATATCCCAGAAGAATGACCACAGTGGTATACAAGAAAAGCATGGGCTAGTGCAGGAATATCGTGTTTGTTCAGAGTCTGCCGGCTGTATGATTTATGCTTCTGATCATTGTAGTGATGATTTCTTTTGTCTCTCTGTTGGTCTGGTGAGAAAAGCGTGTGGCTTCCAGAATCTTTTTATCACTTCTCGTATATAAATGCTCCTGATGTGCACAGGGAGGATACTGGGTCGGTCCTCAGGCCCTGTTGTTACTCTACAGGTCTGCAGGTGTTTGGCTGCATTATTTGCCAATACATATTTACCCCAAAATACATTAATATTCTTCTGTGGCTTGTCAGTCTTTAAGATAAAACTTGCAAGTTCTTGGGATAAAACAGGAAGCCCATCCTGTTTAACTAATAACATAAAAAAAGATTGAAGTTTTTTGAGCTAGCCATCTAGTTCTTCCTATAAAGTAGGGTGACAGTAAAATTATCTTCACATATTGGGTGACCATTTTACCAGTCAAGAATTTAAAAGAGGGTTTTGTGTCTAATGCTGCTTCTTTTCCATGGCTTAAAAAGAGAGTATGTTGGAAAAAGTGATGGCTCATATGTACTGCTGTATCCAAATACTGTTTTAGGAAAGTACTTGCTAAAAAAGCAGGGAGAAGCAAGATGTTATAGAGACCTGGGATTTAGGAATTATTCAGAGGCTCCATCTGCTATCTGAGCATTAAAACCTGTTTGCTAGTTTGCTCTGGTGTGGTGCAGTTTGCTTTCTATGAACCCTGACTCTTGTAAGTGTGGACTTCAGGTTATGCCCAGCCTGCCAGCCCTTTCTGTGTGTCATAGTAACTGCAGCACAGAGCTGTCCCTGGGGATTAATAATTCTTTGCTGTATGGCTCAATGTAGTAACCCCAAAGGCATCATTAAAATTCTCCACAAGAACTACTTCAATGCTTATAATACATAATTATGCTTTAGAAATGCAATGCAGTGTTTCTTATTGTTGCAAAGTAAGTTTTTCAAACTAAACCCAAAAAGCTTCATTAAATGAGCATTTATTTTTCATTAAAAACATGTGGTATGAAGTTAATTTTAATTGATTGTCTTACAGCTGCTCCTTATTTGATAATGGGACTTTTAAAATAAAAAGTGCTGCATTTTTATTTTGTCCTGATTACTGTATTTTTTGCCAGGTTGAAGAAAAAAAACCCCAACCATTCAGCATGGGTTTGGAAATCTTCCAAATCTTCCAAAATACTTCCATGCACATACTTGTCTGTAATCAGCTTCTAGATTCTGTCTGTACTGTTGAGATTTCAGTTGATGATGACCTAGCTGTATCCTAATTCTGCTGGCTGCTTTGTGCCCCATGATCCTGGTAGAATAGTCAGAAGCACTTACAGTTGTCTTAATTTTGCTCTTTTTGTCCGAGGAGTTGTTAAAGGTCTGAAAGGTGTCAAAAGTTATCATTGAAAGACTCAGTTCTATTTCTGAATACTTTCCTATTTTCAGCAAGGATTCAATTAGCCACTATTAATGTACAAAATAAGAGAAGTTACTCTGATACTCTGTCAATACACTGGAAATGCATTTTTCCAGTTTGTCTTTCAAGACCAAAGGAATCCCCTGAGGGAACAAACCCTACTTGAACATCTGTATTTATTCTTTAATCTCAGATCCTAAACTTTGGGCAATTCAATATCACTGGCGTACTGCTGTTTGTTAGTCTGATCCCAATAAAAAAGTATTTATTTGCAAAGTTTTCTCACTCAGATTACTGACATAGGGAGGAAATCAAATTGGTGATAAGGTAATTAAAGAGCATTCTATAGCTGCTAATCACTGAAAGCAGCAGTGTGTAAAGAAATCAGCTCAAATGAGGTGTTTTACTAACCAGAAATAGAGGGGCGAGATTATAGGACCTGTCAGTGCATCTCATCACGTGGTCCTGGACTGATGGAGTTTCTGGGAGTGGTGCCCATGGACACTCAAGGGCTCTGTGGATGCTGGCCCTGGACCAGCCAGTATCAGTATCAGCTCTGACAAGAACTGCCAAGGCTCACTTCTGTACTAGACAACACGGGCATTTGCTTTAGTGGTTGTGGTTCACACATGGGGCACGTGTTTGTGCTTATAACCAGTATAAACAGGGTATTACCAAGATACTCATGTGCAAAATACAGTGGTTCCTCTGTTTTTGGTCCAAATCATTGCTGTACTATGATCAAAATCCCAGCCCTTCTTGATAAGAAGGTACACCCTGGATTAGATATGTAAAGGAGTAGGGGCACTTGAACTCCTTGAGATGTCGAGTGATTTTGTGGGCACAGATCCCACGTAAGCACGTGGATGGACTTTTAAAATGAGAGCTGAAGTGTTGGGAGTGTGTGTTGGTGTTGGGGAATGAGGGTTATTTTCTGGTTTTAATGCTAAAAGTGTACATCCAGAATAGCTCTACTGACTGTGCAGTTGCCATTGGGCTCCTGTATAATGGTGTCTCAAAGAGGAGACTTTCATCATGTATACTGGCATTTGCAGTGTCAAATGAAGACATGGGCACAAATGTTATGTGCATTTTCCCAAGAATTCAAAGAGAATTTAAACAAAGTTTTAAAATAAAAGCTAAGGTGCAGCCTTACTGTCTTGCTTTTTGGGTACTTGGTTGATTTTATAAAGTTTTCTGTATATTGCATAAGCTTTTGTAATAATGAATTCTTCAGTATTGAGGAATAGGTGGGACTGTGCACTTGAAGTTCAAACTGCATATTCAGTTTTATGGTAAAATTTGCAAAATGCATGTATGTGTTGTACATGGAAGCTTTCATGAGAGGAAGAGAGAATGTGTAAAAAAGTCAGTATTAGATCTAATGAAATACATGCTTTTCTTTTTCTTGGATATTGCATTATGTTTTCTGATCTGGTGCGATTCTCCTTGCAGAAAAAGAGGGGAAGAAAATTCAGGGAAGTAAAGTGGACTCTTTAAGAAAAACATGTTCTACTTCTGAATTACCAAACAGAACTAAACGGGATGACCCACCTGAAAGAAGCAAAGAAATGTGGGTGTCATTTCCACCACAGATGCCAAAGGAGAATGAGGTAATGAGTTAACATTTGTCCATGTGGACAAGCACCACATTCAAACAGATGAAAATATGGAGAGATACACTGTCCAAATGTTAGAGGCTAGTGGTATTTATCCAATTTGAGGCAAATATTTAAAATACTACTTAAGTGTTAAATGCTTAGAGAGGTACCTGTAGGGATCATGTTAGGCGGTGGCATTTGCCCTGCTGGAAGAGCTGCCATAATCTGACTAACAAATAAGGCACCCTGCAATGAGCTATGTAATGCTTTCAGTGGAGAATGCAGTTACTGGTCGAGGTTGGCAAAAAGGAAAAAAATTCTTGAGAGTATGGATGCCACCATGGACAGATTTATTTTGTTTCGTGTAGATTTTAGCGAGTACAGAGTTCTGTGTTACTGAAGCTGTGTTACTGCCTGAAGTAAGCAGTAGGCAGGCCAGGGGCATTTTTGATCTTCTGAAACATAGGGTGTTAGGGATTTAATATGTAGGGACAAGAGAACAACAGACATCATCTGGAGGGAGTGAGATGGAGGTCTGAGTCAACTTAAGAACTTCTGCCTTCCTGCCTGAATAACAAATAATTAGGCTGTGATCTAGCCTGTACTCAAAATTTCCCTTCATTAAACTTTCGTTAAAAAGAAGTAGCAGGTCCTTTTGTGAAATACACAGAGCAACACACTGTAGTGCTTTCAAATGATGGGCCTGCCAGGCCTCAGAGCACAAGTTTCCACTTTCCTCCTTACTAGGACATGTCTTTGAGGTAGAATCAAGCAAGGCTTTTTAAACAATTTCATTCTGTCAGTTGATTGTGTAATAATAATGACAATATTTTTGCCTTTTTTTTCATAAAAAGTATTGTTTCCTCATTGGTATAATTTGTCTTTGTGTCTCTTACTTTAGCTGCATTGAATTGTCTTTCTGCCACACAAAGCAGTGTACAACTTCCATTATCCTTTATGGTAATGGAACTTCCATAATCCTTTATGTATGTCTTTGTTTCTAAAGAAGAAAATGCTTCAGACATGGCTGCACGTTTTTGTCACATTAGCATTTTAAGAAACAAATTCAGTAATAGTAGAATGCATCAGAAGAATTGCAGTGTAGCAGCAGGAAGAGGCAGTAATGGAGGAAGTAGAGCACTGTAACCTTTAAGCCTGCCCTGAGAAAGGAAAATGGGGAAAAGACTGCTATTGAAAACAGTGCTACTGTTCTAAGTGCTGCTTTTTAGGCATGCTATGATTACTTGCACTATTGTTCCAATTGATTCAGTCTGGTCCTGTGTAGGTTTTCAGAGAATTACCTGTACCTGTTCTATTTTCAGGAGCATTCCATTCACTTAAAAATTTTTCTATACTACATGTATATAGCTGTTTGAACACAATCCTGAGTAATGTGTTCTAGGGGACTCTTCTTGAGCAGGGAGAGTGGACAAGGTGACCTGCAGTGGTGCCTTCCAACCTTACCCATTCTGTGATTCTGTGAACTGTATGTATAAATCAGTAGGAGCTTTGATTGTGATTTTGATTCTGTTTCATGCATGTAAGCATTTCTGCCCATCTATCTACAGACAGTGATGAGTGAGAGCTTGACAGCTGGTGTCCCTGATAGAAATAATCTCAGTCTGTCTGAAAGACTGAAGGTGAGGTTTTCTTTGATTTTCTTCAAAGTGGGGATTATGAGCAGAACATGACTGATTTTTGCTGTATTAATTTACAAATTACTTGCAATTTGTTGATGTATTTCTTTCCCATCTGTGGGAAAGAAAAATGAGTGGAATCCAAAATTTTTTCTAGTGTCAGTGAGTATGTACTTTTAAAGCGTAAAGGTTATGTAAGTCTTGTTGAGAATGTTTTCAAACCACGTTGGAAAAAATTATCTAAGAGCATCTTTAATTACTTCATGGAAACACAGAAGAAAAGCCATGGCATGTAGTAAATCCCCCATGGTAACACTATTTGCAGATAGGCTGGGAAAAACCTTTCACTCTCACCTTATGCATCTATTCAGAGTGGTACCTGAAATGAGAAATGTCTTTTGGTACGTTTTAAATAGGTTAGATTGTTCAAGGGACGTTAGCCTGAGAAAACAGTAGAGCAAAGCCCCAAGTGAAATACTAGAAATGTAATAATTCTTAGTTTTTTTACTTCCTAATCAATTCACCATTAGTGTCAAAACAGAAGGAGCAGGCTCTAGTTTGCCTACAGCATGTACTGTCTTTGTGCCATATGAAATGAGCTTGCAAAATTGCGTAGTAACTTATCATGTGTCATTTTCCTATGAAAATATTTTATTTCTCCATCTTCCCACTAAGTTCCCAAAAAAGTTACTGTACAGCTTGAGCTTCCTTCCCATCACTTAAGTTGATATGCAGCAGTTTTGGCAGTAAATCTTTGCCTAAACCTAGAAGTATTTCCTTTGGGTTACACATTTCAAAGAAAATTCATATGCTTTCTTGGAAAAACGCAGGGGAAAATGGAGAAGATGAAGCAGACCATTTAATGCATTTTTGCTTTGCTATAGATTGTACTGTAAGAAATGGAATTGATATATTTTAATCTATTTTCCAATTTGGGTTTTATGGCAGGTGGACAAGTATTTAAACTTGGAAGATGTAGACACAGATGAAGAGACATGCAGTGGTAGGTTCCCCCTTCATATTCACCGTCATATTCTGTCTTTGAATGCAAGTGTGTGAACATTGATTAAAGAACTGCTTCTCCCCTAAAAGAGGTCATCTTCCTCAGTTTTTCTATTGCTGGAAAATTCCTCGCATTGTCTCAATTCCCCAAACTGAAGTACTAATTTCCCCACTCTAAGAGGTAATAAGATTGTAAATTAAGAGGAATATTTATTGTACTTTATCCTGGTGAACAGTTGGGGTTTTTTCAAGCTTTTCTAGAAGTGCAGAGCACTTCTTGTTAGCAACATCTTTCAATTTTTCTGCATTTCTATTTTGTATTGAAATTACTTTGATTACAAAAGTTTTTTTCGCAAAGTAATGTGGGTGCTAAGAGACAGTTCTGTAAAGTGGAAATATTTAATGAAAATGCTGTCCCTACCTATTAAAACAATTTCATCCTGAGCTTAAAATAGATGAGACTAATTTTGAATTCACAGTGAACTTCTTTAAGTATTCCAATTATGAGCATTTTGAGTTGTGTTGAACGGTTCTGTACATCTATAATAATTTTAACTCTCCCACCTCCAAAAAGTAAATAGAATACTAATATCTATAGTTATTTGCCTATCATAGGTCCTTATGTGGTTTTTATTACAGTCAGAACTTGACAACCTTTTAGCATTTAAATTCATTTTCCTCATCTATACCTGTGGCTGTCCAAGGAAACCAAGCCACATAGATTAAGGGATTTGCTTGAGGTCACAGACAGGAGCTGCAGGGCTTTGATGCTTGGTTTCTTAGTTATTGGCACTTGATTGGTCTCTCCACTCTAACAGTGAAGTTTTGATTAGTCTTTCCTTTTTGTGTGTCCTGAGTTCCTGTGAAGTCCAAGGGCTTAGAGACTTCCAGTATCTCACAAGAAAATAATAAACTGACATAAGTCAGGTTTATGGGAAATACTCTTTCTTCAGCCTTTCAGAAAGGAGGTATTAAAACAGCAATCCCAGATCAGGTACAGATGTCAAAGATTTCTTTTGAGTGCAGTGTTCATATGTGCCCATTTTTCCCTTTGTAGGGCATTGCTTATGTCTTAAATTCTGGTAATATCTATTAAAAAACCCATGGAGCTTGCTGGTGGAAGCACAAACCCACATTTCACTTGTATCACAATGAAAGGAGAAATGCCTATATCTAGTTCATTAAAGTATTGTTAGATATCTCTAGTTCCAAACAGGCCACAAATTGGTTGATAAGGATTAAGCCCAATGCTAAAATGCCAAGCAGAACAGTGAGGAAAAAGAGCTCTGCTTAAGCTTGGGGATAACTCAGTGCATTCAGTACTGTGACAGACCTTGCCTCTCTCCAGCTTTCGGGTAATTTCTTTGTATTTGTGTGTGTCCAAGAGTAAATGTTAATATGGAAAGCCCAGGTAAAACACGCTTCATTTGCGGCAGACTGCCTCAATGCAGAATGAGTCTGTATCTACAATGCTCACTTAACAACATTAAGCTTTTAGATTGTATTTTATAACATTGAAACACTGCCTAGCCAGGAACTAACTGTTCCTTCTAGATGCTGCAAGGAAAACGAACAGCATCCAAATTTATACCTGGATAACCCTCAGCCTGGGCTTTGCTCAGGGCTTCTGTGGTGACGATAGTGGTTGAGTCAGGCTAAAAAATTTCCCCTTGACTCCTAAGTGCAGAAAACAGCACTTACAGGTTGGTAGCTGTTTTACATGTCAAAATCCACTTGATAGCTTCATACAAAGACATGTAAAATCTTAGTCCTGCAGAAACCATAGCAACAAAATGCAATTTAAAATATAAATTTGTGTCACTTCTATTGTTTGTAATGATAAAGTCACTAGTGAATACCTTAATAAAGGATTAATTCTGAAGAATTCAACTTAGTTTATAAATGAGGCAAATTGTGACACAAATTAAAAAGACATTCTGTTGTTGACCTTTTTAAATGCTGCCACCTTATGTCAGAATAAATGATTGATTTAAGACTGCATATTGTCAAAACAAGCTAAAAAATATCATAGCTTATTTTACCCAGTAAAAAATATCATACCTTGCTACTATAATTGCAGCAAGCTTTTTTCTCTCCTTGTTATTGGCAGCAGTTCAGTATCTCTGTGCTTCACTTAGCTTTAAAGGACAGATCAGTTAGCTGAGTTAGCAACTGTACATTAATACAATAAGTATTCACACTTAAGGGCAACTGGTGCAAAGCTGACAGTATGAGAAGCATGATAGAAAATAGGTGTTAAAACATGCCATCTAACCAGTGCAGTTTGGCAGATGTCCTGGAAGAATCATTTTAGTGAAGGTTTTTTTTGTTTGTTTGTTTTTTTTTTTCCAATTTATCTTACAAAGTTCAATGTCTTTGAAGGTGTGAGTGAATGTGACTGCTTCTTATGAGTAAGAAAAGCAGCCCACAGATTTGGCCAGTATGCAAACTCATTGTAGCTGTTTTTGTTTGACAGCACTGGGCTGAAAGCTTGAAACAAGGGCAATGCTTTGCATTGTGGGATTTTTGCACAGAGAACCACGATTTGGAATGTGAAATTGCTGCCCTAAACCATAGCTTTAATGCATTGTGCAGAGACAACATGGGTATGGTATGCTGCCTAATCTCTCTTTCTCCCTGAATTTAATCTCTTAACTGTAAGTACCTTAAGGCAACAATGGAGATGATCAGGCTTTCTCCAGGGATGGATGGAGGCTGCCTAGTGCCTATGTTTTGGCAACAGAATTCCTTTCCAGGACTGGTTACAGATTTCTTGCTGCAAGGCTTGAGGGATAGCTAGGTAATAATAAGTAATATTTGAATAAAGTACAAAATACATAAAAGAATGTCTGGAGATCTTGAGTATGCTATTGTTTAAATACAAGAGAAAATTAAAACAGGACTAATTAAATGTATGGGTGAGGCTACATAGGTGAGGATATAATTGTCTCATCTATTCCAACTTGGAGCACTGAAGTACTGCAAACTTGTCTTTTCAAGGTCCCAGTTGTCTGAAACCCTGCAGAGGCTGAGGAGAACCCAATTGACTCAGTTACTTTGAAGCTGAGGCCAAGCATAACTATTGATTATTTAAATAATTCTTTAAGCAAATTATATCAACATCTGTTATTTTTCATAATCTGTGCCTTTCCATTTATATTTTGAGCCTATGCTTACATCCAGAAAAATCAGGTTGAGGAAGAGGATTCAGAGTTAAATTAAGTGGATTTTTTAAAGTATGGGGCTCCCCCCCAGCTGGTGAATCCCTTTCTTGTTTTTCTTCTCCAGTCTCTGCAATCCATTTAACACTGCCTTGAGATGATTTCACACTAGGCAACTCTTTGGGACTAACAGCCTGAAGCATGAGAATTAGAGGAGACTGCAAAATTTAGCTTTTAAGCTTTTTTTGTTACCACTCTCTTCTCAACTCCCCATCAACAGCTTTTTTGTGAAATGTAGTGTCTCAAAGTGGTAAAACCTGTGTCAGTGTGTATATAGCTGTCAGTGTATATATAGCTGGGCATCATTTGGCTGCAGTAAAGTTATAGACAAAACTTTGAACTTTTTCATTCTTGAAAGTTAAAAGCAGACTTGTCCTAGTAGATTATTTTTTTCTATACTCATAATTGATGTCCGTGGTACACAATAAGCAAAAAACTCCAACTCAGCAGTGTTGACAGATTTAGTAATCACTTTCTGGGATGTGGTAGGGAGGGACTAAAGAGAATTGTTCACTTTCCAAATATGCTGTCATTAAAGTATGCTGGACTTGAGTAAAATTGTCAGCCATATGATCCAGGGAGTTGGTTCTTCATGGTATGAGAGGTGCATTTCAGAATGTCTTCTCAGTTTTTTTGGTATCACTGCCTGTTCACTATCTCTATATATGGTGCCATTGGCAGTATCCAAGGCTTTCCTGTTGCTAATTAATCACCTCCACAGAGAACATAATTAGCAGCTTAATTAGGATGATCATCCAGTAGTGCTGTAGCAGCAGCCCAAACAAGCTGTGAGGTACTGGCTGGAACTTACAATAGCCTGGAGCTCCTTTGGGTGCTCCCACTGAGAAGGAGGACTGTCAAAACTCTCTAATTTTTCTCTCTGAAGGGGTTTCTTTATTAAACATTATCAAGGAAAGCAGCGTTTACCAATTAGACTTTCATATGCTGTCACACAGCCAGGATAGAGAGAGACAAAGCTCATTTCTGGCATGTCTACTGGCAAACAAAGGTTGATTACATTCTTACGGGGTGATTGAAGGGAATTTGAAACATTGTTTGCATTACTAACAAGCCTTAAAAAGTGGAATTGACATTCTGAGTATGACAAGCACTTCTTGCTAAAAGCAAAAATGAATTTCCTTCTGTTGTCCTAATTCTTAAGAGTTATCTTTCTGAGCCATTGCCAGGCTGTTGCATAATAGTGCTTCCTCCTCATCTTCTCTCTGCAGATTGGTCTATCGAGGGGGAGAAGCTCTTAGTGCAGAAATAATCAGTGTTTATATCAGTAGGTGATAAAAACCTCTTGATGTCCAGACTTCTCTTACTTTAGTAAGGGTATAGATTTAGGTTGCAAGTTTGAAACAATAGTGGAAGATGTCATTGTCTTTAAATGAGCATTTATGTCTTCCTTCTGTCCTACAAATACTTTTGACCCAAATTATGAAAAAAGCAGCTGCAGAGCATGTGAAGACATAGCCTAGATACCTGTGAACTGTGCTTCCTTTTCAGAAAGCTTTCTCATATAACTGGTGCAGAATCAGAACAGATGCTATGCTAAGAACAAGGACTGAAAGCACTTAGATGGCTGGAGATAGACATAAGCAATCAAGAGAATAGGGATGAAAACAAACACACTTATATGTGAATCATGAACCAAGAGACAAAAATCCAGAAATGAAATACTCAAGGGAATTAATTCAACTCTTTTAAAAAGAACATTCTACTTTGCAATTCGAAGCCCTGCTGGCTTTTAAATGTTACACTATTCCCAGAAGAAAATTAAATGAAGAATTTGATCATAGATTTTTTACAAAGACCTAGCTAGAAAATCTTTATTTTCAAATGCAGATTCACAGGAGAATGAGACGTCCATAACTCCACTACTGTGGTAAAATTGTGCAGGTAGAGATAAATAGCTACTTCATCCTTTTCACCTTGGATCTATATACTCTCTTGGTTCCATTAATTGACATTTAAGCAATGCTTTGAAAATTTATTCTGAGATTACAAGAGAAATGTAAATGCAGTATAAAACTGTAAAGAAACTTGTGTATCAGCTGAAAAAAATAGTAGGTAGATTTACATAATCCTTTGACTAAATTGCAAGACATATGGTCCCCTTAAGTTCTTTCATAAAAACATGACTGAGACACGTTGGACACATCTGTGCTGTGGCAGAGCTGAGATTGATTCATGTTAAAAGATATTTCTAAACCTAAGGCATGTCCGTCTGATCTGTCACAGAATCCAAACCCACTGGTCCCAGTATGAATGTTTTGCTGAAGTTTGTGAAGGAAAAGTGATACAGAAAAGCTGTGCATTTGCGAACTGTGGAACAAATCCTGCTCGTATGGAAAGGTTACATGTCACTCCATCACAGATATGGGGAGGTCCTCTGAAGTACCTGTTTTTGGAAAGATTGGAGAGAAACAAACATCCGTGAAATACCCTTAGACAAGAGAGTAATCTTGCACTGTAGTGGGGAATATTAGTACTTCTACCAGGTATTTTTACTTAATGTCTTATGAGAGTCATACTGAGATGTTTTGCAATGATTCTTTATGCCCAATGTACAGCTCTAACAAAAGAGAAATGAATGAGCCTGCTCAGCTCATCAGTGTCAGATGAGATGTCTTATAACTTTTACTGCAGAGATCTCTGCTGAGGACCTTCCACCTTTGTTCTGAAAGAAAGGAATGTAGTCCCAGGTGTTCTCTGAGTTCGAGAGCATCTGCATCCGGATTTTAATTCAGCACCCTTAAGAAAGAAGAGCTGCCTATCTGTTTTCAGCCAAGTTTGATTTTTCCTTAGTACAGTGTTACTATCTAGATTTTAGCTCAGGACTGTATGGATCTGTTTTAATGATAGCTTATGCAACATTAAGTACATCACACTCTGACTAGCAAGCTACTGCCCATGTCTGAGCACTACAGGATTTTAACACGATTTTGCTAATTTATGCATTGAGTGGAAGGTTAATGTTGACTATTTTTTATTCAGCAGGGTCATTAGTTCTCCCAGGAGAGGTGGAAGAGACAGTGACTTACTGTACACCCTTCTTTGATAAGCCTGTTCAGCCGAAGTTCAGAGCGTGGTCAGTTCCCCAGCCATCAGACAGCAAAGCCCAAGAGGTATGAGCTCAGATGTATTCATTCAAACTTTGGGTCTTTGGGGTATTTGGCTTTTTCCTGTTGGCTTCTAATATTATTTCCACGAGAACAGAGGGATATAGATGGAGTATGTGGAACTGCTGTGAGTTAACAAGTCATATTATTAATTTTTAAATGAATGATGAATTCTTAAATATGTTAAGAATTGAAATAAACACTATCTTGGACACTGCTGCTATATAATCCTACATTTTCAAAATGCGTACTTCAATACTTAAAGTGGTATGTGGGCTTTTTAATATTTAATTTGTGTAACTCACAGAATGATCAAGTAAGCTCTTGCACTTTTAAGCCTTTTAGCAATCCTTACTTACGTAGAATGATGGACCATTTAATTTTCCAGTGGTCTCATGATCTTATGGCATACTCATTGACTTAATATAGGAGCCATTTTCTGCAGCAGGGAGGTAGTGAATGGTCCCTTTAGCATGACACTTAAAATAAAAAAAAAAAGGTTTTAGAATATATTGTGTTCAGAATTAAGATCTGGTCCCTCGGAAATGAGTAGCAGCAAGATGCTGCTGAGAAACTGCATTGTCAGGGTCTGGTGTGGAGAGGTTTGCTTTATGGACTCTGAGCCTTTCGATCAGACACAGTCAGTGCAAGCTTTAATTTAGAATTTCTGTCTTCTTTCAGAAATTCAGTTCTTTTCAAACTGCAACAGAAGGTGTGGATTGCTCACAGGCTTATTTTAAGTCGTTAAGCTTCCTATCCAAATAGTCGGCGTGAGCATTAACTTTTGGGGGTGTTTCTATTGCAGAGAATTCTTCACTGCTCTTTTCCCCTGCCTGATCATTGCTGAAGCCAAAGTTAGCTTCCAGCTGAAGTGGGCCAGTTTTGATTGTTTCCTATGCTTATTGATGTTCCTGCGAGGCTTAAATCAAGTCTATAAATGACGCGTGACCAATGAAGGTTTGGTGTTATAGCACTGCATATGGTGCCTCCTTTCCTGGGCTCAACTGTGTTTAGTTCCTTGCAATAAACTCTTTACTATAAGGAACAAGTCTGTTTTGGGAAAAAGTAGATGTTCTAAAATGACCTTTCAAGCTTTAATACCCACCATTCTGTGAATAAAAATACTCACTCTTTTCCCTAAGGATTGACATAATTCAAGGATTTTGCCTTTAGATATATTCACTGGACACAAAATAACACCCAAAAAACTAGAATGAGGTTTAATAGCGTTCTCATTTCATAACTTCTGTATAAAACCAAAGAAGAAGGAGGATTGTAGCAGCCTGCAGTGTTCATAAAGGACTGCATATGATTCTTTAAAATATAGTTCATGAAAAATAGATAAAGATCCGACTGCATGCAAAATTCATTTCCATTTGAGAGAAAGTTGGGTTATGAAAGAAACTGAGTATTATTACGTTGGCTATGAGTTGCTGCATTTTTCAAGAAGAACAATTTTCACAACCATTTGGTTGGTGCCAGGCTACTTAAAATGAAGGCAGTCTTCCACCTAAATTATAAACATATTTTTGCCTTCATTTAGATAATATAACTGTGGCCTGATTTTTAGAGCTGTCAAGACTGAACAGGTCCATTTTAAAATCCCTCAGTGCTTCACATTGTCATTGCCTTGAAAATTAAGTCTTGCATTGCTTATGGCAGGACTAGTTTAGAAAGAGAAAAAGATTTTCCCTGGAGACATCTCTGCTTTAAAAGAGATGAGACTGTTCTCTGTCTATCAAAACAAATCTGTTAGGGAAGGGCAGCAGAATATGGCTGCCTAATTGGTTTTCTTAGAGAATGGAAGATGTATGAAAAATAGCAGAATGAGAAATGTCTATGCTATGGAAACACTTGTGAGGCACTTCAGGGTAAATTGTGTATCTCTCAACATATTGCTAGGGAAAGTTTAAAAAAAGAAGCTCTGCAAAGACCCAGTTTATAACTTGAATAATTGTTAAAGAACAAGTTGTCTCCCTGAAAATGTTTTTCTGTCAAAAGGTGTTAGAAAGTGGCTTAGTGAATGACACAGCAAATCGTTTGTGTTGTCCAGCACTGTTGCTTCATCTTTCTTTCCTCACTTTAGACATGAATATATTCCAGGACTTCAATATCAACAGTGGAACATACATGACCTCCCACAGGCCACTGCAAATTGAACCAGCATTCCTTCTATGTTTGAAGTACATTATCACAGAACATTTCCCTCCCCTACCCAGAAATTTATTTTCTCCTTTATTTCTACTTAATATATTCTTTCATAAAAGATATCATAGTATTTTTATGTCTTAATGCCTGCTTCCTCATGTCATTATTCGTTCTTATTTCCCTCTCTGCATACACGAGTGCAGTTGATGCATATTTTCCATCCACTCGCTATAAACATGCATTCAAAGTGGGGTTCATCTCACCTAACTTTCAGCTTTAAATGTAGTGTCAGTCCACCAGTCACCAAGAGGCAGAGATAAGCAACTCCAGAAAGTGATTAATCCCACTTGCTGTAGGCATTTGTTGTAAGATGTAATGTATCTCCATCCACAAGCTCTGGCTGGGCCATTTTTGGCTAATTGACCACCTTAGTCTAGAAACCTAACTTTTGTATGGCTGGGATTAGGCAAGAAGAATTCCGCCCTTCTATTCTCCTTTATTTGTCTGTAGTTTGAGCATTCAAAAAAGTATTTAGCATGTCTGTCATTTTATCTTAATCTGTGGCACGGCAGCATTTATCCCCTAAAACACAACTTCCACTGAGTTCCTTTGGTTTAAGGTTTTACTGATAGGCCTCAACTGAGGTTTGTTTCTGCTACGTGCTATGCATAAATGCAACAAGAACATGGAACAACTCAAAGACAGGATTGACTAAGTGAAAGAAGATGGAAGAGTTATATCTTCTCAGAGGCCAGTAAAGACACAGAGATTGAATGACTTGTCCAGAATGATGAAGCAGAAGTAGAAAATTGGTCAAGATTTATTGACTTCCAGTCCAGTGCCCCAAGCTCAAGACAAACTTTTTTTCTCCCAAATACCCCAGTATATATTAAGCTTATATGAGATCATCATAGCATAAAGCCTTCCCCCCACTTTTTTTTTTAAATTTATTGTTAGTGAACTAGTAAGTTTTCCCTTGAGCATGCAATGAAATCATTGGTGAGTGTACGTGCATGCTTTACATAATTTGAACAAGTGAATCATAGAGTGCCATAATTACACAGAAATACAAGTTTGAGAAGCACAGAGACAAGCTGTTCAGCTAGGTGTAACTCCACACTGATTTATAAAAGAACTGAGTTGCCAGTTATTAATAGACTTTTGAAAATGTCAACTTTAAAGTATTTTATTTACAATATTACTTTGTAAAACAACCTCTAGCAAGATACTTCAGTTATTAATATGAATATTACATTCTTTCCCTCCTTTAATTTGGACATGCAGAAACTGTAAATGAAAGTGATTTTTTTCTTCAGAGAGTAAATCACAGAAGCAATCCTAAGCAAACTGGCAGTTTTCTAATAGACCAAGATTCTATTCCCAGAGAGCTCTCAAAAAGATTTCAATTAAATGTTAAATTAGACACCTGAAATTCACGTATTTCTCTCAGCTCCTTAGGCAAAAATAACAAGATAATAACTTGATCAGCTCAGAGGATTCAGTGTTCTATTGTAAAATGTCTTCCTTTTGACATAAAACAGAATTGCAGTTTGCAGTATATAAGTTTTAGATTGCTTGTCTTCATGGAAGTTTGAAGTCAATGGCTTCTTGGGAGAAGAAGAAAAAAGGAATCCCTAATGCTTCGAGTATTCATTTGAGAGATGAAGCACACTGATAAATATGCAGTGTGAATAAACTTTTCAAATGTGCAATGAGTGGGTAACAGAAAAATTGTTAACAGGGTGAAGTCGGGTATGTTTTATTTTGGCATCTATTTCAGTTAGCATTTTGGGGTCGAGTTTTGTAAACAAAAGTTTTTCCAGTATTTTGCTGTATCTGCATAAAATGTTCCTGGAATGACATGAAGGCCAAGACAAGGTCATAGGGGATGTGTGTTTACTTTCTGTAACTCTGTTGACAGAGGAAAATAGATTTTCTTTTGTAGAATCCCTATAAAGACCTACAGTAGTTTGAACTCTTCTTAGCTCAGTTACCTTAGTTGTGTGTCGTGGTTTAACCCTGGGCAGACACCAAGCCCCACAGCTGCTCTCTTGCTCTCCACCGGCAGAACTGGGAGAGAATCAGAAGGGTAAAAGCTGGAAAACTCATGGGTTGAGATAGCAGTAGTCCAATAGGGAAAGCAGAAGCAGTGCACCCAAGCAAAGGAAAACAAGGAGTTAATTCACTGCCTCCCACGGACAGGCAGCTGCTCAGCTGTCCCCAGGAGAGCAGGGCCCCACCACATGTGACGGTCACTTGGGAAGACAAACGACATCACTACAAACTCCCCTTTTCTCCTTCATCCTCCCACTTTATACACTGATGACATATGATGTCATGTGGTGTGGAAAATCCCTTTGGTCAGTTGGGGTCACCTGTCCCAGCTGTGTCTCCTCCCAACCTCCCATGCACCTCGAACTCTCTCATCACCACTGTGGCCGTGCAAGAAGCAGAAAAGGCCTTGGCTCTGTGTGAGCCCTGCTCAGCAAGAACAAAAACATCTCTGTATTATCAGCCCTGTGTTCAGCACAAATCCAAAACACAGCCCCATACCAGCCACTGTGAAGGAAGTTAACTCTACCCCAGTCAAAACAATGTTGTAAAAAATATCGTTAAAACCAAAATAACTGAAAAATATTTGTGCCTTGCATTGTATTTTAGAAGAGTGCTTTGGATTTCTGCAAATGAAAGAGAGGTAGTAGAACCCTGGTTGCTGCTACCATTTGTTACCCAGTTGGTGGTAACCTTACTGGCAAGGAATTCTAGGAGGCTCTGGAAAAGATGAAAATAAACATGAATATGCTGTGGAGGTCAAGGAGTTGGCTTTTTCTCTAATGGGAATGAGAGCTTGTGTGCAGGCTTTATCTCCTGTTAACATTTTTCAAATGTGCTGTTTATAAAAGTTAATGATGGTTTACCTGAAATAGTCTATGGATATAAGCAAGATAATCTTTGTATGCAGAATGAATTGTGTTTTCTAGACCAGCTGTATCTACAAAGTTTTTCCCATTTATAAATGCCCATGGGCTACACATCTGCATCCAGGATTACTTGGATGCTCCAACATCTAATGAAGCCAGTGTAAGCCAGATCCTAGAAAACTGAGCAATACAGATGATTAATAAAATGATACAACCCCAGAAAAATTATTTCCTGATTATTCATGCAACAGTACAGTTTATTAATAAAGGATGTAGATACTACTCAGATGCTCTCTGCCATGTCTGTCAAGAGCTCAGCCACCAGAGAGGACTTCAGCTACCACTTGTCTTTTATTGACTGTGTCAGTGCTACTTCTTACAAAATGTCACATCAAATTGTGCAGGATACTGTGCCTTCTAAACTGAGCAGTGATCATAGGATGCTGAGTGTTCTCCCTGCTTTTCAGCAAATACGTGTGTTCTTAATTTCAAATACATCAGTAGTCATGGAGGACTGTCAGAAGCTTGAAAAAATAAGCATATGTTTTAACATTTTGCTGATTTGGTGCTGAAGTACTTAAATCTTGAAACACATTTCTAGACATTTTATATTAACTTCTCATGGGATAGGGAGCATTCCTGTACAGTTTTAGTGGTGAAGATGTGTCTCCGGTGTTGCCCTGGAATTCATCTTACGTAACTGCTTACCATAAACCTTTTGTGTCGTGGCCCCCTGCAGCTTCTTATCAGCATGGAGCCTGCCATAGTTATTTGTTTTCATTATTTTATTTTATAGGCAGAGTGTTTATTCTAAGATGTTTCAACCAGAAACAATACAGAAATGCTATACAGTATGTCAACAAAGCACATATTGGCAAATGCAGTAAGATTCTTATGCTCATCAGGCAAGAAATGCAAACCAGCCAATTCCATGTCTCTCAGGTGGTGAAAAAAAATTATTGGAGTCTGAAATTGGTTATGTGTCATTTTGCTCATTGCAGGCCTTTCCTTCATTTAAACTGTATTCTGGGAAGAATGTTACATTAGTATCAGATGCATGTATGCTGAAGCTTTATGTAATACTAACCCAAATTTAGAGGATATGGAATCTGTCTTTGAAATGTAACACAGCTGCATGTAACATGTCCATATCCCCACAGCCTTGCTGCTACAAGTGGCAGGAGTATAATAGATGTGTGCAAGGGAGGTTTTTAGATTCCTTGCCTTGAGCAAAATTAGTTAATGATATTCATTCAGATACAGTACAGTACAAATGGGGCACACTGAATGGCTTAAATTAGGTCAAATTGAATAATTGAATTTATTCTTTTACTTAAAAAGAGCTTAATCAGCTGAGCGTGTTAGAGTCAGAAAAAATAGTTTAATTAAATATTAATTAGAAGTTTACATTTTGAGCTTCCTTATTATCACTTGCAGCAATATTATTTATGTGTCTGTTTTTCCTCGTTACAGCTACTGGGTGATGATGTTCAACCCTTCTCACTTGATGAAGAGTTTGATTATGACAACGTGGCACTGACCCCTAAGTTCTCTGAAGCTGAGCTGAAGGCCGTTATAGAGTTGTCTGAAGAGAAGAAAACGGGTACAGATGTCAAACCAGCATGAGCTGAAGACTGAGTCAAAGGTGTCCTGTGCAGGGCTGCTGGAATGATCTTTTTATGGGATGAATGTAGCTCCTCGTTGTACCCTTATTTAGTGTTCTTATCTGCATGGCCAGTAAATGGCAGCCCTGAGGTTTGTCATTTATTCTGCCAAGGTGCCTTGGAGCCTGTACTGGCTCAGGAAAGGTGTGCTGGAGTGACTTCTCCATAGGACCAAAACAAGCTGGTGGATTTCAGAATAGGATTGTGGCTACTCTTGCTTATATCTGGTCCTCACTTGCTGCCCAAGTCGTACAAAGCTGGTCCTAAAGCTGCCTTTTACCTCGTTCTTTCAGTAATGCAATTAAGAGCTTTTTAGCAGCTGACAAATCAGTCTATGAACTCTTTCCTTTAAATGTGTAGAGATACATGAGTGAATAAATCTGGGAATATTTTTTTTCTCTGTCTTTTGAGTTACTTCAGTTCTGCAAAAAAATAAATGTTCCTATTTCGAACAAACTTTTCGTGTTGATCAAAATTGACGTGGTACAACTCCTAAAATTAAAACAGTAACTGCTCAAAAAAACCCCTCTTCCGCACAGAGGGAAAAACAGCGATCTCATCCATTAAAGGAATTGGCATTGAAAGGCTGTCAGATTTTACGTTTTTTCACAGGAGATGATTCCAAATAACAGCTTATGGCTTACACTCTGCATCACTGAAATACAGCAAGCTGGAGTTGAGTAAAGGTCAGCTGCATGGGTGAGAGAGAAGAGTGTGCATCTCTGTGTCCTTCTCTGAAGAGTTTAGAATCTTTTTTTCAGCTAACTGTAGAAGCTTTGCTATTGAGGCTTGGTTTAACATCACAATGCTGCATTGTATTATTGGTCGTTTTCTGGTATAACTGCATTCCCTGAAGTTTACTGACCAACATTTTGTCCTTTGCCTCTCTCTGTTATTTCTGAAGTGGGTGATTAGCATGATAAATATGGGAAGAGTGCCTGAGCAGACTGACAAGGCACCAAACCATAGATTTGTTTAAAGGCTGTGGATGAATTCTCTGTGGCCAGTTGGCTGCTTCATTGTCAGTAGTTTATAAAAGCAAAGAAAGGTGTTCTGATGTTCCAAAGGAGATTTTCTGGATCAGTGATTTTGTAAACCATAATCATGCTCCACTGAAATCTGAATAGCACTGGTTTTGAGGAATGGTATTTACCTTGATTAGGAGATGTAATTTACGAGAGAGATAAAAAAAAAAAGAAACAGGAAAGAAAGAGCTCTCATAGAAGGTATTTAAGGAGACTGGTACAAAATTACAAGTATGTTGTAAAGAAAAACTGGTTTGTACAGGACCTTGCTGGTAGAAGGTAATGAGAATTTTTTTCAACACCTACACTCAAAAAGATGCCTGTGCTGTACTTAAAATGGTTTTTTAAAATGCAATTGGCTGTGTAACAGATTCTGCTGGGTTTTCTGAAACTTTTTTTTAATGTGAATTTATTTTAATTCAATGAAGCGTTTTGTTGGACTCAAGATATTTTAAGTTAGGTGGTTTAGATCTAACTGGAATTTTCCAGTGAAACCTTAAAGTTAAAAATTTCTGAACAGATCTAATTATTAATTCATCTTCTTGTGAAGGACACAGATAATGTGTATAAATCAGAAGGATAAGAAGCAAGTTCTGGAAGAGCTCCGTAACAAGTCTGGGAGAAGGAAATGGAGAAGTGCTGTATAATGGTAGCAAGGTCAGCCTTTGAAAGCCTCAACAGAAAAATAAGGGAGATAACCTCATTTACATATGTATGTATAGCAAAGATAAAGTAAGGAACCTTCTGTCTGAGAGACCTCTCTGTACAGAGTTTGCTATCCTGCAGACACAGAACCAGCCATAAAGGTGAACTTAGGTGGCTTTGTGGAATGGTGAATTAGGTGCTTCTTGTGTGTGGTTTTTTTAGAAAGGTGTGAGTCACACAAACTATAGATCAGTCCTGTGGGAATCCTACTGCCAGTGGAGTCAATGAGAAAACTTGTCTAGGGGTTTATAATATTCTTCAGGCCAAATCAGCTCTGGAATCTCTTAAGTGCATTTTCTATTCATTTCATTATCAGTTTTTTCACTGTACATTAGGGATACATCCAGCCATTCAGTTCCTTCTCTCATAAGCAGATGATTCTTACCAAATGTTCAGAGTACCTATTATGCTCCATAAGTGTCATTCAGTATAGTCATTATATAGTTTCCTTTGATATAAAGAAACACTTTGCTGCAGAATACCCAACAAAATTGGAACTCTAGTGACATTCATCTTGCACAGAGAAATGGGAATAATTCACTTACATTTACACCACTCATGAGTTAGATTTTTACTCTTTGTTAACAGACATGAATATCACAGTGAAGATTAGGCAATATAGGCTACATTTTCTGAACATGACATTTTATTGGCCTGCCCCTGTGGTTGTTTTTGGCTTGTACCTTTCATTTGATTACCCTTCACAGAGGAGGCATATTTTCCTCTTAGCCATTACCAGGTTGTCATTTTTAAGAACATACTTTATGTGCATGTTAAATTTTATACTTGCTCATGGAGTTAGTTACCTGGAATTGTTTTAGTGTTTGTGAGGTGGTTTGAAGTCTGAATAATATATATCTTTTCCTCTTATAGCTTGTATTCTCTTTAATATTTAATATTTTCAGCAGGGGTTGGCAAGGGACATTCATCTTTTCTATTTATGGCCTTTTCTAAACATTTTTCCTGTTTTACAAAAGAATTAAAGGTAAAACTCTCACATGGAACAGGAAACTTGGAGTGCTACTTGGGATCGACTCAGGGGCTGCTGCAGTAGGGAACAGTTTTCTCCCTACCACACTGGCAAGGATTTTGAACTGCAAAATCTCTGACATTGGGTGAACCCATTGGAAATGAAGGCTGTGTGATGCATATCCCTAATCCCTTTGTATTCATGACTTCATTGATGTCTAAAGTGCCGTAGAGATGTGCATCCTTATCAGTCAGTGAGCTTATCTATGTTGAACTTGTTGCTACTTCTGGTGCTGCCAGAAGGATGCTGACTGTTTCTCTCCACAGTCTTGGTGGATCCTCAGTTATGGGGAGGAACTCTTTGAGTTTTAGGAACTCTTTGAATTTTATGGGAAGTAAAATAATCCTTCTGCTGGGGAGGAAACGGAAGGGTTGTTTCCTTGGCTGGCTGAGGTTAAAGCTTGGATATTGTTAATGGGTTCAGGGTTAATGTTCACTTCTCATGACTGTAAAAGGAACAGTAGTTATTTGTTGAGATATGGTTGTGGAAGAATGAGATAAAGACTGAAAGAATGAAAAAAGATGCAGACAAACCTGACTCAGATGTTGTTATGGGTATAAATATATTTCTATTAATGCACAGAGGTATCTTGGTATACACTTGTATACACACAATGCCACTGAAGGAAAATAATTTTAGTATAGAGAGTACCCACCAGATAATTCAGAACCTGATGAAGCAGATGGCGTGGAAACAAATCCTGCTTTTATGGAAAAGACTCTTTGATCCTCTGGCCTTGATTTTCTGCTGCTATAAACTGGCAGAACTCCTCTGAGGCCGTTTGTATTCATATAGAGCATACAGGAGTCTGGTATTTACAGTCTTAGCTGAAAGAATATGGAGCCAAATCAATTCCTGAGTTAACTTCATTGAATATATAGTTATGTATATGACCCATTATCATTATGGGAAAAGATTTAAATGATGAGCCAATGGAAATGAAATGTAGAAAACATATCTTGTAACTGTTCAGATACTACACAGGTAATTTTGGAGTTTCTGTAGTTGTGTGTGCTTAGAACATTGCTTTTTGCTTTAACAAAAATATCACATATATTTTCAAGTCCTGTGCAAATCATGAAACTTGATTACATGCATAACTACTAAAGATTCCAACCTCCTTCGAAGTGGTTTTTTTTCCCTCTGCATCTTGGCAAAGAGTGGAGGTGGACTTTGCTTTATCTTGGAATTGTTTTTAAAATATCTGACATCCTGTGTGAAAATATACTCTTTCTTATAAAGGTAGACTCTCAGCGATGCTACTTTAAATGCAAAAGTGAAAATAGGACCAAACTCCTGGTTGCTCAGCAACTTCATTTACATCATAATGTGGGTAAACAGGCATTTGGTATAAAAGTGTCTGCTTGGATAGCAGGCTGATTTATATCCTGTTGTCCTCTACCTTGAGTTTTACTGGGGAGTCTAAGCAGTAGCTCAGTCCCACCAGGGTATGCATTTTCACAGCCTTGCAAAGAGTCAGTGAGGCAATTCAGTGACACTGACCAAAGGAGCTGAAGCAGCAGTCTTGTGCTGGGGCTCCATGCACACTCCAGTGTAGTTCAGCCAAGTGTGGCTATTCATCTCTGTTCAGCGGAGATTTGTGTTACATCAGTAGTGAATGTTCTACTTCTGACGATGTGGCTAACAAGTGTTGGGGCAGAGGGTCCTTGGAGCCCTGTTCCCTTTCTGGGCCGTGCTGAGCAGGCAGCTCACCACCCTCCTTCCCAGGCTGCAGCTCAGCCCCTGTGTTTCCAAACCCCTGAGTGAGGCAAGGAAACCCCTGCTCAGGGTTCTGCTGGCCTCAGGAAGCGGCTCCCTGGCCTCAGGAAGTGGCTCCCTGCCCACAGAGCTAAGTGCTGGTGGCAGCACAGGGCATTCCCACCGTGGAGCGCTTTCTTGTGGCCGGCTGTCAGTTAGCACAGGTGGGCCTGGGGTGCCACATCTGTCCCGGGCTCCTCTCGCTGAGAGCCGGCTGTCTTTGCCAGTCCTGGGCACATGCAGCTCTCCCACGTGCCAAATGTCTGCACATCCCTTGGGAACACAAGGCAGACAGTTTTCTCTGTAATGGTATTAAGTTGTAGAACATCTCAAAAGATGGTGAGTTTGGTAAATTTGTGATTGCTGGCTGTTGGAGGTGGCACCTTGTGTTTTGCTGACAAGATACCCTAAGCCAACTCGCAGGTGTATGGGCTGTGAATACCACAGGTTAGACTGAAGATGGTTTTAGTGCTTGTCTGTGACAAGTTTGTAAGAAGAAAAGTAAGTGTTAAAAGGTACTGTCATTTTTATAGACAAGCTACTTTATTTGCAATTGCAGTGCCCCACAGTTAAAATGGAAATCAATTTTAATGCCTTATGAAAATGCAGAAATATTTGTCTCATTTACAGCACTTCCAAAAAGGACAGATAATAAAATTCCCCTGATTAATGATCTATAATTTTATGTACTCTGTGTTGTCTTGTTCAGTACATCTCTCCACATAAACTTTCCAAAAGAATAAGAAAAGGTAGATCTGAACAAGATTCCTGAACCTAACTTCATGCTGAATTTCAGACTGTAGAAGCTCTCTCTCTGTATATTCAAAGCTCTCTTTGATCTGAATATTTCCAAACTTTGGGGAAGTAGATGCTTAACTTTAAAAATTGCTAACCAAGCATTTCTCTAGCAACCGCATACTACTGATATGAACTAAAAAACCCAAAGCAGTGAGGAACCTGCCTGTATAAAAAGAACCAATGACCCGTGAAAATTGGTGTAACTGCACTCCGTAGGAAGGTAATGGGTAAAAGGACTCTAAAGACAGTAGAATTAAATGAAAAATGTTATTTTTCTAGAGAATGAACCATACTAAAATATTCTGTTGACTTCATTCAATTCTTGAAAGCCTTTCAATGCCCAACTGAAAAATTAGTGTAATCATTTTGTAATTCGTGTGGATTTACAACATAGTTGTCTCTTGAGCCACCAAAATAAGATTAAAACTTGTGTGAGATTCTTCAGTATATTTTGTGGCAGTGCTAACATCATAAATTAAAGCTTTAGCCTCATTCTATCATATGTTACAACAGAGTTTGTTCTTATGTGGCTGTTGTGGTTGAGGATTCTGGTGGCAGTTTCTGGAGAGCAGGTGTGTGCTTTTAGCAAGTAAGCTTTAAGTTTAATAAGTTTTCTTGAATCCGTCTGCTTTTATGTCCATATGTATAAAAACTTGTAAGGTGCAATATGATGTGCATAATTCTTAGCAAGAAGCAAGTGTCATTTATTATGTTGCTTATGCTCCTCAGAATAACTTAGCAAGAGGACAAATTCTACTGATTACCTAAAGTCTTGATTCTGCCATTTAGATTTGCTGCAGATTGCACATTTGGGGTTTGAGAGATAAGTGCTGGAATTCATTTTTCATCCTCTTTTTCTTATTTTTGATTTTGTCTTTCCTATGTCAGTTTTGCAGCTAGCTTTCCAGAAGTTGACACTACATTAATCCGATGAGCTACTTTCCTGCTGGATAAAATTTTAAAGTAAAAAAGATGGAAGGCTGGTGTGTGGGCCAGGAAGCATCAAAGCACGGTTAGCATTTCATGCTCAAGCCTAGCATTTGCAAAGCTGTCAAAACAAGCAATCAGGAAAATACAAATAATGATCAGCCTATTTATTGAATGAAAATTTAATTCCAAATTGCCTTTGTTTAAATCAGCTGCTTACACTTTGTCTCCTCTGCTCACCAAAGATTCTGTTAACTAACATATTTCAAAATCCAGACTGTCAAAAATACTGACAGCTTTCATTAGCTGAACAACATTTCCCACAACAAAATCGTGATCCGTTTAAGGCTCTTTGTTTCGGGTTGTGACACATTGCCTGAATTCCACAGATTTATTTCCCATTCATGAACATTAGTAATGTAAACTGTACAAAACCCCAATGGCCCAGTGGATATCCTTCTGCTTGGAGCAGTAAGAAGAGAGGTAGTGGGAAGACAGGTTGGCTGAGCAGCCAAATGTTGCTTGTGCTCCGAGTGTGATTCTTGATATTTTGCTTTTGATTCCTTTGCAATGTTTGTGTGAGAAGCTTGGTTGTCAAAAGAGGCAGCTGAATAACACCCCTCCCCACTGCACCCCCAACCCCCCGTGTATGAAGGTGCTGGCAAGCAGCTAACCAAATTCAGCTGGCTACTGTTTCAAGGGTAATAGTATTCATTACGGGGCATGTTTTACATGGTGCTCGCAACTGATAGCATTTTCTAACTGACAGGGTTGGGCTCTGCTCACAAATGTGAAAATGAGTGTTTATCTGGCACTGCTTGTACTCCTCTACTTCCCAAAAGTTAGTTTTTGAAATCTATATTCTTTTGATACTTTTCACTTGCTGCCCCAGAATCAACAGATCAAAGACATCCTTCGAAGATGATACTAAAAAAACCATGACTTTGAGTGCTCTGAACAGAAGCGATGAAATTAAGAACAAAATAAAATGAAGTAGTGTTAAATTTAGGAAAAATAGCTTGCTGAAATTCAGATTCACTAGACTCTACAAGTATCACAAAAAGAAGTTGGTGGAGTTGATTTGCTAATTTCTTTTCAATGAAAAGAAATTTGGAAATAAATATTGCAGAATATGCTATAGGGACAGAGTAGTGCATCAGCCAGGAGCTGGATTTCATTAATATTTTTCTTCCAAGATTAAGGTACATGAGAATGAATGGTTGAGGTTTGTAAAATTTTTCTTGTTAAGATTGTGATGTCTTGAGTTCCAATTCCTATAATGGAAGAAAGGATGGTTCAGTTCAGTGAAGCAGGTTCAGTCTGATTGTTTTAGTTCCGGAGCATCTCTACCAACTCTTGATTTGTACACAGGCTGGCAGCCCATTTGTGAAGCATCACTGCCAGCATTTGCAAAAATGAGCAATGATATATTATTTAAATATTCTGCTTTTTTTGAACAGTCTCATTGCATTACAATTGCACAGTAAGATAGCAGAGATGGCTTTTTTTTCCTGTCCTTAAAAAGGCAACTTAGATTAGAATTCGGAAGTGGAATGTTGTGTCAGAAGCCCATAAGGACTTTGAGAAAACCTGTGTCTACATGTAGATTTTTGGCCCATGACTCTGTGTCTCAGCCTTGAGCTCTTTGCTGAAGTAAATAACGTGACATTTGATCTTACTTTGGAATAAGTGAAGTTAATTTTTTTCCCAGAATCCAAAAGTTCTGTAAGATCTATATTTGCAGGGCATGCTTCTTTTACTGTTTTCTCTCCTTGCCTTTATTGGTCTCAGCTGCTACTATACAGCAATCAATATAATATAGGGTACAGAGAACAAGCTATGGCATTGCTACATTTCTCAACAGGAAAACAGAATCTTCTCTGTACTGAGAGCTGAAGAGCTGTTGAAACCCTTTGGCTGACCATCTGTCAATTTCAATAGATGCATATTGGGGTAAGCTGGTATTTTTGTGAAGCATTTGTTCTGCCCAAATCAGGGAGCTGCTGCTGGTTGAAATAATTCAGAGCAAAACTCAGTTCAGTCAACTTCAAAATAGTCTGTCTTTTGGTCACTACCAATTCCTCTTGATACTCCCATCCCACTGTAGCACTGTCAGAATCAACACAACAAACACATGGACACTCCCTGTCTTCTGCAGTTGGGCTCTTGTATAATGCTGCCAATTGTCTGGGACACTTCCAGGGGGCTGCAGCTTACCAAGAGACTCCCCCCCCCAGGAAAATGGAGTTTTTATTTATTTTCTGTTCCAAAACAAGCCTCCATGTAATCCTGCCTCACCCTCCCCTCCCCAAGGGAATTACTAGGGGAGAATACCAACATCTAGATTGATTACTACTTGTTGGTGTAACAGTGTTCAATTTTGCTTTTCAGTTCACCTTCCCCAACCTTTCTTTTCCAGAAGGAATTTTTCCTCTGGTGCCAAGCACTGAGGAAACAAAAATGCGTGTTTCTTTGAACCACCCCTATATTATTAAGGTTCAGAAAGATGTTTGCTGATGCGTTCAATAGGAGAAGAAACTGATTGCCACCTCACAGTAAAGTTTCTCTGTTATAAATGTTAATTGTTTTAAGCACTCTGGAGTTTTCTGTGACCTCTAGGCAATTTTTTTTTTAATGATTGTTGATAAAATCTCTCAGAAGAAGGAGAGAAAAAAAGTACTTTGATGGCCTAGTTTCAGGTAAACTCTAAAAGTTCAAGTGGACCAATTACATATAAAAGAGCAACAACTTTGGTAAAGCTTCATTTGAATCCCAAAGGAGAAAAATGATAGAAAATCAATTAACTTTCCACATGAAAAAATAGCTCATATTGCAAAGCTTTCCTTGCATAGTTTTCTGATTATGTTTGGAAGAAAATTGCCTTGATTATACCTTTGACGTGAAGGAAAGTCTTTTAATTAATTTAATACATGCTATAGCAGTGCTAAATTGTATTATGGAAGAATTAAGTGGGTCCACACTGATATTTTTGCCCTGTTGAAAATGGATATTGCTCACTTTGTCATGCTCTTGCTGAGTTGACGCAATTATCCATTCACTGCAGAGCATGTGACATAAAAGTTATTAGGACCTTTTATGTAGGAGAGAGGCTGAATGGAGTAAACAAAAAGCTCATTTCAGTAAAGAGTCAGTGAAATTTTAGAGTCTGTACCCCACTGGAGGCTGAACCCAAACCCTCAAGCCCTTAGACAGCTCCTAATTTGGGAATACTCAGGCTTCAGATGTTTTTTCTATTGGTCTTGGACTGAAATGAGGAGTGGAAGTGATTGTCTCAGTAATGTACTGATGTGTTCCTCAAACTCATGTGCAGCTAAGAACAATTTATAGGAATTTGTAGTAGCATCTAGAGTAGTTGCTGCACTAGCTGCTTCTGACAGCAATTTTTGCCTCAAGCTGAAAACAATTATATTTGTAGTGTTTGCTGCAAATGGGATTTTTAAATGACAATTTTAATTCAAATGCTCTAAATATGACAAGAAACAACACATTTGATTTTTTTTTTTTGCAAATCATGCATGTTCTTATAATGATGCTACATTGTATTGTCGAAAGAAAATAACATTAGGAATCTTCTTGATATGTCCGTTTGATATTGCATGTGTTCTTGTCTTGCTGAACTAGTACAACTGGGTCACATCACTTTACCTGATGGATCTTGTCTGCTGGGAATGTATTTTCCTGCATCCTGCTTTTTGTGCTGAGGTGGGCTAGGTCTTTTCCAGTGAGCTGTAGAATCAAATATCCAAGAGCTGAGTAATAAAGGAAAGATTCCATCACCAGTGAATCTCTCGTGAATTCACTCATAACTGTCTAAACTCAGATAAAACATTATCACACATTTCTCTAATGTCTCAAGGCCATAAACAACGAAAAATAAAAAGCTGTACAAATGAGGAACAGTACTCTCATTGCATGCTCTCTGTTCTTTCTGGTTTCTTAGAGAAGGTCCAGCTGATGAGGGATTTGTTTATAAAAGGAAGCTAGTAACTATGCTTATGGAAATACTTGAGATGGGATAGGAAGCTTTCTAGCAGCAGTGTGAAGGAGAATCTGTACTAGAAATGAATTTCAGAGGTGCAAAATCACGGCTGTGAGCACTGTACCACAGGACTGGTAAGTTCTGAGCTAGTATGTTCTGCATTATTTAGACATTTAATTTAGTTAGAGGTCTTAGATTTCATAATTAACATTTTGAATTGTGACAGAATTGGGCTGGAAAACAACAGTATGCAAGGAGTACTGTCAAATGCACTCTCTAGTCTTGTGTACCAATAAAATATTTAGTTTTGACCAGAATGGCAGAGCCAGGAACCAGAGTGGCTGCATGACACTGCCTGGCATTAGGTAGAGGGGTGCAATTTGTGCCACGTAATTCAGTAAAGATTCACTTCCTCGAGGATATGTTTCAAATTTGTTTGTGGCTTACCGAGGGTGTCAGTAGGGTGAAAGGGCCAGCTCAGTACCTGCCCCTTCCTGGTTCCAGCAGGTTTGTTGCCCGTCTCCTGGGCCACCCGGGGATCGTAGCTTCAGTGACCTTGACCATGGTGGTCAGGCTTAATTGGCTGTGTGTAGTCAGCAAATGTATCCACACTGCTGGTGCAAACACATATTTGCTTTTTGCATCTGTGGCATGAATGGTTCAATGTAGCTCTCCACCTTCCCATCAATTCCGATTATGAAACAAAAAATTCTTGTTTCTTCTTTGTTATTTAAATTTGTCTTTCCTACCATTGCAGATGCCACACATTTATGTACTTCTTTAGCTCTCCCAAGTGAAAAATACCAAAAGCATAGTATGCCTTCACTCTACTTTAGTTTGATTTCACCAAAGGTTCTATGTTTAATGTTTAGCCTTTTTCATCAAGAGGAAAAAAATACACTTTAGGCTTGTTGAAAGGCAAAGATAGATTGTTTGTGAATTCTATTAGTGCTGAGATCAGCATCACACTTAGACAAGACCTAGCCCGTCTGAAAAAGACCAAGGTTGTGTCAAAGGTGATTGAAAATGTCACTGATCCTTAAAGGCAATCATGTATGGCTAATCATTCCCACTGTAACTAGAACGTGATTTTCACTGGATTGCTGTAGGAAAGATGCTGCTTGGCAGTTTCAGCAAAAATGTTAAAGAAGGATGGTATTTTTAGAAAAAAACACTCCCTCCTGATCTATTTCAGTTCTTGAATTTTCCACTTAAGCCTGGGATCATTAATTCCTAATGCAATTCGTGTGCCCCACGAGAACAACAGACCAATAAGAGACTCCCAAGTGTGCTGCCTGCTGGCTGACTCTCTAAAGAGACTGGTGGCTGATGGGCAATGCTCCAGACATAGTTTCCCAGTGCCTAAATCCACAGTAAACCACAAATTTTGTTGGGGAGAAATGACTTACCTTTAAATTTTTTTCTTTTTCTCTAAAATAACGCAGAAAAGAGGGTAACTGTACTGACTCCATAAAACCAGTTCTAGGTGCAGAGCACATGGTGGCAGTGTTGCACCACTCCTGAGCAGCTCTCATGCGGCACTTACCCAACCCATATTCATTTACTGTGCAATAAATGGATAGATGCAGTAGAGTGCTGCTTTACCCAGGGAATATTATACTTGTACATGGTAGCACTGATTGTGTTTTCTGGTAAAATAAAGAGTAAGGTATAGGAAAAATAATTTCTCTTCCTTTCTTCCTACCACTTCTGTATTATTTTGCATGCATCCTAGGCACAGAGATACAGTTTAAGTTTTGCAGAAATAATGTAGCTGGTGTTGGAAAAAGATATGACAATTTAGTTTCATTCCATAAACCAAGTACACCTGCCTTAGAGGAGCACTTAGGATAATGAAACACTCTACCCATCACGCACGAAGAGAAATCAGAAACTGAAGGCTTCTCGCTTTCAAAAGGAAACTTTACTATTTAAACAAGTTGGCCATGAACTCTGTACTTCTAAAACATCTCTAGCCTAAATATAAGCTTTCCTTAAAGTCTTCAAAGAGGTGGAATGAAACTTTTCCTTAGCTGGAGAAATTCCAGGCACATATAAGTGTGGGTTCCTGGGTTCAGTGGCTGTGGATGGCTCTCAGCACAAAGCCCCTGAGAGCTGGTGTGGTTTGGCTGAACTCTTCAGTGATCACTGCAGCAGAGCAGCCAAGGTTTCATGTACCTCTGGCTTTCTTCTCTGTTCAGCCTCACAGGAGGGCCCTTCTGAGGCAGACTGGGTAGGAGAGTACTTGCATTACAAAGGCAACACTGCTGAGTATTTCAGGTCTCTGGGGCTGTTTTCTTTCATATTTGTCCTGCTTTTGGTGTGCTGTTGCAGCTCTAGTAGCTCAGTTCGCAAGCCACAGTCTTCCCTGGTGTTCCTCTTCTTTTAATGATCTCTGTGCCCAGGCAGATGAATCTTTCACTGTGCCTGTCATGGCTCACCTGATTTCCATTCCACCAACACAAAATGAATGAGGTTGGTTTTTTTTTCCTTCTGTTTTTTCAGCTTTCTAGATCTAGACAAGTTATCAGCCATTGCCTGGTTATTCTAATTCTCCTTAAAGAGTCTGGATTCAGCTCCAGATGTTAGTGGCAGCAGCAATGAAGTCAGCAGGTATCCCAAACTACCTCCACACTGCTTCCTTGCTCTCTGAGTGGAAGAGGCCAAGGGGAAAAACAAAGCTGCAGGATGTCAAGATGCCTTCTTATAGAGCAAGAAGGAAAAATACAGGTTATTTCAGCTAACAAGCAGTATCGTGCTCTGTTTTCTTCTCCTAATTCTATCAGACACAAATGTAAACTAAAATTTAAAAAAGCAAATGTCAAAGTGTGGGAGCAAGCACTCCAAGTAAGCCACACTCAGCCAACTGCTTAGATTCATGCTTGGGAGACAAGGGCATTCAGACTGGTTTGGATAGGTTGATTTTAGTGAGCAACACATGTTCAGTTTAGCAAAAACTACATATTAGGAATTAAATAAGTATTTGTATCATGTTGCTGGTAAGGTTACTGTAAATAAAAGCCATCTAAAACCACTGAAAACATGTTGAAGTAATTGATGCAGCAATAGCAGAGAAATGAAGTGGTGGTTTGTTTTCAATGTCTAACACCATTTTTGTTTGTACATTTCCAGGATGAAGATCAAGAGCCCTGCAATTCCATGTCTTCTTTGTTGATTCACAAGAGGGATAGCTTAACCAGTTGTGGAAAAATGGGAATGAAATTGGCCAACAACTGCTAATTGAGAGTTTGGTACGTCTTGCCTCTCCCTACATCCAAAAACCAAGATGGAGGCCTTCAGAAATGTACTGAGGGGGGACACTTAAGTGCCATACAATTCTTTTTCAGATGTGTAACATAGCCCATATGTTATGATCATTATTTCTACAATCAATATTTTTTAGAAAGATTAATAAATAAGAAGAAATGGCCATGGTAATGAATTTTCTTGAAATGTGTCATTCTCAAGTGATTCAGCTGGAACTGTAAAGGTGCCACTTCAATCTGTGCACATGAACCAGACCTCCTGCCCATGCCACTGGCTGCCTGGGCCAGACTGACGCAATTACTAATCTTTCAGTCCTGTTACTCACCTTCTCTGTGTTGCTGGTGAAGCTTCTTGCAGCTGGCCATGTTCCCTGCCTCAGAAATGATAGCTCCCATACCCAGTGCTTATTTAATTTCATTTTTCCTTATTCAAGCCTCTGCCAAGTCCCCGCTTGCCCAACGCCTGTCAGGAGTGTGTCGGGATTGTACTACTTTGTGTGATTTTCTGTGCTCTTTGCTTTACAGCCCTCACTGCTGGAGATTAACAACAATGCAGTGAAACTTCATTAGGAGCCCTTGGCCCAGCTGCCTACAGTCTCAAGGCAAAGAAATGCACCATCCTGTTTCCCTCAGAGATTTAGTTTACCTTCATCTTTCTATTTGGGTTTTTAATCTGAGTTTGAAAATGACAGAAAGAAACTCAAACACTACTAGCAAGAAAATGATAAATCCCTTTTCTAAAAGTTATCATCTGAGAAGTGTAGAGAAATAGCTAAGCTAAACATTTGTAATTTAGAAAGAAGGATATTAAGATCCTTAAAAAAAAAAATCCTGCTGGCTTTTGCTCGTTTCCTCACATATAAGTAAAATATTTGTTTTCTAATCTCAAACAAGTGCTAAAACCCCAAACATATGCCGGTTGCTCTAAAAAAAATATGCTTTTGGCACTTTGTATTAATGGCATGGTGATCTTCTGCAGCATCTTCTGCCAATCTTTTTTAAAAGCCAGTACAAGTGTCATTTTTGCAGCCGAGACCTTAAGTCCCTGGGAGTCTCAGCAAGGTTTCATTGGTGTGCAGATTTATTTCCACTGAGCAGCCAGAAGTATTTCAGCAAGGGAAAGATGCTGAAGAGAAATGCAGTAGCTATAGATAGTGAAGGCAGATGCTGTAGAGTACTGACTGAGGGCTTGAAAGTTACAGAGATTGTGATATTTAATGCTCATCACTAGTTCACAGCTGATGTATCGTAGCTGATCTGTCAGGATACTCTCCTACCCTGATAATATTTTACTTGGTTGAGGTTTGATGGTAACAAGCAACAAAATCCATGGTACATCATATATTTTCTCTTCTGCAGGAGCAGCACATGGAAAAAGTGTGAACATCACATTTACATGTTAAATTAAGAGTCCTGCTTTCATGAAGTGCATCATAGAAGGAATTTATTGTGTGGGTTTCAGATGTAATATAAGCTCCTTTAGAGGCAAAACCACAGAGTAGTTCAGACAGGACCATGGAAATACAATTGTCCACAGCAACTAAAACCAATTTGTCCTCATAGGAAGTGACACAGGCTAGAAAATGGTTAGTGGAGACAATGGCTCTGCTATCCTGATTATCTCACTTTATTCTTCTCTACTACCCTGCAATCACTGGGCAATCTGTTTTGTAGCAAACACCATTTGAGATTGTCTTTGGGAAACTTCCTTTTCATGTTATATTACTTCTCAGTGGAAGCTACTTGTTTTGGGTGGTCTGGGCATCTGCAGCACTATAGGAGAGCTCCTGCAAGATGCTTAAAGTATATCCCAACCTTTTCCATGCTATTCTGTGACAGATGTTTTGTCCAGTCATATTAACCTATTATCTTGAAAATAAGTTCCTATTACAGAAAATGCAGACCTCATTTCCCCCCCTTTCCTTACTTCAAAAACCCGTTCCAGTGTGTTATTGAGGTCAGAGTAACTAGCCGTAGCATGCAGCAATTTTTACCCCTTCCATAAAGGTATTATATTTCTGTTTGCAGTCATATAATATTTTCCAAATTGAAAGTTTATTAAAAATCCTTACTACTCAGCTTGTGACTCAATCTGTTTTGTTTCTTGTCATTCTGGGATTAAGTATATCTGGTTCACTTTACTGAGATCACTGGGGGTTTGTTTCTTCCCCAGAAGTCATTATTTTGAGATCCTCAGTTCCAGGAGCAATCATACTTTTGCCCTCATGTTCAACATTGTTGTTGCTACTGGAAAAAAATCAGGTTTTACTTTGTGGGCTATAAAATCAGTGTCTTTGTTCTCCCTGCCAGATTCCTTGCCTGCTGCATGACGATCCCATTTCTTCTCTAATTAATACCTGTGATACAAAAGAATGTGTCTGATAGTGAAATTTACTGGTGGCTGGGAAGTGCTTTAAATGTAGAAAAGGGCCAGAACACTACTCAGAGGACTATGTTTTCCCTTGAAAATAGAATCATCATGAATTAGATGAAATTCAGAAATATAGAGGGAAAGGAAATTCACATGAGGAGGGATCTGCCAATAACCAGCTCTCCTGGGGGTTCACCAGACTTCTGTTAAGAAGAATGGGAAGGGGACTTTGACATTATCAACATGACAGAAATTCAGCCCAGCTTCAAGTCCAGTCGTCTATCCTGTCCCTTTAAAATGTAGGCTTCCTTAATAAATATCATCTTGGCCAGTAACAAAGAAATAATGTATTTCTCTCCATGATACTGTAAAAGCACTTATCTGTTAATTTAATTTATTAATCTCTTGTTGGTGTCTTTGCAATAGAAGGTTTTTGCTGTTCCAAACATTTAAAAGACAGAAAGAAAAGTCTATTGTCTAAGTTTTTGTTTTCTTTAAATATTATCTCTGAAGATACATGTATTTGCTTGAATATAATTGCAAATGGCATAACTCCGATTTAAGCCTATGTGTTGCCTGATTTTAAGGGATAGGGGCACTTAAGTTGCTGGTAAACTCCAGCCTAGAAATGCTCTGGCCTTTTCAGTTCCTAAAACATATTTCATAAGCAGCATTTCCCTTCTAGCCTGCAGCAACAATATTTAACATTTCTATATTGCCCCACACATACATCACATAATATTGCCAGATTCTTTATGATTAACTGATATAATTGACTTCTGAGATAAAAAGAAATTTATGTGGGAGAATCTACAGAATAAAACAAAATTTTGATTGTATTCCAAAACTGATCTCAAAAAGGGGGGAAATAGATCTTTCCTGAGGACAGCCATTCCTTCAGGAAAGCAAGTGTAAGAGAAGCCCCTGCATCAATACTGGTGAGAAGCAAGGGCATGCCAAATTTATCCCACACCTTGGCAGCCTATCAGATCAATGTATCACAGGGAACGCAGGGAAATACGGAACAGACGTCGAGGAGGTCACAGGAGATAAGCAGCATTGTCCAACTTGGCAAGAAGTCTTCTGCCCTTAGGAAGGACTGACTGCTCCTTATTCTTTGGACTAGACTTTCATTGCTCAAATATTAAGCTTAGTAGCATCATTCTGTACATAGTTCTTAATACACTTGCCTTGCAGATGCAAAAAAAAAAAAAGACTTGAAAATATACAGTGGGTGTGAACACCAACAAACTTGCATCCAAAGTTGCAGATCGCACGTGACATTCTTTTACTACCGAATGTTTTGAAAGGGTTTTTGTTACTGTTACTGCAATTTAATTCCACAACTAAAGCTTTGAGCACTGCTCCCAGAAAACACTTTTAACTTGCTTTGAAACCACCTGAGCATCTCTGGGCTCACAGCTGCAGATTTCTACAAGAGCTGTATTCATTCAACATTTTTGTGGGAATTCAACGAAATGGCAAGCAGCAACAGCAACCTTCAGACAGCAGTGTAAGTGTACCACATAAGAAATCAGACAGGAGAGCAGCCATTTGAACATTAAGAATATTTCAGATCTTATTGCTGCTATGATGAGAAGAAAAGGCTTTTGTTGGTGTCCTGAAGACTTTATGGTTTTGCTTGCAACTCTTCCCTTTTACCACTCTATGTCTGAATAAAAAACTGTCAGGATGAATGCAGTTTTCTGTTTGCTTGATGATGAAAGGGTTTTAAATTAGTCAGAAAATAGCTTTTGCTGAGTAATTTATTTTTCCCACAGGAACATGGTGTCATTCTAGAAAATTTATCTTCCTGATGAGGACAAACTGTGAGATCCCACAACTCCAGAGAGAGGATCAGTGAGGCTGGGGTAATTTGTACCCAGGGAATGGTGTGCTGTGCCTCCAGTTTGAAGGGTAGAGGAGGTCTATCTAACTTTCCTCACTGCACACATTAAGAGCTCCTCGTTTTGTTTCATGTCGCAGCTGCAGTATGCAAGGAATGACAGACGCTGCACGAACCCCCAGCTAGTTAGTTTTTCAACTACAGAACTGAGCTTCAGCAAAGGGAGATAAATAAGAATACTTCAATACCTAAAGAAACGTGTTGTTCTTGTGTTAATAAAAGAAACCTGAACAAAGGAAGGAATAAGACAGGGAAGATTAAGTGACTCCTTATCTCATAGCACAGTGACATTTTCTTATCCTTCTTAGAATTCGAGGCCAGCTCCAGGAGTTGTGTTAGTAAACTTATATATTAAAATTCCAACTACTTGCTGAACTTTAAAATATTTTCCCTAATGCCCATTAGATTGAAAAGAAATCTTCGTTATTTCTCTATCTGTGAATGGCTTCCTTCTGTCAATGTTACTTTGTGAGGCAGAAGTAGCTGAGGCATTGCTTTACCTTTATTTATAGTGGTTGGAAATACAGAGTTATACATACTATGAAGTAAGCAATAATTTATGACAAGGTGCGCAGCATGCAAAATGTCATGTAGTTTGCAGAGATTAATGCATGAGCCAGGTGCAAATACATTAACGTAACCAACTATCTGGAAAGCAAGCTTAATGAAAGAGGGAAATGGATGCAAAATATGAAGAAAAAGGCATTGTAGCAACAGAAAGCACCATATAGAATATGTATTTAACACAGGGATGTCTATGAATTAATAGCTCATCTCTGAGTCAAGTACAGAGATACTTGTCTTGATAGGGACAGTCGTATAAATCAGAACAGGCCAACAATCAAAAACAGCACTGGAGGCTGAGTTAAGTAAATCTTAGTCTGTTCCTGTGTTAGGGGTGTCACACATCAAGGTGTAGTATTTCAAAGCGAGTTTCTACCACATTTTAAATCAAGTGTCTGTGTCTCACCCTGCTAAGTCCCATTTCTGCAATACAGATTGGTAGAAAAGTATCTGTAGAAAAGTATCACAGACTCAGTATCTTTGAGTCTGTGCATTCCTAATGAATTGCTGCATGTTGTGATCTTTGGGAAAGGCATCCTGATACCCTCAGGCACACACATAAAACCATGACCACAAATTTTTTCAATACTTCTCTGTGGTCCATCCCCAAGTCAGCTTCAAAAGACTGTAGGTTTCTTGCTTACACTCTAAACCTGGCATGTTTTCTGTGCCAGCACCAGAATTTACACTGTAAAGCTGTTGGCCTTCAAGTCAGGCGTTTTCTCTGAAGTCTTCTGTGTTGACACTCCTTGCCTTACTATCTGCTGTGATTGGCACACACTAATTTCAGCTTGTGCAGACACCAGTAAGCTTAGGCTTAATGGAGGCCATCAGAATCTCAAAAAATGCCACTATCAGAAACATGGACCTGCCATCTTACTTCGTCTTCCAATAGTGCCTGACTCTGTTTTCACCCCAAGAGTTCTCTCTTCAAGTGCCACATCTTGTTAGGCTGCAGAAGCAGCCGGTCTGTATATTCTCATGGTTGCACGCCTGTGACATGCAGACTTTTATGTGAGAGCAGTAAAGGCATGAAAGAAAGGGAGCTTGAAGAAAAAGGTTTAGAGGGAAGCATTCATTCTGGTTGATCCCCTCCCTCTGTCCTAGAAGCTGTGTCAGTCCTGCCCTGTGTACACTGCAGGCTCTGCTGCTGCGGCTTCTGGAGCTCATTACAAACTGCCACAGGTGATAAAGATGACTAGCTATGTATTTATTCCTGCACAGTGGGCTACACTGTGAAATTTAAGAGCCCCTCAATATACAGAAAGTCCAACTAGATGATTGAATGGGCCTTTCTAGCACCATGAATTTTTGTCTATAGATATATAACCATTAGGATCCTGCTTTCTGTAGGCTGCACCATTAAATTTACGGGACTTGGCAGTCTGCAGAGGTAGCTGCCACTCTGTGAGACAGAACATATGCTGCCTGCTACACTGAAATGCACACTACATTGTTCTGAAAGTCTTGGTAGTTCATATGAGTCTAAAAAACCTCATATGTATATATTGAAAACATACCCTCCTTTTAAGGGCAAGGAAAAATATAATGTAGTCTTGTTTGACTTAACTTCTCTCCATTTGAATTTGGAGCAGAAATCATCAAACTGGAACTGGCGGAAGTGATCAAAAGTCAAGAAAGGATTCCTCACAGGGTCTTTGCTTATAATTTTATTTCCACAGTTTCTGTTTAGAGTGAAATCTTATACTTAACCATTCAAATATAGGCTCTCTTGTCAGATAATATTCTCAAAAACCCCTTATGGAAAAGACTATCACAATGGCTATGATAAAATTAAGATGTTCTTAACTTGCATATGTAAAAATGAAAGTATTAAATCTCACTAATCACTTAGTGATTGTTCGTGTTTTAGGAAACAATAGTTTTAAACTTTTGTATGCATAATTTTAAAAAAGACACCAAGAAATAGAAATGTTTTCTATCTTAATTCCTCATTTCAGCTGACAATAGCTAGAACTTATGACAACAGGAACTATTTTCCATATAATTAGCAGAAAAGTAAGTGCTATATATGGAATAGGAGTGTATTATACACTGGAAATTCTATATTTTTAACAAAACATACCTTGGAAACCATTAACTAAAATGATGTATTTCTTAGTCACTAAAAATATGTGTGGTCTACTTTTTAATTAGCTTGTTCATAATTTCCCTAGATAATTTCTTGGTTTAAAAAAGAAGATATTTTAGTTCCTTTTTTATCCTTTCATAGAACATATCTATAGCATGCATTGAAAGACACATGAAAAAAGCCATGTTTTCTGCTCTGTCTTTGCTTTGGGGGCTTAGAGGACATTAGTAAGGAACAACAGTAGCAACTAAATTGGCTTGCATGTGGATGAACAAAAGTCACCTTGGCTAATGTCAAACACTAGGTCTGAAGTTTATAATCAGCCGCTTTTTGGATTCAAGGTTCAAAGAAGTCCCTTCAGTCAAAGTCATTTACAAAGTATTTTTCTCTCCTCAAAAATTAAAGAATTCTACATATCCTGCACTCACAGCTGTCACTAAGTTAATATATCTCAAAAGTTTTTGTGCGTATTAGAGAAAAAGGTCATATTCCTCTTAAATGCACTCTGAAGGCTACCTTTTGTAGGCTACCTCCCTGTTAGAAAATTCATTAATTGGCTTTTTCCTAACAATGCATTCTCTCATGCCTTTTATTGTGTACACTGACTGTTTCAATTGTATCTAATCATAATTTTCAAGCATTGTTCAAGCCACAAGGGAGAAACTGTACTGACAATAGTGCTAAGTGTTGTTTGCTTCTGGCAGTCTGGAGAGATTTGATGGTTCGTTTCTTTTCCCCACAGTAACCTCATGATATCCATACTGCCTGATAGCTCTATAGAGAAAAACATTCAAAAATACCTACTTTTCAAGTTGAGCCTGTTTACCTCATTATTTCCTTTTGCATCCTTCTCCTTGGAATAACTCTTAACCTGCCTTGAAACTCTTTTCAGTTATTACTGTATATATTCAGGATGCAGAAGGCTCTTTGAGGAATCTGGGAATGATATATAAACACCATCTCAGGAGGCAGTGGTGGTCATGCAGCTGGGGCCAGGCTGTCTTGTGTAGAACTTGATGCTAGGCTGTAGGCAGGGCAGAAGGAGAAGAAAGGAAGCTTGGATGTGGAGAAGGACTCAGAGGGAGGAATGGGGGCTCACTCTGCAGTGAGACACTCTTGCAGTGTCTTGCTGCAAATCATAGTGATGGAACCACTCAGTCTTCTTGGGGAGGACAAACCCTCCTGTAACCACTTGGGCAAGGTTTGCTGAAGGGACAACGTTCTATTTTGTTTGGATGGCTTTCAGTTTTCCTAGTGGCTTATGAACACCCAAAGGCCTTACGTACATCCTCAGGGGATGTTTCCTTAGATCTCCCTTGGCACACAGGTGAGAAGAGAGCCATCTGGATCAAACAGCTACTCTTCATAATAAGGCTACAGGGACATACAAATGAACCCAGATCTGTATCTGCATTAATGAGTTAAGACAGAGCTTAACAGGTGCAATTTGAAGACCAATTAGGCATTTTTACCTGGTAAATTCAGCCTCTGGGTTTGGTTAGGCGTAGCTACAGTTTTTGCTTTTGATATCCATTTGCTTCTTACATGATTTGTGAAATTAGATGTCATTCATAGAGGTGACATTAACAATGAGGAAAAATGCTAGTTTCTTTTATCCTCTACTCAGTAAATGTATTGTGATTTTTCTTAATGTAATTGACCAATAAATGATATAGCTAAACTAGTTCTGCTAATTTTCTGATAAATTTTTGACCTTATGTTTAACTATGTCCATTATAAGCTGAACCATCATCTGCAATTGCAATTGCATCTTTGCATTCTAGGCCTGCATAGTATTTATTCTACAATTTGTGGTTCGTGTGAATTTTGATATGTAGTTATCCACCAGTTCCTTCTGTTTCTCAAGGAATAATAGTGAAAAATACTGGAAGAGAACTTTCTTTCAAGAACTTCTATTTCAATTATCTCTATTTTGTCTGCTAAGAAAAAAGAAAACAGCTTCAGGTAAATATTTTATTACTTGATCCCTTCAATTCCAATAAAATCAGTCTATGAGAGATAACTATATACCTCAGTCCCTTTTGTTTCTGTTCAAATATATCCAGGGTACCAATGCTGTCTCTATTCCTTCCACTTAGGTTCAGAATTTTTCTTTTGTGTCATTTATCTTATAGCCAGAAATTGAGCCATATTCCTTTATTATTTTGAATAGTTCTCAGATTGGTTTTGAAGGGATTGAAATATCCTATAAAGCAGCATCCACATGAAAAGGAAATTTCATGAATGACATTTCCTAGTTTTACTGCCCTTGTTTTTTCTTCCTCTCTCTTAGACTATCAATGGTTCTGCTGGCATAACAAAACGTTCCAGCAGATACCCCACTGTGAATAGGGCTCTGCATAAATAACTGAGCTGTATGTGACATGTCCCTGCTCTTCCTTTCATCATCCTCCTTCCCTCCAAACAAGAAACTATGGAGTGAACCATAAGGGATGCTGGGAGTTATGTTTTTGAAAGACAGTAGAGGTAATAGAGGGAATTAGGTTTTCCATATGGATGAAGCATGAGGGGTATAGGAAAGGGGTGACCTTCCCTACAATCTCCAAATTGGTGAAAGAAAGTCAGAGCCAGAGGGGAGAAATCTTAATCTCAGAAGGTCCCCTGGGAAAGATATTTTTGTGTTTATCCTGCACAAGCGGGTGGTGAAGCGTGTTAATTCACCACCCTTGTTTCCTACAGGATTCTTTCCTCTTTTTGGACTGAAGCCAGCTCTGCAACTAGCTAAAAATCTGCCCCCTTTCAAGGACACTAAACAAAAATATGGAGGTTCTGCTATTTTCAAAAAGGGTTCAGAGCCTACAGAAAATCTATGATTTCAGTCTAATGTATATCTCTACTGTTATATTTCTCTCCCCTTTCAAATGTTACAGAAATCACTGCAAAATCATTTTGGCTCAAAAAGAAATCAGGCAGTCATGAATAAAGACACAGAGTTTGGGTCAAGTAGATGTCAGGATATCTGGCTTCTTATGTGTTTTATAATACTTTATGGTACAATATTCTTTCATGTAAGGGTGCAAAGGAACTGCTTGTGTCATGGCTTGTGAATGCTGTGATGTTCCACAGCGTATCACAATTACTGAAAAACCTCTGCCTAAATAATCAAGAGCTCAGAATTTTTCATTTCATGTCTCTTGTGTGTTGGTTTATCTGGTAGAACAGACAGATGTGTAAATCATAAACAGAAATGGAAACCGCTAACATTATGTTCTCACAAAGTCACTGGTGAGATGCCCCTGTCCCTTAATCATCTTTGTAGCCCTCCACTGGACCTGTTTCAGGAGCTCCATGTCTCTGTTGTACTGAGCAGCCCAGAACTGGACACAGCACTCCAGCTGAGGCCCCACCAGGGCTGAGTAGAGGGGCAGGATCACCTCCCTCGACCTGCTGGCAATGCTCTTCTAATGGCCAATGGTGTCCTTCTAACCCCAGGACACCATTGGCCTTCTTGGCCACAAGGGCCCTGCTGGTCATGGACGGCTTGTTGCCTACCAGGATCCCCACATCCTTCTCCACAGAGCTGCTTTCCTGTGGGTTCCCCCCAGCCTATGCTGGTGCCTGGGGTTATTCCTGTCCAGGTGCAGGACCCCACGCTTGCCTTTGTTGAGTTTCAGACAGTTGTTCTCTGTCCATGGGTCATAGGTAACATTTTCTCAGACACATTCTTCTTGTTGCAGTGGTAGCAGTCTATGTTGAAGAGCTCACTCACATAGAGTAAAGCTTATTTCAAAAGGAAAAGCCTGGATTGGAGCATGCTGCATGGGCTGCATACACAGCAACACACACTAAGTGAGCCCCAGTCCATCCTTCTAGAAAACATAGGGTCTTATGCATTAATCACAGTTGAGTGAAAGATATGGTATTGGATTTTACTAATCAGAAATGGTTTGTTTCTCAAATTATTCAGCAATTGTCTTCTAGCACAGATTTAGGAAGGTATACTGTGTAACCAGGATTTGTCATTGTACTGTGTGGAATATATGAGAGAAGAGAAGAGAAAAGAGGAGAGAAGAGAAGAGAAGAGAAGAGAAGAGAAGAGAAGAGAAGAGAAGAGAAGAGAAGAGAAGAGAAGAGGCAAGGGCAGAGCAAGGGGAGGAAAGGAAAGGATAGGGGATACTTGTCAGGTATTTTTTCAGTCATTGTCTCAGATCCAGCTCTAACTTAAAAAGAAGGGAACATTCAGAAAAATGGGACTTTCGGTAGCTGTAGTTATGGGCACAAAGCTGAATTGGGATGATTGAAATTCATTCCTTATCCTTACTGAAAAATAGTTACATTTGATGTAGTCCAACGAAAGACACAGTGATGTAAGGACAGATGGGTGTGAAGGCTGTGACAGAGTTGGTGGGTGGGTAGAGCAGATGGAGGGCTTCAGCAAAAAGTGTCACTGGGAAATGTGACTGAGGGGTAGGGTTGGTGTGGAAACGCAATATGCACAGAAACCAAACATGTGGGGTTTTGTGGCTTTGTCACCCAGTTTCCAGCTGAGAAATTACACTTTGCACTCCTGCCCATCTCATTGTCCTGCCAAGGCCATTATGGTCCGAAGTAAGTGTATAAAAATAAGTGCTGTATAGCCTCTCTGATTCACACTCAGCTCACTGACAAGACTGGGACTGATTTACCATTTCCACAGACTTTTCTCTGAAATCACAGAATATTCTGAGTTTGAAGGGACCCACAAGGATCATCAAGTCCAACTCTTAGGTGAATGAATATGAGGATCAAACCCCAAACCCAGGTGTTTATTAGCAGCATGCTCTAATCAACTGAGCTAATCTCAATGGCTAAATGTTAAGCTCCCAGACTCCAAATGAGAACAAATCATAGGCGGAGCAGCTGGGGGAGCTGAGATTTTTTAGATTGGAGAAAAGGAGGCTCAGGGATGACTTTATCACTCTCTACAATTACCTGAAAGGAGGTTGTATCCATGTGGGGCTCAGTCTCTTTTCTCAAATAATAAGTGGTAGAACAAGAGGAAATGGCTTCAAGTTGCATGAGGAGATGTTTAGAATATATATTAGGAAAAAATTCTTCACTGAAAGGGTGATCAGGTATTGGAACAGGCTGCCTGGGGAAGTGGTTGAGTCATGATCCCTGGGGAGATTGAAAAAACTTGTAGACGTGGCACTTAAGGACATAATTTAGAGGTGGACTTGGCAGTGCTGGACTGTAAATGGTTGGACTTGACCTTAAATGATTCAGTGATCAAAATTATTCCATGAATGTGCCATCCCAGCAGCCTGTCAAGTAGGCTTTGGAAATGAGAGTGAAGCCCTTGTGTGGGCTGAATAGTGCAACCACTGTGTTACCTTGGAAGCCACACTGAAGCCACAAAGAAGATGAGCAGTGAAATCCCACAGCCCATTCCTCTGTGATCTGGCTCTGCAGGAATGAAACCGTCTGAGGAGCATGGCAGCCTCTGTGCTGGCACCATCTTTGTACTGGGATGTGTGCTGAGGTACAGCCAAATGTGCAAAACAATGCTGACCTACAAAGACCTGTTTGAAAGGGAACCTATGACCTACTTCTCTAAACACAACTGTTCTCTTTCTGGTACAAAGAACAGCTTATTCTATATTTAATAGCAATGTATAGGGAAAGTGTAGCTGTAGTGAAGACATTAAGGGAGAGAGGAAGGAAGGAAGGAAGGAAGGAAGGAAGGAAGGAAGGAAGGAAGGAAGGAGGGAAGGAAGGCAGGAAGGACATTTGCAATGGAAAAGCATTAGATCTGTTAGACCTTTTCAGAGAGCAGGTAAGTTTCATGCTTTTGAACCAAATGTTAGAGACTTGTCTGCATAAATAAGCCCCACCCTGTATTACCCAGTGCAGTTACTGCCTGAATTTATACACGTAATAAACCTAGGTTTTGCTTCAGATTATAAAGTCTCTACATGGCACAAGGAATTATCCTAAAGTGGTGGCTAAGTCTGGTTTGTGGATGATCTGAGGAGAGGATTGGGAATGGCCCCCCAAAATGAGCAATTGGTTGTGACAATGACTACTGGCCTGGGAAGGCAGAACATCAAGCATTCTTCTGTGTTTGCCTCCAGGTGATGAAGCATTCAAAGTTCGAAGCTATATCAACAAGAAACCCTCTTGGCTTTCTACATAGCTTGCCTTTCCCAAAAGTGGCAGTAGGAGAGATGAGGCTGGGTAGTCTGAATTGACCTGTAGAGGCTATCTAGACATTCTGGATGCCATGGTGTAACTTGACTTCCCTCCCTATACTGTAAATTACAATCCCTAAATGTGCTGAGGAAGTGCTTGAATAATATGATCAAAGAAGCTGAGGCAATAACTGGAGAGAAGAGGTATAGCTGGGCTCAACACTTGCCATCAACAAATCTTGGCTGTGACTGGAAGCACCTATAAAGTCTAGAAACCAAATAGTTCTTTAAAAGATAGGAGAGAAAAAACCCTCCCCTTCAATAGAGTTGACGAGGACATGAGAATAATTTTTAATTATAAGTTTAGTTTTTCATCTGATTACTAATACAGCTTAATTTAACATAACTTCTTAGGAAAAGCAGTGAAAAATGTAACTATGGTAAGGGATAAAAGATACCCCCTGGGTAAGCGATATCAGGAAAACAAAGGAAAAGTAGTTGCTAATTATGAATTGTCAGGGCAAAGCTCAAATAAGTAATCAAAGTAAAAGGCAACCCTTGAAAAAACTAATGAAGCACACATCTCTCTGAAAGCACAGTGGTGCTGTAAAGACACTATTCCTGGTACTCATGGTAATCAAAATTGAGCTCTTGTGACTCTCTGGGGAGTGCCTGGCTGGGGAGTTCTGCCACAGAAGCAATACAAACCTACTGATGCAGATGCAGTTAGAAATATTATAAAATATAACACCACTTTGTCCCATACCTATCATAGTGTTTGCAAAAGCCCCAGGAATTATGGCCTGATACTCTAATCAGCAGTGGGGTAGACACCAAAGTTGCACTTTTGCAGAGCTGCTGGTAGAGGCCTCTCTCTTGAAGTGATTGCATGTGAAAGGTGAAATTCTGGGTGCAGCTTGCCCTGAGCTGTTCCTTTAGAATAAATAAAATCAGGGTAGATTTTCTTTTGTGTAGTTTTCACACAGCCAGCCTTTGCAGCTTTTAGAACCAGTCTGAGCATTAAAGCTTGGACAAATATCAGTTCCTTGGGCTTTTGTTAGTACCTGTTCACCCCAACATCTGGAGAGTCAAGTGAGTTGTTTAAGTCAGCTACAGCTTTGTATGGAGATCTTCATGCAAGGCCATTAATACCCCTTCAGTTGCTGCACATCATATGCCCTGCTGCATTAATGGTTTTGATTCATTCCAAGGCTCTTGAGGACACATGTTGAAACATAAAAAGTCATCAGGCAGTGAAGTAGTGAATCTGAAAAGATGACATGCAATGAACATTAGATAGTAGAAGTGCCTCATTTCTAGTTTCCTGGATAATCACAGCTTGGAACAGAACTTCTGGAATATCTTAAACCCTTCTGAAGACTGATAGCAGAGCTCATGAATCACAAAGAGTAATATTTAACAGGGTGTCTGAAAACTTTCATTTTGTTTTATAGCAAAACAGTGAAGTTATTTTGACAGACTAAATCCTGTATGTCACCTTAAAAGGAAGAAAGCCCAACAAAAACCAAACAAAATCAACCCAACAAAAAACCCAACCACTAAACAATGGATTTCTGCATAGGAAGGTGTCTGTAAAATGATAAATTCACTGTGAGTTTATTACTCTTTGTGAGTCTTACAAAATAAGCTACTGGACATGCGGCAATTTATATTACCCACCCTTGCAAAAAGCAAGGGCATGTGAGCAGTGCATTGAGGCCGTGCACAGAACCAGCAGAATTCATTCATCCAGTACATTCACTTCAGAAGGCCATGCATTTTTATTGCCAAGTTAATGCATTAGCTTTCCATGATGCAAATGGAACTGAATGTGTCAAGGAACACAACTGTATTTTAACAGCAGTTAGGAGATCGGTACTAATAATAGGCTCATATCCCAGGACAGATTTACTCTGTTTAATTTTGTCTGTTGCAAAGGAGAGGTTAAATCTAGATACACTATTAAGCAGATAAAGCAACTTTTTATACAGTGCTTGGGAGAGCAACATCTGTTCCTGGGAGATTTGTCATCCTGCATAGACAAACCACATGTTTATCAAACAGCTGCTGGAGCAGTCGTATTAGCTAGAGATGGACTTCATTTATTTATTTACTTACTTATAATAGCAGATCTGAATAGGAAGACAGACTCAAACACATTTTTTCTCCTTTTCTTGCCTAAAATATTTTTTCTTTTCTTTTATTTTTTTCCCCTCCTTTTTTTTTTTTTCCCAAGGTGGTGAGGAGAGGGGAGAAAGAGGCAGAAAAAGAGAAGAGAAGAGAGAGAGCAAACTTGACAAGAGCCCTGTGGTTAGAGGTGTTTCCTGGGCTCAGCTTCTCCCTGAATGTGAGGGTACTCAGAACACGCCTTTTACACAGGAGGATGAGAAAGTCGAGTGCCTGGCCCTGAGGTAACATCACTTAGAAAAATCTTACACTCGATCTGAAGCAGTGAAGTTAAATCAATATTAGGTCTTTTCTGTGTCATCACATTGAATTAATGTGTCTGTATGGCTAAATCAAAATTTGTGGCAGAAAGCAGGGAGCTGCCACCAGGCCAGAGTCCTGGAAGTTGTAAGAAGAGGGAAGATCTTGCTTGCCATGTGCTCTGACTACCTGGGTCATGAGCTCTATAATGCACAGTTTTGTCTATGGTCTTCTGAAGTGCACAGCACAGTAGTAGATAGTTGAAGCAATTTTTTGGAAGAGAGGTATAATGCCTTTTCAACATATTTGTTCCCCAGATAACAGCTGTTATTCTGTTGAGCTTGATCTTTCCCATGGCAAAATTCATTTTTATCTGTTTTTCAGAGCTGAGCTGTTCATAAACTCTTAGAGGTCAAATTTGCTGCTTATAAGGAGGACTATTATTTCTGAGCGCACAAAGTATTTCCCATCTTCGCACTGACATTCAGGCACAGAGGAGAGAAAGGTTTAGTCTAGCCTATCCTCCTCCTCTTATCTCTTTCAAGCTTATTAACTATTCCTCAGCAGACAGGAGGAGCCATTCTATATTTCTGTGTGTTTCCACAAAGCTGAAAGATGATACTAGTGGCTTCATAAAATTCACGTCAGATTGTTGCTATGTTTTATTTGTCAGAGCTGCTGAGCTTGTGACATCCAGAGGGCTCAGAATATATCACAGTCTTCCCTGGGAGTGCAAAAAAAGCATTTGCCAAAATAGAGTGCGTATTGTCTCCCCTGCCTGCACAGCCAACTTCTCTTTGATGCTGACGGAAGATGAAGACACATATCAAAGGGATGAACCGGTGCCCTACAAGTTTATAAGGCCTGGGGTCAAAGATAAAAAAGCATCAGAAGGCACCAAGTTGTAAACAAACAAACACTATTGGCCTTGACTTTCAGCATACATTGAACTGTGTATTTTACTCTGTGATAGAGAATAGAAAAAACCAAAAGATAAATTTGTGTTGAAGCTACCTCACTGTTTATAAAACATGTGTTTGGGAATATGCATATAAACTATGAATTAATATACATAGCAAAACCACATACCACTAAACCCAGACAATTTTGAAACATATTCTGAGAGTAAATTTTATTTTTTAACAACAAAACCCCCATGTTTGTCATGGTAATACAGTTTCAATACTTAGCCTCCTGGGGTAAGTGGTGAAAACTGCAGCTGCAGTAGAGCTCTCAGAGATGTGTTTCCTAAAATCTAAGGTAATTTATGCAGGCTTGTGGCTCATAATAGGAAGTGTTATCTAGTGATTTGGCATGCATCTATATTTATATGGTTAGTTAGACCTCTAAAAGGCTTTTTACTGTGACAGTGCCCTGCATTTCTGCATGTGTGTGTTGAGTACTGAGAAACAAAGTCTTCCAAAATGCCTTACCACTTTTGAAAAGCACATCATTTGGCCTTCTAGCAAGAAGCATAGTATTTTCTTGTCACAGGATATTACAAAGTTATGACTTCATTATATTTTGTATCTAAAGCCAATTTAATCAGACACAAAACACAGAAGTCCTTTTGCTTCTGCCTTGTTTTATTTCACAGCTGTTTGCAGATAGTTTAGAGCAGTGTCATTGGTCCTTATTTCTGCTCCGTGTAGCCTACATTATTCATGTGCTGTCTTATTCATTAAGGAAGGACCCTTTGAAGTTTAGAGTGGCTTAGCTTCTCTGTGGACTTCTAATGATCCAAAAAGGGAAAAAATTATATGGAGCTCCTCTCCTAAAATATGAGGGGGATCATAGGATACACAGAGTGCCCTGGTTGCTATAAAACTGAAAATTTCATTTCTACAAACCTCAGGGACAAACTGCAAGGAGTAAATCCCATGACAGTATCTGTTTAATGGTGTGTATTTCAAAGGCTGCAAGACTGAAGTGAGAGAGAGAGAGGCACTCTGAGAGAGAGATGAGTGTGGAGAAATGGGAAGAACTTGGTAACATTAAATTAAATGACAAAAAAGTCCAGTATTAACTACTCTGCAGTAGAACTATTCAGAACTGTATCAGTCTTAAACTTGGAAATCAATGGCTTTTAGGGAGAAAGATGAATGGATAGCAACTTAGTGCATCCATGCCAACACTGCATATACAAAGCTTATTCAAGATTTGTTTATTGTGTGTTTGGATTGCTGTTTTACGGGGACAGGCAGAAGTTTGCATAGAGATGGGCCCATAAAATGGATCTTGCCAGCTTTTCAGGTGAGCAGTTTTCTATCATGTAGAAAGTCTGCTCAGGGGACACTTCAGGCTTACAAAATGTCAGCCGGACTGATTTCTTTTGCCTTGAGACTGAGAAGCCTGTGGAATGCTGGGTTGGTCCTTCCTCCAGCAGCTGCCAGATGCAGCCTTGGTGGCAGGCTTTGAGGCAGCAAGAGCAGCCTCTGGTGCTGGCAGCACTGCCCATGCCCCACACCAGGTCCCCACTCCTTGTGAGCAGTGTGAGATACTTTGATTTTCCAGGACTATTACAAGCTAAAGAAACAGGCCAGGTCCTCCTATTTTGCTGCCCTTGCAGGGCAGTGCTGCAAAGAACTTCCTTCTTTGCTATGTCCTGAGACTTAGATTACTAAGATGGAAGTAAATAAATTTCAAGGAGGCAAAAATATGGGAGTAGGATCTCTTTTTCTCTCTAAATTTTATGAGCTAGCCTGCCTAGAAGGACCAGAAATTTTTAACAGTGAAGGAATGACACTGTAAGGCTGAAAGGATTTTAAAATGGAAATAGGGGAAGGAGGGGGTAGGGAGAGGGAGAAAAATACATTATTCCAGAGCTGTTAAAGTATTAGCAAGAGAGGTATTTTTTTGTTATTCCTGTCAGAGATTGTCTCTCTGCCAAATCCATCACAAGAAATTCTGGTAATTAATCCACACAGACACTTATGCATCTAATCAGATTTGAGATACTTGTTCTCTTGGCGCAGATAATGTTTTCTAGTTACTTAAGACTGGTATAAACTGGCATTTAGCTGAAGCTAGCACCTGCACTGAACATGTGAACTTTTGCTTGTTGGTAAACTACCTCAGTCTTTTTTGATAGAAAAAGCAGAGAGAGAGATGAAAGAAAGCACTGGGAGATGACAAAACTTTCAAAGAATCATAGAATCATTAAGACTGGAAAAGACCTCTGAGACCATTGTGCCCAACAGTTAAGCCAGTGCCATGTTCACCACTAAACCATGTCCCTAAGTGCCAATTCCACTTTTTTTTTTGAACACTGCCAGATAACCACTGGAGATTTACTGAGGGAGTAAATCAGACTACTGAGCAGAGGTCTTGTCCAGTGATCTCAAATAATTATTGAAAATAGGAATTTTTAAGCAAGTATTCCCTCATGATGCTTTTAATAATAACTTCACCTGATTTGCTATCAAGAACACATTCTGGCAATGTGGAATTGTGATATTAAAAGCATGCTGGAGTCAGCAAAATAATTTCAATTTTTAACAACCTGAGAATTCGTTGTATTATGTAAAGCACTAAAAATAAACTGGAATAAAACCTTGATATCTCCTTAAAAAGTTAACACAGTAAAAAATAAACAATTGGTACAATATATTTTAATACTGAATACTAATTCACTCTCAGAAATGGTGTAAAAAGCAAAGGTTTTCTTTTCCTCAAGAGCTAGGAGTTGGTAAAAAAAATTATATTCCTGTGAATAAATTACACTTAGGTTATACTTATTTTGATGGAATTGATGTTTTTATCAGAGATCCAAGATCATCTAATAAACAATTTTTTTCAAAGTAAAAATGTAGCTAAAATTATCATCATAGATATTAGTCCAGTATTTATACCTAAAATGTCTGACATTTTGAATGAAAATATATATTGTTTTGAATGAAACAGTATATTATTTTCACATGCAAAAAAACCTATCTCTAGTAATTTGTGGAAGTAGTAAAAAAATTTATCATACACACATGCTCGTAAAACTTAGATTGATCTGAGAACTGATCTGAGAACCAAAAGCTACCATGTCACCTTGAAGCCTGCCTGCATGGCATGAATTATGTGCTAAAAATCATCAGTGTGTCCCAAAACAACAACTTAGTCTCAAAAAGTCATAAAAGAATGTGTATTGCTGATTGATTGTCAATTCTTGTCTTCACAGGAAAACATTCATCAAGCAGGAGGGACAGATGAGTGGGCTCAGATTAGACACTGTGGAAATCACTGCTCTTTATGAATTAGACAAAGTGAACCTCTGAATATTGGTGATAGGCTTTAAAACAGAGGTGGCACAGTCTTTTACACTGAGCTTCCTGTAGTCACCAAGAAATGCTTTCCTTTCTTCAATGCAGACAGATTTTCAAGCAGAAGCTGCACTATTACCAAGTAATTTACATATAAATTAATCCATATTAGACCATATGAATCATTCACTCCTTCACAGGAGTGATCATCATCCAGTTGGTCTGATTGCCTAAGCCAACATATCCATCATAATAATTTGTTTTAAATCATTAGGTAGACACTCCCGTTAATGGGCCTTGTGTTGCAGTTCTACTGGAGATGGGCCTAAGTAACAAAGTCCAGCTCTGAAGTTCAAGTTTCCAGTTATTTGGCACAATCAAGAGTGATGTTTAAATGTGTGATGCTGCTTCAGACTGCACAAGCAAGGTCTGATGCACAGGAACACCAGGGAAAGTCTGGAACTCGCTGCCTCCCATACAGACTCTGGGTGAAGGCTGTGGTGCCAAATGTTCCTCTCACACAACATCAGTCAATCTTCACTGCTTCCAACTTTTTCTTTAGCAACAACTGCCTCTAATTTCTGCTAAAGAAACTGCTCAATTAATGCCTTGGTGGCAGCAATTTAATTTTCCTGGCATACATTTCTTTTTCTGAAGTAAACCTGTTAATTTTATGGAGTGAAGGTGTTTTCAGAGACCAGAAATTGCTGAGTACTAGACCTATGAGCCTGATAATTCCCAAACTCACCCAGCTCCCTCTGGGAGTCACAGATTGGTTTCTATCACAGAAGACAGTATTTCAGAATTAAAAAAACCCAACCAACCAAACCAGCACCAATTAGTCTTGACTAATTTACTGCAGCAGACAAGTGAAAGATACATAGAATTAAGGAGCTTTTCCTTTTTTTTTCCCCCCCTCTCTATCTCTGGAGTCAAGTTAAAATGGAATACTGTCATTAAAAGGTTATCTAGTGTAACAACCTAGCCAGTGAAAGGCAGAAGGAGAAGGCTGTATTATTCTGCGAATTGTTTTATGAAGAATCACTGATACTGACAATCAGTGACCTAAATCCTTCAACAAGGAGAGATTTACATGAACTTTTCTATAGAGGCAAAGTGTTTCTACTGACTTCAGGCAGCCCTGGGATCAGGGATTAGCAGAATTGCTCATAAATATGGCTTACAGCTACAGAATGCCACAACTGGGAGCCTTCAATAGGAAACTATGTGTAAACATACCTATGGAAACAGTCTTCACATACTGATCAGGAGATGTATGGGGTTTAATAGCTTCACAGACCTATGTATCAGACTTTGCAAAGGTACTTTCCTTTATTAACTCACACTATTTTATTTATGCCTGTACAATTTTGCTGTCGGTCATTTTTTTTGTTCAGGGTTATTTCAGTCTCCCACTTGGAAAATCCCAGCCTGTGAGACTCCTGTTTGGATCAAGGGATCATCACTCTAGGTGGAGTGCAATTCTCCACCTAGCACTGTCTTCTTTAAAGGGCGGCATTTTTGTTGTTGCTGTTGTTTCTTCTTTTTTTCTTTCCCTTTTCTTTTAATGAATGATAAGCATTATAAGATGGATCAGATAGAATTTAAATATCACAAGCTGTTAAATACTAAACACTTCAGGAATACTTAATTAAGTAGCAGTACACAGCAGGCGGTCAGGCTCTGAGTGGCTATCACATTCCTGGGATGGTACCACGCTGGAAAAGCCCATCTGATTACCTTTATTAACCATCTCAGAACGGTAGTAATTAACTGCTGCAGAAATTTACTGTTTAAAAAGCACATTGTTATCAATGAAATGAATGCAAGTTTTCACGACAGTGCACTTAATGGGCATTACTGCCACACACAAAGCAGTACTGGTGAATCATTTCGCAGCCCATTTGAGTTCAGGTAATATTAAAGCTCCTACATAATACAAATTTTAAGCAGGATTCAGCTGGATAAGTAAGTGGAGTAGAGATTGCTGATACCTGTGTGATGCTTGCAATCTGTGACTAGCATCCTTTGATAAATGAAACTGGTGAATCTTAAGTGTGGTCTTCAGAGACTGCGGCTACATCCACTCTGTGAAAATGTATTCTGATTGCATGGCTGTACTTTGACATTAACTGCCAAAACTGCAGCCACTGTGGATTTGATGTGGCTATGCATATCATTACAGCAAGAAATTAATTCAAGGATCAGCATGTCAGGGCAGCTTAGTGACTGGGGCCTGGTGTACTGCTGAAAGTACTGCGCTTCCTGTCTGAGCGAGGTAAACTATCAGACCCCAACAATTAATGGTCACTTTGGTCATTGCACCCTCCATCACATGCTGAGGCTCCTAACCCCATGTGTTCAACAAGGGACAAATTGCTTTCTGTGTAAGTAAATCCTCTGTAGAAGCAAGGAAAGATGCATGCTAATGTATCCCAGCTGCTGATTAAACATGTCAAAACCTTAGACTGCCTTTCTTCTTTCAGCTCGATGTGTGATCCTTTTCACTTCTTGCCCTAAGCTGCTGGGAATTGGTGCACCGCAAACCAGTTACTACATGTACCTCGTGGATCATTGCTGGGCAAAGCAACATCTCCATATACTTCATTCTGTCCTTCCAGAATCCATTAGTATGCCAAGGAGCCAGCTATTCCAGCCCCCTGAGCAGCTTCAAGGACCCATCATCTCATTTAAAATCTCTCTGACAGAAAATATGTCTTTCGTCTTCCCTTGGAAGGGAACAATTACCCATGCCATTCGTATCGAGCCGAGGGTCAGCAATGGGTTTCCTAAACATAAAAATGACATAGCTTTGAAGCCCATTGTCTCACTGCCTTGGTGGGTCAAAAAGCAGGATTTTTATCCTTTTTGAAAAGGAGAGAATTGCAACTTGCTAGCACTTGTTTGTGAACTCTGGAATGGGCAGAAACGGCAAATGTAGTGTCATGATACTGGCACAGTGAAAAAAGGAATTTGAGAAAGGATGTTGTGACATATGCCAAGACCCGTGCTGTTTGAGTCAAAATTACAGAAACATCCAGTTTTACTTGACGAGTTATAAAAATTCTCATATAATGACTTAAAATTCTCTGAAATGTTCCTGAAATAGCCTTTTTCTATCAGGTGTCATGAAATGGTAATGGAAGGAAATGGTGCATGTCTATATTATGACCATTTCAAACCAATGCTCATCATCTCTTTGTGTCATATTTCACCAACACAGTCTTATACATCAAGTCAGCAAAATACTCCAGTATCTTTCAGGATTATAAGCATTACGTTGGGGCAAGATATTGTTATTTAATAATCAATTTAGTATATTAGTTACAAAATAAATCAGTGTTCTTATTGACACTTGCTATTTCATGCACACTATTCTTCCTAAGGATTTAACACTGGCTCTTTTATGCAGGTGAAAAAGATAAAAAGGAAAGACAGTAACTTGTGAACCAGGAGACATTTTTAAAACATGTTTTAAAATTATACTGCTATTTTTCAACATCTGCCTTTGGCAGCCTTTCCTCCCTCAGCACAATTTCTAGTCAAGGCATTATTATTGTGTATGCTTTGAGGATGTAGGATACTCTTCAAAAGGCTTTATTTAAAAGAAATAAAATCTGTGAGCACTCTCATTCCCAACAGCACAGTATAAACATTTAACAGAAATAAAACAACAAAAATCTGGGGACCAGATGAAAAAATGAATGCAAATTCATACTCATTCTCACTGAACAGTTTCTTCTTTGGTCTCTGTACCATTTATTTCTCTTACTACGAAGAAAAAGGTGGAGTCAAGAGAAAATGTGAGTCCCTGAAGGTGGACTGAGTAGATGTTGCAGCACTCAAAAGTGATTACAAAGAGACTGATAATAAAAACAGAAGTGAATAACTTGACTGATGCTGAGTTACTACTGGAAGTACGGCACCACCAGCTTGCCTGATGCACAGACAGATTTTTCTTCAGTTTCCAGATTCCTGCAATTATGTTGTTGTTGTAAACAACAAAATATTTCAAATAATGATAGCAATTAAAAATGAAAACATACATTATGGGACTCATGCAGTGTGCTCAAGGCATAAGCACACACAATCCTGCTTTCTCTTGATACTATGGAAATATCTTTACATTGTAAGATAGCATTTAAAGTCTCCATATATTCTTTTCCTTTTGGACTTGAAATAAGAACTCTGGATTGACAGAGTAAAGTTGTCTAAGTATGTAAAGGTGAACCTTAATTCAATTTCCAAAATTGAACTCTCAATAGTTAAGCCTTACTGAGCACCTGGAACATAAACATCCTGGAGCTTTGCACACAGATCAACAGCAAAGGCCAAGGTGTCCAAAGTGAGATAAGGTGGCATTGATATGCCTGAAGTCCAAGGCTGTGGTCCTTAGATCAGCTTCCTGCATCTCATAGAAATGGATTTTGCAGCAACATGAGCTTTTGTCAGGAGGTTTTGCTGGGAGGGGTGTCTCCAGTTCCAAGGTTCCCTTCTCAGCCTGAGGTGGACCGTGAGGAACACCAAGCCTGCAAGCAGTGTGTAAGGAGTACTGTGCCCTTTCTTGCTTCTTCAGATACCCTTACACAAGTGCAGCCCTGGATACCAGATGAGTGCCAAAGCTATTGTCTAAAACCAAAGAAGCCTGTAGGAAATAAAAGGCATGACCTAGGTGAAATGATTTTGAATTTGCAGACTCGTTGATGAGGGGCTGGGGGTGAATACTGAAACACAGACACTCAGTGAATTGGCCGAATCTTTTTAGTCTTGAGCTACAACATCTCTAAGAGATAGAAGGGAGTTAATAGAACAGAATAATGGTGATTGTTCTAATTCTGTTATGTTGCTTATGCCAACCAGAGTTAGTGACATGTAAGAAGTGAGAACTCTCTTTATGCTATTAAAAAGATGCTAGAAAAATTTAAGGCTGGTTGTTCTTGAAACATACCTTTCACACCGGAAAAAAAGCACCAATTTAGCTTTCTCAAAGAGTTAATGATTTTAGATTCTCTTTAAAATCAGCAATTTAATAGGAAACTGCCCCTTTGTGCCAATGTAAATTTGCTTACTCACAGTAGGTGTTCAAGTTTTTAACATTTGTATTTCAAACACACATTCTTAAAGTACACAAATCAGCTTTTTTTTTTTTTTCCTTTTTATGAAGCAAGATTTTGATTCAGATAAGACTGTGGATAAATGCCCTTGGACTTGGTTTAAAGGCCACTCACTGACTGCAACTCCCACTGAAGTCAGTGGGAGTTTTTTTGCAGACTTCAAGAAGGCATTAGATCTGATCTGGGTGAATTAACCTTAGCAAAAGTGCTGCTATAAAAGCAGAATGTCATGACACCAATACTATAGATCATAGCCACTTTTTCTGGTCAGTCTGTGAATTTAGGAGGCTAAATACAAAGGAAGCACTCGCTCCACAGAAACACATTTTGAGGAAAGGTTTCAAGAAGAGGCCTAATTTTTAAAAGGAAAGAGAAATAAATACAATGATTTAAAAGAAGTAATAAGGGAATATGTGTGTCCTCATTTATAAGACAATTTACAGGCACTTGAGCTGGTTGAGGGAAGAATGGGGGATAGAGGCAGGGAGAAACTGCTGGAATAACTGGAAATGAGGAGGTGGCCAAAGTCACAGTAGCTGTGGCTCTAGAGAACACGGATGCAGATAGGAGATGTGCATTTACGGGAACTCTCATGGCTCCATGCCAAGCTTAGAGCTGAACTGACTCCTTCCTGGAAAAGCCGCCACGTGCTGAAGGTGCTCCCCCAGCTGGGGTCAAGAGGACCAGGAGAACACTGGTTGTACAAGTACTTAGAAAATTTTAACTATAGGGAACTTGTGTCAGCCTTGTTCAGGTCATGGCCCTTCCAGTTTCTGCAGCATTCACAGGCATCTGTAGCTAGAAAGAGACTTTTTTTCTTAATCTAGGTCTCCATGGTGCAATAACATTTAATCTGAGAGCAGGAGGTGGTGGCTGTTGACATGCTTAAGCTAGTTTTGTGATACCCTGTGAAGTGAAGATATCACCCGGAAAGGTTTTTAACCCCACAAAGATTGTCTATTTCTAATTATTTATTATCTTTGCTCTTATAGAATTTTCCTGTCTTACATTTAGAACATTGCTTCTTTTGCAGCCATCTTGTGATAACATTAATAATCCCCTTTTTTCATTTGTATTATCTCCTTGGAAATATTTATAGACTATGTTCATATTCCCCTGATTCCTTCTTTCTGCAGAGAGAATTAATTTTGTTTCCACAATCATTCTGTCTATTATATGTTAGACCATAATCCTCCCACAGTGTCATTTTCTTGCCCTTCTATGCATTGTCTCTACTTCTACAGTATCATTTTTAATCATGGACAAGAGAACTACATTTACCTTCTTAAATATATTTGAATACATATCACCTGCTCTTTCAGCTGCTTGACTGAACAAAGTATAAGACCAAGATGTTACTTTCAACCTCCTTGTCGTGCCAGAACACTCATTTGGAGAAAATGTATTGTATAAGCCTTTGAAAGTATTCAATACACCTGTGGGAAAATGCAAAAGAAAGATCTGGTTGTTTTTACAGTCCTACAGAAGGCCCATAATTCAAAATGCCCAAATCTAATTATTATCCACTAAGAATCTTTGACAGGCAGGATAATACTTACAGTCCTATCTTCTAATAAACATGACCAACACTACTTAAAGTAACAATATATTGACCTGTGTGCATTCTTGGATTTCTGTGCCTGTACTCAGTTCTGAACTGAAGGAGACAGATTACACTGATAAAAAGTTTTCATGTTTCTTCAGCTTTCAATATATAAAAAAGGAAAACATGCCACCCAACTAAATTCATGAGCTCTTGTGTTTGCACCGAGAGAGCCCCTCACTCTCTTTCTGCCAGCTACACATGGCCATGAGGCAAGAGCAGCCACACCAACCCACATTTCAGCTCTCCCAGCACAGTAAGCAGCAGGAGATGGATCCTCCTGTGTAGCACCACTCATGGTGGGGCACATGTCTGTAAGGAGGCTGACGCTGGCTTTGGCCAGGAGAAGAACTGAGTGTCCCTCGTTTGATAGGGCTAAGGTAAAATGGGATGATTTTTTGGGGATGTGCTCAGTGCAACATTTCAAATGAAACACTAAACTGCACTTGGGTTATTTTAGTTTCAAAATACTATGGAAAAGAGAGTTTCAGCCACATAGCATTAACATTTCCAACAGGTGAAAAAGGAGGGGCAGAAAGAATAAAATTTAATCTATTTTTATAACTTTACTCGTAAAATTAGAGTCAGAAACAGCCATCATTGATACTTTTACTAAGCATTTTTCAAGGCATATTGGAGCAACACCTGAAGATTTCAACTTTTAATTTCCGTTTAATACTTGGTAGGTGTCCAGCTGTTGTCCTATAATTTAACACCAAATCCAGCAGCATAGGTTTCATTCAGATAGGTGCTCTATAGAGATGTACAGGTTCAGTTTATATTAGAAAAATTACTAAGACTGCAATCTGGTTTTTTGATTCATATATCTGTTCATTTGTTTCTGTAACAGTACCACATCTACCAGCCTCATTAACCATAATAGACCTTTAAGCTCCTGGTGGGTTATAGGTTTCTAAAGTGTTACAAAGTAATTCTTGTCACTATAATTTAAACATGATGTTGTTGTTATTACTGAATCTATTTTATGAACCTTTTTTCGTAACCAGATATATGCAGAAATGCTTGGTTGTATATTGCTCTTGGCTGCAGTGGTAAAAAAAATCTGGGTAATTACAGCTGAGGAATGGTGGGTACCAAGCTCTTGAATACCTAGAGCAACCTTCTGCCCTAGCACACGTCACAGTGAAAGTGCTGCAGTATAATGCTAATGAAGAATATTACATACCTGCCTCTGACAATGAGCCCAAATTGTGTTCATTACGTAGGAAGATGCTCATATTCACTGTCAGGAGCTTTGCCAATGCACCTTTTCGATGTGATCGAATGACAGAACATCCTAAGGCATTACTGAACCCTACACTCAGAACTTGTAGATTTTTGCCTGTAGAAAATAATGCTGCTCTAGTCATTCATCAGTAGTGGTTGCAAGGAAATGCATTTTGTATTCCGTGCAAGGAGATTCCACTCAAGCCCTAGATCAAGATAAAGACATTGCTTGTATTCTGCATTATATTTTATCCGTGAAGGGTAGCAAGCAAAATAATGCATCTTGCTTTTATAGTGCTATTTCTTCATCTCATAGAACCATATTTTGTAATTACCTAGCATTCCTTTCAAGATACTTTGTCAGCATCAGCTGGTACAACCAAACAACCTCAGTGTTTGTCAAGTACATTCACAGTTGCTATTATATACCCTAAGTTTATTCATTTGTCAGCTACCCAACATTTCAAACTTCTGTAGTGGTGAGATGATTGTTGGAAAGCCAATCTCTAATATTCAGGACCAAGCTCCTCCCAGAAGTTTAAACACAGACATCAGCTGGCATTTCGAGTCACACTGGGTGAAAGTGGACACAAGAGATAACAACTAAATTGAAACTCAAGAGCTGATCATCTTCAGTACTCATTAAAGGATTCACATTACCTTAGTTGTAAAAATGTGCTCTGTTTAGGTGAAACCTGGGTAAACAACATGAGCAGCATGTTTAAATCACTCTGGAATAGTTATAGCAAGCCCTGCCTATGTCCCTGCAGATGGATGGTCAAAACCACTGGACAAACATCCTTTGTACTTAATGGGAAAAAAATATTAGGCCACTGAATGCTGGAGTTGGAGATCCTCTTCACTGGAGCACACTGAAGGATGTACGACTCATGGATTAGCTGGAAAAGCAGAGGATATAGGAAAATGAATTCAGTCTGGTCCTGGTATTTTTTGCCTAGAATTTGGGTTATCCTACAAGTGTTTGGTTTTTTCCAGCCTGTGTTATTATAGTTCTGTCTTATAATCCTGTGAAGTTCTTATTTGCCTCAGGATTTTTTCCAATAAAGTTCTCTACTTTTGTTTCTGGAATTAATTTATCCTTTGCTCTTCTCTAACAGTGGTATGTAACAGATGATAGAGGAATATATAAAATCCAATACCACTGGTCATGACAAAAACTTTGCCTGAAAATCTACACATCTCCTTATAATTTTAATATTTGCTTATTCTGTCTTACACTTTGTGAGTCTCTCAGGAATATCATAGAGTGGCAGATCTTTAATTTTTTTTTTCTGAAATAAAATGAAAAAAAATTTCCCAGCAGGGACACTGGTAATTAGTTTTCCCAGTGTATTAGCTTCTCCCCATGTTTTTTCTCTCAGTCTTGTGTTTAAACACGGGAGATGAAGAAAGAAATATTTGCAAAAACTGTGCTATTGTAAATGTCAAAATGTTCATGGACACAAGTGGATTATTAATCATCTGAAGGGACTCAGCTGACAATCCATAAAAGACAAAAGTTTTTTATTTCTGTGAAAATTATCTTTTCTGTTGAATCGGTTCCTCTTGGCAGCATGACAACATTGGGTCAATAATTACTCCAGCCACTGAAGCTGATTTTGAAACCTTAAAACAAATGCAATTAAGACCTGGTGTATAATAATCAAGGGCTTTCCTACTGCTTTGTAGTACTAAATAGACTCACATAACAGAAAACTACACACAAAATAGAAGCCAGTGGAAGCATTTTGGCTAAGATACAAGTAATAGCCCATAAGACTTAAGTGGAATCCCCTCACACTTTCTATGCATTTACTGTTTCTAATAAAACCTCAGGTATTCTGGAAAATGATCAGAAAGAATGTAACACTAAATAAATCTGGGCAGCTCAGAAGATGAAAGCAGCCAGAATCATATTTTACCCTGGGGACGAAACTACAAATCTACCTTCAAGCCAACAATGATAGAATTCAACACTGACTGAAAATTCTCATTCATGTAGAAATTTTGTGCCATATAGAAAAAAACTCTACAGAATGACAAGTGACTCTTGACCAACATTGGCCTACATCTTCAATCAATGAAGTAATTTTTTTAATCTATAAAGAGCAGAGAATTTTGATTGCTTCTTCTGAAATTGTGGAGGCTCCTTTCTCTGCAGGTTCCTTCCTGTAAAAGTGCAGAGGAAGATTATAGCCTAAAGGAAATGACTAAAAGCACCAGAAATAAAGCAAAAAGAGTGCTGTCTTCTGTCACTGGAAAAATGTTTTTGCTGCAAATGTACATGTTTTTCTGTGTGTATATTTTCCCACAGAGAGCATGGGTGGAAAAAAGTGACAAAAGTGAAAAAAAACCATCACAGACTTTCAGTGAGATAAAAAAGTTTGAACAACTTTGCCCCTCTGTCTCCCAAGCTTTCCTGAATCAACAGGGAGAGCAACAGTGTTTGGAAGGTTGTCTGGCAGTGGGTCTAAGAGCCTTTCCCAGTTGGCATGGTTATTGAACTTGGAGATTCTTGCCGGTGTTATTGCTTCTGAGCAGGGCTGGATTGGGCTGAACACTGGGGTGTGCCATGTACCCACCACTGCCCACTTAAGTCTACGTGAGAGCAGTCCTGGTACCCCGTGCCTAGCCAGAGCTGTTCTGTTCTGACCCCAAACAGTAACTGGGGTCTTGCAGCCAAGAGACCATTAATGCTCTGATGGCAGCAGAAATACTCCTCTGTCATCAGTACTGCTCAGGAATCAATATCTCTAGCAAACCAGGCTTCCTACTGAGAACACACAAACCTGAATACCTTCAGTACATATGGTATTAATGATTATTCTCTTGTTAAGCAGTCATATAAGATGTTTTGAGATTGTTTGGGGGGAGTGGAGAGAGACATGTAAGAGGCAAATTTTTTTTAATGTGCAAACTAGCTTAATTCTCTAGAAGTCATTAAGCTACAACACCAGATGTGTGTTGGGCTGTAAGAATTTTGTAGTGGGTTGATTCCTCCATGGGGGAAAAATGAGTGCTGCATATGTTTGGGAAATAATTTTGGGTATGTTTTATTCACAAACAACAGATACCGAAGGTCATGTTCACCTTGTAAAGAGATTGCAAAAACAACAAGCAACCTATATATAATCAATCCATCATCAAGACTTCAGCTGGAAATGCACCTGTGTCCCAGACTGTGCTGATCAACAGCTGCTGCCCATCTTTGCCATCTCCTTACCAGCACCGTGACCACCTTTAGCAAATATTTTGCACTGGCTATTTTTTTGGATATATGGATTTTTTTGATTTTGGATGTTGAAGTAATGTGTTCCTGCAGATAACCAGCATAGATGGAATTTAGCCCATGATATCATGTTTGCTGCTACTGTATGTGAGTATTAGTATATCACCTCTAGTACAAATCATCTGTAAACACACAAACTTCTGTCAAAAGCCGAGCTCAACTATAGTATCAAAAGCTAGTGCTCTGATTCATTGTAGTAGCAAATGTGTAGAAGGAGAAAACTGATATAGCATTAAATATAATTATTCCCCTCCATTAAAAAAACCCCACAGACCCTGAACAAACCAACAAAACACATTTGAACAGGTAGAATGTCTTTGTACTGGTTTATGACTTTGCTTATGGAGGCAGCGGCTTTTATCCAGCACAAAATACTGATTCAGTGCCTGGGGAACTACAGCTTAAGGTTATTAGTCATCATGATGTCAAATCTCTCCTACCTACACATAACTGGTATCAGCTACTCTCTTTCCACCAGACTTTCACTGGCAGGGTGGTACTTGAGGGGTGCTCAGCACTTGACCTGCTCTGGCTCCCGGCACCCTCCCTGACAGACTGGGTTCTGTAAAAGCCAAGCGGCAGGAGCACTGATAACAAAAACTCCCCAGCCTCCTTACCCCATGCTGAGTTGAATCTGGTATTGGAGGAGTAGGAGCTATTAAGAAAGCTCCTTTCCCTCACTCTACAATGAAGAAAAACCTGTTTCAAACAGACTAAGGTCTCCTTCAGTTTGGGCAATGTTGCATTTACTTATGATCTAGGGCTCTCATGTTTAATTTCTGTGAAAGGTGCTACTGGAAGGCAAATGATGGCACATAGCCAAGTACTGTGAGCTCTGTCTGTCAGACTTGCATCAGAATGACTGCACTATTTGATGGAAGACAATATTTGATGCCAGATATTTCTGTTCAAAAAGAAGATAAAATTGTATCCTTTTGCTCTCCTCCCAGCCGCTGGAAAAATACACATAAAATTTCAGTGATATTTTCTTTTAAGGCTGAAGGAAATTCCTGCTAAGCATGAATCAGGTGGGGGAAAATTTAGTGAGCACTTGTGTTGCTAGGAATAATTTAAGGAAATTAATTTTGGTTTAAAGGGCTGTCTTCAGGCAGAACTGCATGTTGTCTTGAGGGCACTGAGTCAGTAAAGCCAAAGAGTTAAATACTGCCAGGCATCTCCAGGTAAGGTTGGGTAGACTAAAGCCAATTTTATTTATATATCATTTCTTTCAGAGGGTAAAGTTTAAGAGTATAATAAAGTTCAAAAGCCTTAGGGATACCACAGTAATAAAATACCATATAGACAGAAGTAACAAGTCAGTATTGAATTATCACCTGACATGAGATGTGCAGACTTATAAAAATCAGCTTCTTATGAAGACATATCTGTGCTTATTATGGATGAAGTTTCAGAACATATTTCTTGTATTTTACTTGTTCGTTCTTTCTAAAAAACTGTTTAGAAATCAGAATCCTTTTGGAAAAGAATCCTTTTGGAAAAGAAAAAAAAAAGTATGACAAACTCCATGGCAAGTCTCTTATGTTTGAGCATAATTAATACTCTGTGGCCATTTCTGTGTGCATTTGGTGCTTTAGCCCTTCTGTGGTAGTATTTCAAATACAGTGACAGTGACTTTTAACGTGATATCCAAAAATTGCTGCTAATTTCTCTCTTACTATAGGAAACAACAGATCCTATACTTGATGTGTGATGCCATTTCAAAAGTCAAGTTTTGTAACATTACTTTCCAGTAACACTGTAATAACTTTCCAGTTTTGTAACATCAATCATTTTTCATAATTGTAGTCCCACAAAGTTCAAGAGAAATTGCACCTCTCTTTTCAGCTACCTTAACGGTTTAGCAGTTTCACTTAATTGAATAGAAATCCTATTTGTGACTCAGAAAGCTCTTTCACATATTTGATTTCTGATGTCGTGTCATTAACATAAAATTAATCATTACTTGGTTTCTCCATACCTACAGCAGATATGTTCTTACCTAGGAGGTAGGAACATATTGCCTGCTATAAATATGTAAGTTAGCTATGTTTTGCAATCATGTTGGTATATTCAAATATTTAAATTATAACGACTGTCATAAAAGCCTAAAAGTTCATAATTACATTTGACAGTCTCAAAAAGTATGGATAGTTCTCTTTCACTGTAGCATAGAAAATACTGAATTGTGCACCATCTAGGCTAGGAAAATGAAATCCTCAGAAACACTATTACATGTTCGTTGAAATCTAAAATGAAGGAATAAAGCCAATTACATGAATTTCATTTGCAGAAAAAACAACAATGTTCTATTGGCAAATAGATAGATATGTTTAGTAAAAAAAAAAATCCTCTTTTATAAAATAAATTAAAGAAGTGTCATTGAAAAATGGACTGTCAGATTGGTGCTAGTCTAATGCTGTTTCTGCAATGAACATTATGCATTAGTGAGCTTAGAGCAACAAGCTGGAATTATTTTGAGATACTACATATTATTTCTTTAGAATAATACAATCAGCTATTCCATCTCAGACAAATCGGTCCCTTAAGCTATAATGTATCCTGATTATTTATCTCATAAGCAGCCAAATGGAACAGAAAAAACCAGGAGTTGTACTTTCTTACTGAATTTCTCCTATGTGGTAAACATGCTTGCAGAAACAATTAAGCACCCTGAAAAGAACATCTCTCATTTCCTGTGAAGCATAGCTGAATTTGGGAACCAGCATCTGTGAATACAAGAAAATTGCTGCAATACCTGGCTAGTCTCTACATATTTATGAATAAATTGTCATTTACAGTGACCTTCATTGCTTATGAAATGTGATCATGTTTTTTAGGCAGTTTTATCTTTTTTATTTTTAACATACTATAATCTAGATGAAATATTTAATATATTTTGAGAACGTCTGTCTTTTATTTGCATACGTCTTATTTATGTCTATTTTCTGGTAAAAATCTATGGAAATGTTCCTATTCTTGATGAAAACAATGCGAGTGCATCCTTGTTACTCCTCACTGTAATTCCTCATTTCAAGGGATTCTCCAGTTAGAGCATAGCCCCATCATCCCAGCTGCTGTATTCTACTCCCAAATCTGAGGGGCAGCCAGGGAGAGATGGGCACTCATCACAGATGAGCACAACCTGGTGCAATGGTGAGGGATGCTGGAGAGCACAGTGTATGGCCTTTGAAATGCAGTGAAGAAAGGCTGGAGTAGAAAAGTATGTGTAAAATCCCTGGAACCTCTTTGTCCTTGTCTGTTTCAGGAGATACTCAAAAAAAGTTCATCTCAATGAAAAAGAATCCTCTGTGGGCTGGGCGAGGTATTGTAAATATGATCTTGAGGAATGCAATGAGGAGACAGACTAATTAATTAGCTAATTATTACTTGGATAACAATAACGCTTATCTTCATGTCCATGAAACACTCCTGGCTAAGGGATGGCTTGGGGTCTAGCAGAACTTGTACTTGCATTATTTGCCATTTTTATAGCACTGCTAAGTGCTGCTCCGAGGAGGGCTGGAAGCCGTGGTAATGGCACTTTATGCTAGCAGGGCTTGTTGGCTGGTGCTGCAGAGGTCTCCCTGCCCACAGCCTCTTCACCTTACCCTCCTGCTTTGTGTTGCCCTCTCCTGGGAAAACAGCCTTGGGTCAGTCAGAGCCTGGACACTACCCCTTGTCTCCCAAGCGGGACCTCGTAGGCACTGCTGCCGCATGAGCAGCACAGGGGAGCAAGTGCCCAGGACAGAATAGGAAGTTAAATCTGCCTCTGGGCTGCGTTTGCAACGTTCAACCACTCCAGGCCTTTCTGACTGCAGCATTTCTAGACTTGCTGTGCACTCAGAATAACCAGCTTGGCTTGGACTTATCTATTTAAACAGCTTGAATGGGCTCAAATAGGGTGAGGGTTTTTTCCAAGAATTTTCTGTCTTGGGTCTTTCTTAATGCTATGAATTTCCTGAGCTCCTTCAGTTACACCTGAGAGCCGTTTAGCTCTGTCTCACTAGGCAAACGTGACAGTTAGCAAGAAAAAAATTTAAATGCTAAAATTTTAGCAGGCAGCTGAAAAGCAGCATTGTAACACAGAACAAAGGACAAAGAATATTTCTGTGGAGTGCTACAAATGACTGCTGTAAAGTTTATTTGCTCCCTACTCTCACCTTCATACCTTGTCCCAGAGTCTTGCTGACTGCACTGACTCATGTGGACTCAATCAGAAGTTTTGAAGCACAACAATTTGAAAAATGCCCATTTCTTTGTAAAAGGACAGAAATGGTATTTATACATTACTAGTTAAAAGTATCAGCTACTTAGCAGATATTAATTAACACAGAAATTTCTGTGTTTAACAGTAGGCAGGATGATCTGCAAAGTCAGCCGTGGACACAAAACACTCTCATGTTGGTTCTCTTGCCTCTGACCTGGCAATAAGGCAAGGTGAACAGCTGAATGTGCAGGGCTGGGAAAAGCCAGGCTTTAACAAAGAAGTGGTAAAAAGTATCTAGATTTTCTTTTTCTTTTACTGAAGCATTTCTAAGTAGCAACAAAAAAGACAGATGCTGAAGCTGTGGTTTGTCATCTTGATTGCCGCAGGCTGATTCTGTCACCAAGTCATTTGACTGGGCTCCTCTCCCCCTCATCTACAGTCAAACCACAGCACTCTTCCCTCACTTCTGAAGGGTGTTGTAAAGCTTAGTTAGTACAAAGCCCTTTGAGCAGAGATTAAAGGGAGTAATGCTGGATGTTCCTCCTCCTCCGACTTCAGGTTTGAAGCTGATACGGAACATTGCCCTTCATCAGCTGGTGCGACTCGGGTGCCACATAAAAGGACAGGCTACTCTCAGAAAAACCTCCTTGAGATGGACAGCAGTTTCAAATGCATCCAGCACTGCCCCAGCTCCATTTCAGCTGGGTCCAACTGCAAATGTTGCACTGGTAGAAAAGCACAGAATTAGGGCACATACTGAATCCACCTGAACAGTAAGAAGAATCCTGGGAATATAAGAGATTTCCTGAGGGACACCCTTAGCAAAAGCCCCTTCTCTTGTGGTAGGAAGTCACTGGGTGTATTTTCATTAAATCCCTAAATAAATAAATAAATAAATAAATAAATAAATAAATAAATGCTTTATTTTTACAAGGTTAAATAAAACCTGTGAAAAAATCTGTGAACATCTTAATATTTAAAGCACATCCTGGAACTTCACCCTCAAATAATTCAACAAGACAGCAGTCATAGGACCAAGTTTCTTTTATACATCATTTTATAATAAAGTCAGTGGAAAATGGA
>VZTH01016537.1:0-17074 GCA_013397815.1 Aleadryas rufinucha | reverse complement strand
TTGGAGGAACTCTTTAAAAATTACGGGGGGGGTTGGGAATTCCTTTTTAATTTTGTTTTTTTTTTTTTTTTTTTTTTTTTTTTTTCTGTAGGCGGGGTAGCGAGAAAGGAGGGAGGGAAGGAGGGTGAAGTGAAGGATTAGTCTGGGTAAACAATGAAGCCTCAATCTGGATGGTTCAAAACTCAGGATAATCCTAGCAAGTTGGGAGCTCTGCAGTGGGATAGTTTGAAATGTAAATGTGACATTCTCCTTGGTAAATTAACAAGACATAACTGCAGGCTCTCCTTGTTACTACAGTCACATTCAAAGAGTCACTTGTTCTCTCTCTTCTCATCTAATGCTATGACAATAGACAGTCACCAGGAGCCTGCTTCAAATAAATATCAAATCAAGCCTTTATCATATCCAGAAGTGACATATGCACTGAATTATCTTTTATTCATTTTACAAAGAATTTTGTTGCTATGAACACCATATAACAGGATGCAGCTGGGATGACAGCCCCTCTCCCCCATCCCCTTAACACCAATTTCTTGCATGCTTCCACAGAAAAATGGGCAGAAGGTATCAACATGATTATGAAGCAAAAATTTAAATTTTATTATGCAATTGCCTAAATGGAGATGATTGATCATGTTTTGTTCCTGAACATCTTTGAGGGATTTATTGAAATTTTTATTCTATTACTTTAAAAAACACTGAAAAGACGTCCTCACCTACCATTAAAATACCCTGCCAATAACGATCATGAGCTATCCTGTCAGCTGATATGATGTGGCATCTCTACAGTACAACTCCTGCTAATTCCATCTGTCCCTAACAGAGAGGCGCGTTCTCCTGTTCAAATAGAAATGGATGGTAGCATTATTGTAGCATCTTTATTGCTTCCTGTTTTCTCAGGAGAGACCTGAGAATGGGAATGCTGTGGAGGTGACCCTTGCCCTGTGTTTTGTCTCACTCTTAGGGCTGTTTAGCGTAAACTTGTCTATGGTCCCTCGAGGAGGGTCGCCAGGGAATAGCTGCCATACGCTTATCACAACCTGTCTACTCAATGCCTTTTTGTCTCCAACGTGCTTTCTAGCCTCTTCTCAGCCTCCAACTCACTGTTAAACTCTTTGGAGACATGCCAGAGCGGGAACACCTAGCTCTTCACAACTTAGTGGTAAGAATTTATTCTTCAGAAGGGTTGCAGGGCACTTCTTTCATTACCAAGTGCATAGGGAGTGGTAGGATGATTTTCTTTGTGAACTTTATCAATAGCTCCACAATTGTGATATCCCAGCATTTCAGAGATGAAATACATTTTAATAGAATATTTTGAGCATATCTTTTTCTCTTAACCTGAAAGCTGCCTCACTGTGTTGCTTATAGCCCACAAGCTGTCCAGAGGAAGCTTCTAGCCACGTTTGCTGCATTATCTTAGACAGCCATTCAGACATCATCTCAGTAAACCCTCCTTTAAACTTGTGACATAGTAGTGCACTGCACGCTCAAGCTTGGACATCCTCACCAGAAATAAATGCTGATCTTTGCAAAGCTCTAATGAGTATTATTCTGGTTGTACATATCTGCAGTAAAGAGATAGCTGTTTTCTGCCTGTGGCACTGGTATTACTTTTCACATGTATTTTAAAAATATGACAGAGATCAAGGTGTCTGAAAATAAATTCTCAGAAAGAAAGCACTACCAATGCTTTAGCACACTCATTAATCTCTCAAAGCTAGGTTGCTCCACAACAGAAGCTGGCCAGTTATCAACAGCAATCCTTTCCCAGAGGGTTTCATATAACTTAAGCCTTGCCCACATGCTAAAATAGCTTCAATTAAACATTACTTTCCATGTGCTCACATAAATTCTCACGTCTCAACAGAGATTTTTTTTCTGTGGTGATTTTATGTGCTTCCATTGTAGTCATTACTCCTCTTCAAAAGTGAAATATGCTTTCTGTATTGTGAGTAAGATATCTAACTGGTACAAGCTGTCAAAAGGTTGCTAAAATTTAAGCTATGTCTTTTGCTAAACTGATGTTCACATTTGGACATTCCCAGCAACAGCATCAGTACCATAATAAGTCAAGATCCTTAAGTGAAGGATCACAAACATCCCTAAGAAATTCCAGGAAAACTTGCCTGTTCTGTGGTAACTCAGGTAGCACTGCCCATTTCCGAAAGGATTTTCAAAGATCCCTTAATGCAGTACTTTAGCCATGAGCAGAATTCTTGGTGTTTTCCTGCAACCAGAATATAACGGAAAATATCAAGAGTTATGACTCTTTAAAACATAATTTCTGCATTTCTGGGTACTTTGTTTACCATTGTTTTTGTGCTAAATGGTTGCATTGTCCAGAAAGGACTTTTGTGAACATCCAAGTTCAAAAGACCCCTTGTAATACTGACATTCCCAGTCCTGCAAAAGGGAATGGGATGTACACACTTCTAGACAGCAGCAAGACAGACAGTGGTGCTCCGTGCTAACAGAAGCCAGCCTCATTTGCACGACAGCACCTCATCACAACACATACCCTTTGGTATCAAAGGGTTTGGAAATAAAGGCAACCACATTTCCCAGCCTGATTAGCTGTGGTAGCAAAACTGAATCCAGTTAAAAAATTCATCATAAACCCTGCATTACCTGGGGAGTTAGTCTTAGAATTTCAGGGCTGCAGGCAAGACTGCAAGACTGCAAACTAAGGACAGTGTTTTCTGACTTCATTACCTGATCAAATGCCATTCAGAATTCTCTTGATCTTTTCTCAAAGGGAAGACATGAGTTTCTGTATTAATGTCCTTGTAAAAATAACATGGGTGCTAGAGATCTGCAGCAGTTCCACTGTTTAAATAGGACATCCCAATTCATGACTTGGAGAGTCTGTTTCAAGTCCCACAGTGGCTTACTTGGCAAGTCATTCAGAGCCAGACCTACATGCACCCGGGTGCCTCACTCAACCATGTATGAAGCTGTTGTAAGTGAGAACTCGGCTTCTCAGTGCATCTGCAGTATGTTCAAGCTGAGTAACTCTGCTCTTTCTGGGTAAGTCTACTCAGCACAGCATTGTCCTGAGTGAATGAACTCTCCAGATGAACCTGTCTTTTTGTCTCATTCATGTGATGCTTTGCTGTGGCCAATAACACTTCTGATTCCTACAGCAGTGGCAGACCCTCTGTGCCATGCTTTACCTGGCTTTTAGAGTACTGACAATGCCATAGAGGCCATATGCTGTGAGGCTGAACTAATGCACTTTTGTAAAAATAACCCTTTGAGATCTGAGGAGAGAAAGAGCTTATAGAAATGCAAAGTAGAATAGCCTGTCTCTGGCCACTGCTGTTAATAGTTCCACAATTGATTTCAAACACCATGGTTTTAATTCATGATTGAAATTTGCCCTTGTGTTTGACAGGAAATGGGCAACATCAGAGAAAGCACTGAAGTGACTATGTGCACTTACTACTAGAACATACAGGTTGACAAGTAGTTTTAGAATTCAAAAAGAATTTTTAATGTGATGTCCTAGCACAGCAGTTGATTCATATATACCGGTTTGTGATCTGCAAGATAAAAATGCTGATTAACTATGACGCAAGAATGCTTTAAAGTAGAACACTTTGATTTCCATATTTTCTGACAGACACAAACTAGTTATTGAATAACATTTGCATGATTTCTCTGTCTTATATCCTTAATCAAATTAAAAGATTTAAAGGAAAATGCATTATTTATAATGCTTTTATGTAACAGGATTTCATCTTAGCCTGTTGAGCATTTATTTATGGCAAGTACAGCTATTTTGACAGAATTTGATACTGTCCAAAACCTGAAAAAAAAAAAAAAGGGGAAATACAGTAAGGAGTACATTATAGCATTTCCTTGACACAGGAATATGTGAACAGCAGCAAGAAGAGTCTTCTGAGGGTCTAAATTTGACAGACATTTCATCCTCTGCAATCATTTTCTTCTCATGTGCTGCTATGTTGCAGCTGAAAGGTTTTTGCTTCCCCCACACCACACAGAAATGACAATTGTCCAAAGGTGTAACTAGTTTTCACCCAGGATTTTGGACATTGTGATCAAATAATGAAGTTAAAACCAGAATAGCATATTGCCAATGGGATGAAAAATATTATAAATACTGGAATCAAATGAAAAACGGTTCGTATAGAAGACGACTTTCAAAGAAATATGCAAGTCCTCAAACACTATGTAAATGGCAGGAACAAATCTATTTTTTGTTTAGAAAGATAGTACTAATTGTAAAATTGGAAATTTATTAGCTTTAGTCCGCAAGATCATTGATTAGCTTCACTCATTCACATTGCAAATCATCCCTCCTTGCATGCCTGGATGGACTTTTATCCAGTTTTCCTAATTTATTTTTTCATAAATGGTTATCTGACATTCATTCCTACACTATATATCAAACAGTACATAAAATGATTTACAAATCTCATAAAATCAAATGTCTCTTTTCATTGACTTGTACAGAACTTTAATATTGATATGACTTCATTCAATTTGGCTTGGTTTGATCTTTTTCATTCTCCTGTCTCCCTCAGTGCTTAAAAAATAAATGACGGACTTAGAGTTCATTGGGCAAAATGATTTGATTTGACATCCATGTTCCAATAAACATAACATTGTCACTGTATTTTCCTTTGGAGCATGATTAAGCATAGGACTACCAATATTTAGATATGCCAGTATTAGTCCCTAGTAAAATGGATGACAAATGGATGACAAATGGATAAGGACATGGGGAAGACAGATACAACTGGAAAGAAAAACTACAAACAACCCTTTCTTGGTCTGCTTTACTGCAGAGAAAACAGAAAATTTGAGTCCAACCATTTCATGAGATCCCCTCTTGTCAAAACCACAGCAGTACTAGTGGACAGTGTTTCCTTGGACTGGGAACTACTACACCTCAGGTGGATTCCCTGTTTCTGTCACTTTGAGATCCTGTGGAAAAGCTGGGTAGAGGAACTACTCAGAAACCACAGCTCAGAGAAGCATCAGCAGACCCCATCAAAACAAAGAACTTTGGATAATATAAGACCTCTCTGGAGTTTTGACTAGATTTTTCCCCATGTGTTCAGATAGATATTCCAATTATCTGCCTCTTTGCATTTATTCCACAGCTCTTCTTCTTGGCCTTTCTCCTTGTTTTCTTTTCCCTTCATATCTTGTAATCTCCTTTTCATGATATTAAAAGGGAACTAATCTCTTCCCTTTCAGTACAAATGAAATTAAACAAAACTAGTGTTTGCCTTGTCAGTTGATCACTGTGTTTGGATATCATGCCCCTCTTTCACATCTCTTTGTGCAGGGCAAGTCATTTTTCAACAGTTAAAGAGTCAATGTTGGGGAACAGAATTCCTAAGGGACCAGAGATAGGTGGCAACAGGAGGAGAAACAGCCTCTGAGACTGAGCAGTGCCAATGCAGGGGTACCACAGGACACATGACCAGACAGACAGCGCTCAGACCTCCCGGCCCAGTGAGCCCAACCTCTCCCACCCCATATGCAAAAGAGAGAAACCTCTGACCTTGACACCCAGCCCAAAGCACCATTTCTTTGCACCTATTAAAGGACAGTGTAATAATTGCTCTGAAACAAAATCACTTTTAGTTGGAGAAGTTTGTCTGCTCTGGGGAAAATAATCTGTACTGCAGGAATGGTAAAGTTTTTCTGCTAGTGTGATGACAGTGTATTCTTCCATGCAGCAATCCCTAAATAGTTCTTCATAGGTCAAACATGACTCCAAATTGTTTACATGAAGACAGTTCTGTGAAATGGACTTGGAGCGCTTCCAATTAAACCAATTCATGAAGAACTCACATTGAGACATTTTTGTGAAGAGAAACTGAACTGAAATGAACAAGCAACGGATTCAGGCCTAACAGGATGAGCACATGTGTAAGACTCAGAAGATGGCAGGATACACTTGGCTTTGACAAAGCTTGACTTTTGCCTTTGGTTAAGTCACTTGCCTCTACTTGGTCCCATTTCATAATCTGTAGAGTGAGCTTGCTGAAATTTATTTTCCTTCCAAAGTGCTTTTAGTTTCCTCTCTGAAAGTTTTCATTATAGGCTGGCTGATTACTCTTCAAGTCTATGTATTCTGAAATTTCCATATCAAGATCAGATCAATTAGTCTGTGTTAGTTTGCTGTCTCTCAATAATGGTCAATGATTGATTCATCAGGAATTCAAGAGTTTTACAATGCACATAATGGCATTATAGATAAAAATAATTCGCATGAGAGAACATTTCTTCCTGGCTCAAGCTGGTGATCGGCTTACGCTTTGAAGCATGTGGGCTGATAGCCCTTGTAATTTTATCCTTCCAACTGTAACTGCAGAAGCTTTTTTTACAGTATTCATATGTGTCTAATCCTTTTTTAGCATCTTGCCTAAGCTGGGTTGCCTCAATAATTCACTTTGCATTTGCTCAGGTTCTGATATAGGTGAAGACTTATAATATTCAGGACTGGTTCCAAAGCTCAGCTTCTTGGTTCTTCAAAATTCACAAAGAGCCTTGCCTGAAGGTTTTTAGTCATGGCTTCTTGGAAAATGTTGTGATTATACAGAATAAAATGAGAATATTAAACAGCATCCCAAGTTTACCAGTATGCTTACTGCATAATGCAGTGGCTTGTTTACAAGATACAACAAATGAACACATATCTATTAACAAAAATTGATGATGAACAATTGCTGTAATTTCTCCTTGCTTGGAAAACACCTCTTGCAAATAAATTGGGTTAACAGTAGTTTGGTGATTGGCTTTATCTTGCAAACAAGAAAATGAACAACATTAATGAATTCACTTCGGTAACATTAAGATTGTGATATAAGAAGCAATAAAAATTTATGGGCTGTTATGGGGAGTGGGTGTAAGCAAACTTAAACTAGAGGAGCTTTTTGTCCTAGATGTTGTGTTGACATTGCACCTCAGTTTCTGAGGTTTGTAGTTGCAGTGGCACAGTAGAAATGGCTTAGTGAAACACCAAGATATTTGTCTGTTCTGCTGAGGAATCTGTAAAGCACTTGTGTTGGTGAATAGAAACTGAACACAAGAATGAAAATATTTAACACTAACGTTAAACACTAACCAGTGTCTTCACTGGCAGAAATATGTTGTATAGAATACACATGGGAAGGACTATTACATGTTCCCTGTGTCTACATATGCAGTTACAACCTGATGTTTTATGAACAGGTCTTCTCAGACACAAGTGTCATATATGAACATCATGGCTGATCTTTTGCATAATTATTTTGCCCTACCTGTGATGAGGATTAATTGCATATGTTATGTTAATCACATGTTTGTTAATTGTTGGTTGTTAATTGCACAGTTGTTAATTGGTTAAGTACAGTTAAAGTTGTTAAGGTTATTCCTAGAGCCACAGNGGTGAAGAACTGGTGCTGGGAGCTGGCCTCTTCTCTCTCTAAGAGAGACTTTTATAATTGCTTTGAGCCTCGGACTAGCCGGAGTTCACCCCAGCACCATACAGCTCCCTGTCCTAGGGCAGCCGTGCGGTGGCCCGGGGTCCGATCGCCGCGTACCCGGTTCTTTTTGCTCTTTTTACTTTTGGCTTTTATTTTGGACATTCCTGGGACGCTTGCTGCTACCAATAAACATCTTCTACCTCGCAGCAAGAGAGTTGTGGCTCGATTTTCACACAATTGTATTTTATTTTAAAATAAAGAGAATGGTCAGAAAGATATAAACAAAAGAAATTAATAAAAACAATGGAAACACATGGACTTCCCCACTTTTCAGCTTTAGGGAATTCCAGAGCTTATCCTTGGCTGAATATTCTTCCCTGCCTAATACATAGAAGTTTGACTTTGACTTCCAGTGAGGACAAACACTTTGTTTTGGAAAATATTTTAAAATGCTAATATGACTATTTCCTTTTTTGGATGGATTTAGTAAGATATACCTTATTCAAATAAAAGCAAGAAACACCAGTACACCCACTGCTTGCAGACTAACACCAAGAAGGCTTCAGGAAATTCAAGTCTTGTTCTAGAGCCTAGTCTAGACTACACCAGGAAATTCGCAACACAACACAAGACTGAGAAGAAGTATGATAAAAGTTTTGATAGATAACTTCTTCCGGATTTGGGAACTTACATGGTAGTATTTTACTCTAACTTCCTCTGCCTTCTCTCTTCTGTGCACACACAAATGGTAAGTCTCTGTGCTGTGAACAAAATAAGCCTCTTTCCAATCTAATTCTTTCCTAGTAGGATACTGATAAAATAGAACCCTAAGGAAATCTGCACAATCCCAGGAAGCAGTCATCTCCTTGCTGAAGCCATAGAAGAGAAGGATCAGCCCCTGCGAGTGAAGGCTGTGGCAAGTTAACAGGTGGTCTGGGGCACCTGAGCATCATGTGCAGTCATATATCATTTACATAAGAGATCTCATCTGTGATTCTTTGTGCTAATTTCTTCTTCTATTGCTTCCTCCTCCTCATTTTTGAATTTAAATGTTTGTGAGACACTATTGTGTAGCAATCCTGGAGAATTAAATAGTCTAGATATGTCCCATGAGTACTTCATGACATGAGTACTTTAGAAGTCTGTAATTTTCCCATTTAATGGGTCATGAACTCACCCCACTGACTGTACTTCAGAGAAGTCTAAGCTTATGTGTGTCCTGTCTTCTGCTTGAGTCTGAAATTTCAGGCAATACCCATTTTTCCTTTCTCTTGTGATTATTCTAATGATTTTGGATTATTTTGTTCAGGAAATAGGTTGACACTACAAAATGCATTTCAGAATGGCAACCACACAGGGTGGCAGGGAATCATTCTGGGCAACTACTCACTAATAGGCTGCATATTACAAGTGCTTAGAGATAATTTGTTTTGTAATTGTTTGAATAAAACACTTTCACAATAGTTTTCTAAAGAACATACAAATGCAGAGTTTCCAAGAGAGTGCCACTGTGTCAAGAAAATGGTCTCAGAGGCAATGGTGTGACCAAAAATCATTCCTAAGCTCACAACTGATAATCATGAGGCAAGTCAGATTTTCAAAATAGTCCAAGAACAAAAGCAATATATACCACTTACTATGCCCAACTGTCACAGATTTCAGTGATGAAAATGTTTACATGGGCACATAATTGCCTTCTGACAAATGGCTAAATAAAACCTCCTACCTGAAATTTGTAATGTTAATGTTGCCATTCTAGTGTCACTTTCTGCTTCTCTCTGTGGGAGCGAATCCTGCATCCCAAAACCAGAGCCTTGCTGAGTCTGCTGGCCATATCCTGGAGAAACTCTGAAATGGCCTGAAAGAGACAAATTAGGCAGCACTTCAAAAGCACTCTACAAAAAGCATGGTAGGCTACAAGAAATCTGTAATGCAGCTATGTGAAATCTGCTAAGAGAGCAAATGCCAGGTCAAGCTCTGAGACAGTTGGAGTAATTTGTTTTTCCTTGGTCCTAAGACTACATACCAAGACCCTGAAATCCTTTGCAGTGAGTCTGATTTAGCATCAGGAAGGTGAAAAGTTTGCTTTACATCAGCCATGACAATCTGTAAATATTAAACCCAAATCCTCTTTAAATCAAATCAAGTTTTCCCCATGTAATTTTCGATGTCACTGAATTCATACAGATTGTAAAGAAAATGGAAAAGGCTGTTCATTGTTCATGAATGGACCACAATTACAGGTATAAAAGGAAACAATTTTCTTAATGTCTCTTATACTCCTGGAATGTGATTGATGGTTGCTGTTACTAAAACAGCAGAGAAAAATCACTTAATGACAAAATAATCTTTTTGTTAGGCTGCAAAGATGTCATGGGGATTGTATTCCTCTAAAGCATGCATTCTTTCTATAAGACTCTCAAAGGATTTCAGAGCTTCATTACCATCTGTTCTACATAAAGGAACCCAACACAGGGAGGAAGAATAGGTGCACTAGGGATACCAGGTGGAAAAAACAAATAAAAAGAAAAAAAAGAAAGAAAAGGGAAAAAAGAATCTGTGTACTTGAAAGACTAAAACCAGAAAAGGTTACATTGCCGTTATCTCTGTAATCTGTCCATCGATCTCTGCTACTAATTGACTTCGTTAGATGAAACCACTTTTAAAATGGGGTTTGATGAATAGGACTGAATACTGAGATTGCATGTGAGAATAGGAGAATGGACTCCATTTCCCTTTTGGTGCTGTGTTTCTATGACTACTGCTGAGACTAGGAATCAGACAGAACCAGTCTCCCTTGTGAGAGAGTCACAGTGTCTAGGTACCACCAAATATAATTCCCTTTTGTTACAAGGCATGGACTTTGTGCCACGCAAAGAGTAAATAACACTAATTGTAATAAAGGTTATTGGGAGAAAAGCAGCAAGCTTAGATCGTTATCATGAGAACATTTTCCTAATTCGTGGCATGTTTGTGCCAACATTTACTGCTATATTTTTTCTTAATGTAATTGTTTGCTACTAAAACCAGTCTCAGATAGAAATAAATCTATTAAGTTTACTAGGTGATGAGGGAAAAGTAGTCACAAAGGTGTTTCTTAAAAGGAGATATTGTACTTACAAAATCCCGATGTTAATATCTTCACAATAGTCATTACTTTATGGCACAAATGATGAATGATAGTTCCAGTATATTCATAAATGTTTATTTTCTAAGGAAGCCTGATTTATTGTTTAGCAACCGTACATTTCTCAGGAAGGATTGAGCAGAACTTTGTCAGCTCATGTTCTGAAGAGGGTTTTCTCTGCAGCATTCAGTGGTGATTGCTGCTGGAGGAAGGATAACAAATTAAATGGCTCATTGATCTGTTCCAGCACAGAAAATCCTACATTTCTCTGTATCTATTGTACTACTGAATACCCAAAGGCTTAATGTAACTCTCTCAACAACTTCATATGACAATATGTGAGAAGCCTTTGAAATCAGGACAGTCCTGTAAAAATCACAGAATTGCAGTATCATTAAGGTTAGAAAAGAGTCCAACCATTAGCCTAGCACTGCCAAGTCCACTAAAAAATGTCTCTAAGCTAAGGGGACATTAAATGTCCCTAATTAGGGACATTAAATGTCCCTAAGTGTCCCTAAGCTGGGAGGAGACACAGCCAGGACAGGTGACCTTAACTGACTACAGGCATAGTCCAGACCATATGACATCATGTTCAGTATATGAAGAGGAGGGAAGAAGGAAGAAGCAGGGACGTTTGGAGTGATGGCATTTGTCTTCCCAAGTCACTGTCACCCATGATGGAGCCCTATTTTCCTGGGGATGGCTGAACAACTTCCTGTCCAGGGGAAGTAGATTGAATTCCTTATTTTGTTTTGCTCATGTGGAAGACATAATTATATTGCTTTTTAATATTTATAGTTATTAACAATTAATAAAATCTCAATTTTAGGATCTATGTACCCACTTAAAAATGAACATTGCTATATTTGAATCAAGCAGAGGACATCCCACACACAACAGCCTAAACTATGAAAAATCTCATCTCCTAAGAGAATCAAGGATATGTAGTGGAAAATCTCCACAGAATATGAGTGGTGCCAGTGGTACTCCTTAACCAGTACCTCCAGGGTACAGTCAATGACTGTATCTTCAGCTGTGTAGGAATGATCTCCATGGTCCAAGGTATGGCTGTAACACATTTCTTCCATGAGATTGTTCCTTTACACTGTCAGTGACACCACCACCAGCACCCAGGTTTTATAATATTTTGCTGAACAGCAGTCAGACTATTTAATCTGAATTAGATCTTGTCAATAGGACAGGTTTACCTCTGGTGTAACTGTGCAAAAGTCAAAAATGTAAAAGTATGGAAAGACTTGGTCTGTTGAATTTATTGAGTAAATGAGATGCATACGAATCACAAGCCATATTCTATCTTTGGACACGTAGATTCAACTTATGTTGTGTCTAGTGAAGGCCATGAATTTACATCTGTTACTGAAATATGGCTCTAAAAACTGTGTCATTAGCTTAATGCAAACATAATTATCCCTGATGTGCTAAGCAAGCAATGCCCTGACTTCTGACCTTGTGAAAAGCTGCTGACCCCATGTGTGAGCTGATCAACCTTGTGTACTTCAGTGAAATTCTGCTAAAATCTGTGAGCCTGGAATCTGCAGGGGAAAAAAGTAAATCACTGACAATGAATTAAGATTTTCTTTGCAAATAAATTTCACTGTTGGTATAAAAATATCACATTATTTTCGAAGCAGGGCTGCAGAAAGACCTGAATAGATGCTAAAAGTATATGATATTTTCTCACTGCCATGAAGATACAGTGAGAAAAGGCTTGGGCTTTTTGTTCATAGGTGTTTGCTTCTAATGAGATACTATGAAACTGGGATTTGCAGTTTAGGTTTTAGCATCTGTGGCTTTATTACATGCTACTTAGGTTATTCAGATAATTCATTCTGGAGACCGTTCCTGACAAAGCAAGCTTGTCTGTAAGGAAAGTGAGCATCTTCCATAGCTCAGAAAGAAAAAAATCTCTTATTCCCTTCTCATAGAATCATGAAGTGTCTAAAAAAGTGAACTGCGAGGAAACATAGGCAGCTGGGTTGCTGGCTATTGATCTCCAAAATTGATCAATGTGGTGGAGGCATTTTGAAAAGGACTCTAATATTTATAGTATATAGAAAACATGTAGACAATATTAAAAGTGTCCATCACTTAATGAATTGCCTTTTTGTGCTAAAAAAGAACTAATGTACATCAATGTATAATTTGACATATCCCCCTTGGTATTTTCATCTCCTCACAAGGAAGATGTAGTGCTTGAAAAATGTTTTGAGCCTCTCACCCTATTTCTGTAACTGTTACACAGAGGAGAACAAGGAGTCTATGTGGCACCAAAAAAGCAAGCAAAAAGGGAGCTGTGAGACATGAGAGGTAAGCACAGAAGGAAACTGCATTTCTGAGTACTTCTCTAGGAGCCCTGCTGGGGTTTTAAGACTGTTTGTGACAAGATGGTCAAACTCTCTGCTTCTGGATAGGTCACTTAATTTTTTTGTTGTAGTAATTGCGCTAACAAAAGCTGGCATTTCAGACGTTGTGGCAGCTGATCAAACGCGGGAAATGCAGATGGTGAGAGCCCAGAGCCCAGAACAGGCTAGAACAAACAAGGTTTATCCACCTTGGGTCTGGCAGCACCCTCCTTCCCAGGGCACGGGGATCTGCAGACCAGTGAAACACATGCTGTGCTTTTTTCTTGGGGAAAAAAGTGGCACAAAATGAGAGAGCCTTGATAAAGGAAGTGAGCTAAAGAAAATTCTCATTGCTCCAACTCAGCAGAGCATCGTGCTACATTTCTGTCTATGTTTCTGTGATTTTTGAGGAAACTCAGTAGAAACCAACTCTTGATATCAAGCTAAGGAAACCACTAAAAGTGTGACATACATTAGCATTCAAAGTGTCAAATGTGTTTCTCTCAAAGTGTTAGAAATACTAAATCTGCAAGCCTCAGTGAAAGGCCAAACACCTGACAATCATTGTTACAATCAACTATTTCAGTTAGTTTATTTTAACCATAAGAGAAAGATCCAGAGCAGGTATTTACATATGGTCTTTACAGACATATCCTGGCATTTCTTATCAGATTGCTCGCTCTCTAATTCGAACACATGTAAATTTTTTCTGGGATGAGAACTGATGTGCCCAACTGCTCCCTCCTTCCAAACAATACAGGTTTGAAGTTATAAAATAAAGGGAAGGCACTTGGTAATGAAAGGCCCTGCGAGTCTCCTGCACACTTCCTATTTGTGCCAGAAGGAGTTCCTTCCTTATGTGGGAGCATTATGCCACAGTACCACATGATGCATTAACTGAGTACTAGCAATGGAAATAACACAGTTTGTCATCTGGCTCTTAGGAGGAGTGTGAGCATCGCATTCTCCGTCTAAACACTGATGATGTCTTACAGAGCTAAAGTCCTGACCAGGCAAATACAGGAGTCCTGTCTAACCTGGGTATTTCTTCTCACAAATACTGCAAATTTTACCACAACTGCTCTCAACTGTTACTTAACCAGATTTATTGAAAGGTCCTGTGTTCTGCTTCATTAAAACACTACATTGGAACATTTTTCTTGTGATAGCCCTGTGTAATCTGACTCTACATTATCCTGGTTAATATTCTTCTCTTCCACCATATCCCCTGACAGAGAAAAGCGGAGAAGGATTTAATAACAATAAAGAAAAAGAAAAAAATGCATTATTTTTAAGAAATAAACTGAAGAATTCTTGCTGATTCCTGTCTTTGGGAAGCTGATAATGAGGATCTGAGTAGGCATTTTTTTATTTATTATAATGAAGTGAAAAATGTGGAAAATTAGCATAGAAGTCCTTAGTGGATGTTATGGAAATAAACAAGAAAGAAAATACCAAACCCCAAACAAAACAAAAATAACTCTGGAGAGGAAAATAAATTAATTTCAAGAATAATATAATGCCATGCAGACCTGCTCTTACAGAAAACCATCAAGTTAATTTAATTCCACAAACCCCATTGCTCCAAGAAAATGTTGTTTAAATCAATTCATTCTTTCATTATGCCGCTTAAGAACACCATGAACTGATGAGAAATTACTGAGATGACTTTCATGTATCAGAATCCCTTCAGTTTCACTTCATTTTCTATCCTGACATGGGATTAATGTGCAGTATTTGCATGCTAAAATAGTATATTTAATTGTAAAAGTGCTGTTGTTAAATTACCTTGCAATGAGTTTATTTTAAATGGTTCATTAAAGTTTTTAAAATAGCTTGCTGCACGATTGCATCTCTGCACTGCTTTAGTGGATTACATCTCCAACCAATAGCTGCATTGTAGGAAACTGTGACTTGCTGTTTGCCCTTCAACAACAGATTTTGCACTAGAAACAGTTGTGGGCTCACAGCATCAGATTCAGATAATTACAATACCTGAGCAAAAGTCCACTGCTCTCCAGAACTGCACAAAATTGGTATTGAACTACTATATATAGAAACATAGCATTGTTTGTGTTGGGAAGGATCTCTAAGGTCGTTGAGTCCAACTTTTAATCCAGCACTGCCATGTTCACCACTAAGCTGTGTCCCTAAGTGACACATCTACACTTTTTTTGAACACTGCCAGGGACAGTGATTGCACCACTTCCCAGAACAGCCTGTTCCGATGCCTGACCACCCTTCAGGTGAAGAATATTTTCCTAATATCCAATCTAAACCTTCCTTGGTGCAATTTGAGGCCATTTCTGCTGGTCCTGTGACTTGGTACCTGGGAGAAGAGGCCAGCCCCCACCTTGTTACACCCTCCTTTCAGGCAGGTGTAGAGAGTGATGAGGTCTCCCCTTGAGCCTCCTTTTCTCCAGGCTAAACACCCCCAGCTCCCTCAGCTGCTCCTCACAAGACTTGTGCTTCAGACCTTTCCTCAGCTCTCTTGTCCTTCTCTGGACACGGTCCAGAACCTCCATGTCCTTATAGTGAGGGGTGCAGAACTGAACACATTCTTGTGATTCGAGGTATGGCCTCACCAGTGCTGAGCACAGCAGGCTTCATTGTCTTCACTCCCTCACATCCCAGGTGGTTAGAGACTATAGAAAGATCCCCCTGAACTTTCTCGTTCGCAAGGTGAAGTGTCTTAGCCCACTTACCTTTTTCACGTATCAAAGGTACTCCAGTCCCTTGCTCGTCTCTGTGGCCCTGTTCACTCCAGTAAGTTCACTGCAGTAATTCCATATGTCTCATGCTGGGGGACCCAGAACTGCACCCAGCACTCAAGGTATGACAAGAACACTGAGGAACAGTTCAAAGCATAGCAGACCATCATCAGGAGCCATGGCAGCAAAACCACTCAAGAGCCAGATTATCCAAGCAACTCTATCCATACTCCCTCTAGTAATATTCGCACCTGTCTCTGTCTACATGGTGGAAAAAGGTCTTTCTCTACATTTAAAAGAGCAGAATTTAGCTGTTACTTTCAGTTTCAGCTGTGTACTTCTTATGATAAAAACCATAACCTAAAAGCTGTTGCAAAAATGTAATTTTTAAACCTGGTCTCGATTCATATCTTTGTTGAATGTGCTCATATCAATAGAAATGCAATGGAAGCATCACTCTTGATCTCAATGGGAATTAAGCACCAAAATAGCTTCGAAAAGTCAAGTATAAGTCCTCAGCTTGTAGAATAACAGTCCTATTTTGAATACATGCTGTGGATTTTCAGGGAGTCTCTTGCAAATATGCACAAATAGTTGTCTCTATTTAGGTCAGCTATATGCTTGTGCACTGAAATGTTTCTTTTCTTACATGCTGATATGGAGGAACATTATCCCTTAGGGAAGAATTCTGTATCATTAAACTAATCCATGCTATTACATTTCTATTATTGTTCCTGTGTACATGCATTTTAGAACCCCAAATGGTGCAGATAAATAATACACATTTAGAAAGCCAGTATTATCAGTGCAAGTATCTGCTCCTATTGGTTCTGATTAACTGTACACTTCTTCCCTGTCATCACCTGGCATACGTTGATTAACATGGGGGAAGGGAGAAGAGAAGAAGGGAAAATCTCCCTGGTATACAGAAAGCAAAGATGACTGGAGGTGGATATAGGTTATCTTACAAGTCTTGGAGTTACCTGAAAGCATCCAGGATGGATTTGAGTGTCAGTTACTATCTCAGGCCCTATGCATGTGAATAGCACACCTTCAAGCTGCTCTCTTCTGATACTATCGTTCCACTTGCTCTCCATATTTCCCATGATGCCCTCATATACTTAACCTTAGGCAACAAAACGTACTTTTGAGTTTTGTAAAAGACTAACCCAGCTTTAAATTATACACCAGCTCTGCATGGTAAGATGGTTGAATGAGAAAGCTGCATTACGTCGTTACTCCTAGGTACAGATGTCTATCTGTAAAAGGATATTTTCTATTTTCATACAAAAAAAAAATCATGACCCTTTTTGTGTACTAACAGATGTGCAATAGGCTGGACTGCCTGATGCAATGTTATCAAATATGGTTTTCCTATGATTTATTGTTTTACTGTTATAGACAGGTGTCCCGGTTTGGGCCAAA
>VZTH01016536.1:616441-686653 GCA_013397815.1 Aleadryas rufinucha | reverse complement strand
GCTAGTGGTCAGCGCGGCACATGGTTAGTACCGAGTTTGTATTGTACCAAAGTAATAGGCCGAGTACTATTCTTGCCTGTCAATTGTCTCAGCTTTGTCTAATTCTCAGCATTTTCAAGCCTCTTTTAAAATAAATATCTTTGCTATTGTGTGTGGCATGGTCATTGTCTGGGAATTTTTGACTTGGTTGTGATACCTTAAGAAAAATGTTTATCTTAGGTCCTGGGTCCCTGGAGCCTACTACATTTTTTGTGATGTCTCACAAGGAAAAGAAAGAAAAGAAAACATGTTGGGTTTATATTGCCTCTCTTATGTTCTGTAATAGTTAACAAGTCATACAAAGAAAACCATCTCTGGAGATCATGTCTGAAAAAATACTTAGCAATATTTTATTCAGCTATGACATACATTTTGGAGAGTCAAGGAATATTCTGCAAATTGGTAAATCATCAAGAACAGCTGTCACTTTCTTTATATAAATGCACATGAGTATTTGCAAAGCAATTCACTAATGGAGTAATATATTTCTCAGTGTAAATATGATTTAGTAAACAAATGAGCAAAATTGCTTCCTTTGATAATGACATCAAAATTGGCATTTTTGCAAATTAAAACAGGTAAAGAAAAGAGATCTGATCAAAGCTGTTGCCTTTTTAATACTACTCACAGCTCAAAAGCACTGATTCTTTTTAATAGAACATAAAAATTTCCAAATTAAATGGATTCATGTCTATGTGGAAAGAAGGACATAACAGACAAAATTATATATATAGTTCTTTGAGTGTGATGTCAGTCTCATACATCAGTTCACTCCAGAGGTGTACAATGATTTCACAGGAAATCAATCCAGATTTACATTGATGTTGCAGAGTGGAAATACCTTCTTAGAATTTTGAAGCAAACTTCAATAAATTCTATGATTCTATTGAAATGAATATGTTTGGATAGACAAAAGATAGAAAAACATTTGTGTCAGAGATTATTTAAAATATATCTAATGTAAGAATGGATATACATTTTAATCAAGGGGTGCTTATTTGAGCACTTGACTCACTTTATCCTTCCAATTTTTTGTTACTATGTTTTGCTTCCCTGTCTTGCTTTTAGCATCCAATGAGATTGGAGCGAGAACATTGTGCTCCACAAAATGCAGAGAATAGCTTTTGTGTCTGGTTGCATCTCTTGTTTTCTGGTAACCTGAATATCTGGGACCATGAGACTTTCTGAGTCCTCAATTTTGGTAATAGTAATTGGCCACAATTACTGATGTTCTGACCCCTCTGATTTCCTGTATCTGTGGACATCAAGAATGATTTTCTTGTTGTTTTGTTACTGTTAACAGCTCATTCTCATGGTGTGGGAAATACTTCACCTACAGGGATGATGTCTCTTAGCTGTGTGTTGTGAAAGATTGTATTCTGGTCTTCTGAAAGGTCAAAACATTCTGCTGAAGCTTGATGACAATTTGATAATAGCTTGCTAATTGTCACCTGTGCTGTTCTGCACTCCCATGAAAATATTTACCCTTTGTGACTGGACACAGCTCTGAAAATTCTTTTCCAGTCATGATCCATGTTTTCTTTTTCTGTGCTCATGTTTCAAAGTATCTGTTCTGGTACAATTTATAGTATATTTTCTCTCTGTGTCAGTCAAACTTTTTAACATAATGGTCAAATTTCAGAAATGTGTTTGCAACCTAGTGTACTAATATAAGATAAATAACAAAAGAATTTTTGGGGCAAATATTGCTTTGTTATTTCTTCTAAATTTGATCTGGACCTAAATTGCTGCAATCAGTTGGAGAATTTGGCCTCATAAAAACAATGTGTTTTGTGAAATTCCAATTTTGTAACCCTTTTTTGTTCTTGAATTTCTAATATATTCAAACAATAACAAAAATATACTAAGGAGTAAGATCCTTGACCAGGCTTTATGAGCTCTTCTTCTTGGTAATTACCACAGACAGCCTTTTTATTGAGCATAAAAATATATAAAATATACATAAATAGATTTAAAATACTTATAGAAAAATCATCCTGAAATATTTTCTGAAAAACTTAGATGATTCATTTCCTAGAAAAAAATTTCATACTTTCCTTAATTCACTATAAAATGCATTTAGAGTCATACAATCATTAAGGCTGCAAGAGCCCTCTAAGATCACCAAGCCCAACCTTTGACCAAAAAACACCATGTCAACCTAAATCACAGCACTAAGTGCCATGTCCAGTCATTTCCTGAACACTTCTAGGGATGGTGACTCCATCACTTCCCTGGGCAGCCTGTTCCAATGCTTAACTACGCCTTCAGTGAAGAAATTTTTCCTGATGTCCAGCCTGAACCTCCCCTGGTGCAGCTTGAGGCCATTTTCTTGTCTTATCACTGGTTGCCTGGGTGAAGAGATCAACCCGCATCTTGCTACACCCTCCTTTCAGGCAGTTTTAGGGAGGTGTAAGGTCTCCCCTGAGCATCCTCTTCTCTGGGCTAAACAACCCCAGCTCCCTCAGCTGTTCCTCATAAGACTTTTTCTTCAGATCCTTCACCAGCTCCATTGCTCAGAACTGGACAGAGGATCCAAGGTGTGGCCTCACCAGTGCTGAATACAGGGGCAGTCCCTGCCCTGGGCCACCCTATTGCTGATACAGGCCAGGATGCCATTGGCCTTCTTGGCCAGCTGGGCACACACTGGATCATGTCCAGCTGCCTGTTGACCAGCACTCCCAGGTCCTTTTCCACCAGGCAGCTTTCCAACCACTTTTCCCTGCAATGCTGCCTGGGGTTGTTGTGACCCAAGTGCAGGACCTGGAACTTGGCCTTGTTGAATCCCACACCATTGGCCTTGGCCCAGTCCAAATCAATCCACCCAGTCCAAATCCCTCTGTGGAGCCTTCCTACCCTTCAGCAGACCAACACTCCCAGTCAATTTAGTGTTGCCTATGAACTTATTGAGGGTGCACTGGATTCCCTCATGCATCATTGATCATGATCTTAAACATCACTGGCTCCATAAGCCTTGACATGTCATCATGATATATATTTTAAAAGAGAAAATTTAGATGTATGCATATGCATTATGAAGTGTATAGCAGATGACACATCATAAATAACCGTTACATTAACCTTATATTTTTTTCTCAGCTCTAGATAACCAGATTTCAGATGTTCAACATGGACCAAAATGAATTGCAACTGTCACATCTGCAATAAAAAAGAAAGACATGGTTGAGAGCTTTTTGATGGGTCAGTAGTTTCTACTTTTGTGAACAATCTGCCTGTGATATTTTCTGCCATTTTCTATGCCTTCCTCACAGTATAATTCAACAGACCACCAGTCTCAAGAATTAGCTAACCACCCCTTTCAGAAGCATGACTTCTATTTCCTTGTAAAAAAAAAGAGAAAAATAAAGTGTTCAGGACTGCCTTCAAATCAGGCTACTTCAATACATTCAATTTGCAGGGTGAAGATATTTGTAAGCAATTTTAAAGGCATATGCCTACCTGGAGCCCTGTGGAAGTTTTGTAGATTGGAGACTTGTACATCTAAACTTAAAAAACATATCACTGAATAAGTGAAGAGAAATAAATACATTATTATGAAATTTAAAATAGTTAAAAATCCTTTGAACTTCACTTAAATGCAAATTTCCCATGACACACATTTTAAAAGAGAATTTAGATCTAACATATGTATTATGAAGTGTATAGCAGATGACACAACATAAATCAGCATTTGTCATTTCATGATAGAAGTTTTATACACTCACAAATGACATGTACATTATCCTTGCACTTATTCCCTTTTTCTGCAATATATTTTTATGAGATTATAATATGCAAAAATTTTCAGGCTGCTTGCCAAACAATTCTGTATTCTTCACCAAGAGTAGCTATTTATATTCATTACTTAATACCATGGTGCCTGGACATACAGAAAGAGAACATTGTATTAACACCCAAAAATAAATTTCTCCAGTCCCGAGGAATACTTTTATTCAACTACTGAAGTCAATATTCATGTTGGTAGAGTCCAGAATAACATTCTTTAAAAGCCATATAAAAAGGATTAAATCACTGGAATGCAGAAAATTGGGCATTAAATCTAAAATGTCATTCCTCAGTGAGCCTGCTGTGCTTAAGTTTTCAGTTGACCTAAGAAGCTCAAAATATTGAGGAAAGAGTTTACGTACACTCAAATTAGAAAAGGCAAATAGTGCAAACCTTTGGAATACTGACACAATTAAAAGGGAAAAAAAAAGACAACCAAACCACTAACATGCTTAGAGTGTATTTCCTGTCTCCCTCCTGTGCTCATGTTGCATAACCAATGTAACTGAGAAGAAAGATGTGGTAGACTCAGTAGAGGATGTTGAAGATGCGATTTTTTCATGATATGTTTACTCTGATCCTCCATGGAAATTTCTGCCTCTTTAGCAAAAGTGAAAAGGCAGGGAAGGGGTCTGATTTTCAGCAGCCATATTTTGCAGATGAATATCTCAGGAAAAATGCTGATGAGAGCAGTTGATATAATCCAGCTGACCAAAATCTATCTGTGTGTAGGGACTCTGGAACACAGAACCATCTGTCCAGGCAATATGTAGGTAACGCTTCAGAAGAGGAATAGGGCAACTGTATTAATCCTACTCCTACTAACTGCTCTAGAAGTAGCAGTGGCCATAATCCCAATTTACATCTTCTTTCTCTTATTAAACTTATAAGAAAATATTGAAAAACAGCTGATGGCCCACCAAGCGCATTCCTAACACTAGTAGACCCAAGCTCCTGACCAATCTTCAGGGCAGCCACTGCCCTAGTCTACTTCAGGACTAACCATGTGGTTTCACTACATTTCCATATGACTCCTGACCCTAGGCTTACTTTCACAACCCTAGTCATACTGCAATAATGACGAGACATCATATGAGAAAGCACATTCCAAGGCCACCACACCCCAACAGTCAGAAAAGGCTTATGATATGCAATAATTCTATTCATCACATCCGAAGCATTCCTCTTCCTAGGATTCTTTTGATTGTTTTTCCACTCCAGCTAGGTCACTACCCTAGAATTAGGCAGACAATGCCCCCCCAGTAGGAATTAAACCCCTCAACCCCATAAAAGTCGCCCTAGTAGACACTCTGTAGTATCATAAAGAACCAGATCCAACTCTCCAAATGCTTTGACCGACATCTCCAAGTTATATGAAAAGCTATATATTTTAAGCTACATAAGAAAAAACTTGCTTTTTAAATTGTAAAATTAATATGGTAAACCATACACATTTGTACTGTGATAAATTTATTAAGTCACAAACACCCCCCTGTATCTGTGTGGTTAGTAACAATGTGGCAATAAAACTCACATATAGTAACTGTAGTAACTGCAGAGTGAAAAAACCCAGAAAGAAAAATATAATCTAGGCAGTACTATCTGATACCTTTGAAATGTGTTTGCAGATAACTTTTATGGTAATAATTGAGGCAATTGGTCCTTGTTGCTAATGTAAAAGTAATTTATTAATTATTAAATACAAATATATATAGTCTTTATGATGAATTGGTACAGACCCCCAAAGTTCATACAGTCTTCCCTCTCTTTGACTGCCTTATTAGTGATTCTGTGGCTAGTGTGAGACACTAGGAAATGCTTCTATCACACCAGTGCACTCAAACATTAATGGTTTCTGTGGAAACCTCTACAGGTTTCTAGAGTATTTGCCCTCCTATTCTCCTTGCCCTTTCTGTAGCCATGAGACTTACACAAGAAACTGAACGTTGTTAAGTGGTCTAATATAATTATTTTAAAAATGACACAGGTAGGGACTAGAGTGCTTTGATGTTTGCCAACTATCCTGAAGTGTCTCTTGACACAAACCAAAGGTTAAGGCAGATAGAAAAGAAAAAACATATTTGCATAATTTAAATGTAAACATCTCATTTACTGTTTTGGAAAGTGACAAAAAAAATCTACTACTTTGATATGCACATTTTGCCTTTGATATGAACAACTCTCATATTAAATTCCTGAAGCAGAAAGCTCTATTACAGCAATTTAGAATATGTTCCTTTCATTCTGTCAAACCAGATTAAAGGGGACTAATACGAGAGATGCCTACATTTACAATTGATCAGATAATGGTTCTGCTGCTAGGGAGTATAATTTCTCTATAATGGAAAAATTTTGCTTACTTCTTTTTCCTTGAGAAGACTAAGAAGGTAGGTTTTTTTCCTTCTCCATCTTTTCCAAATTTCCTATGCACATCTCAAATCTTGGAGATATGCTCAAATATTTTTGCAAAGTTTGGGACAGTAAAGACGGGACAAGAAAGATTAAGACAAGAATGCCTTTATCTACTTCAAGCCTCTCTTGAAAAGTTTCAACCAGTTACCTTGTTAGCCTTCTGTTTTTTACACAGTGCAGTAATAGTAGAACAATGTCATTGAAATTTTCCACAAAGCTTCTGTAATATCTGAAAGGTCTGTGGAAGACTGATTTTAGGCATCTGTGTCAATCTATAAAGGCCTCCACATTTGAGGGATTGGGATAGATTTCTTTCTTTGTCTTCCAAGTTATTTTTTGACTACTTTTAGATGATTTGGATAGTGTGATGTTTGTAGGTAGGTTTCCCCAAATAATTCCATGCTTGGTTTTTTGGTTTTTTTTGTTTCCAATTTCAGAAGGAGGGGGTGCCAGAAATGTGAGTTTGTCATGACAATGTATTCTAGCCAGCAATTAGCTGACCTGCATCAATATAGAGTTGAAGGACTAGTCAGCCTTTTGACATGATCTTCTCTCTTGTCAGTGATGAGAACAGGTTTTGTTTTTCCTTTAGGGAAAGAGGGCTTTCCATTTAAATCCACTGTGCTGCACTCTTTTCTCTATGTAATCTGGTGGGCCATACAGAAAAGAAATGCATTGGTGAGAGTGACATGTTGGCTTTGCAAAGATTTCCATGCAACCTCATTTTGCTATTTCCTCACAGTATTCACACACAGAGTTTTGCACCTGATCTGACAGTTACAAAGATTTAGTTACAAATTCCTACTCTGACATTTTCCTACTTAGGCATCCACTTCACGGATGACTACAAAACCTCCATGTTTGACTGTAACACTCTTTGGAGGTGATGTCAAAAATCACAAAATCAATTAGAACTGATTCTTCAAATTCTACTTTTTTATCTTGTGCCCAGTTTGAACTATCTTCTCCCTGCTGCATTGGAAGCTAACAACCACCTCTCTGCTATGATAGGATTGATAGACTTTTAACCTACTGACGTGCGTAGTTGTTGGTGTGACCTTGTTACAAAAGGGTTTTTTTTACTTTATTAGTAATGTTATTAACCTTCTTCACCACATCAATAGACTTTTCCCAACAATTCTGAAGCTGCTGATATTTAACAAGAAGTAGGACTTCAAGCCCTAAGTATTTACCTAAGTTTTTATTATAAATATTCTTGACAAGGTACAGCTCTATAAACTCATCATGTAAGGTAAATTAGTATTGAGCCACTGAGTATATATAATGCTTGCTTCAGCCTCCTGTTCAGTCCTATCCTCTCCAAAATCTCTAGTGCCATCCAAAAAATTTTTTTTTTCACATTTAGATAGGTGATTTAATCAGATTGTATGCCAGGTTATCCAGGAAGCGCAAGCACTGTGAAATTGTAACTTAATCACTTTCTGCTTCAAAAGTGTTCATGGGATTCTCTTAGTGTAACTATTTGTTTTACCCAATTTAGTTCCATAAATCCTTAAAAACTTGTCTGACAGTATGTTTCTCCAGCTCTGATAATTGGTGAAATATAAATCTTGACACTGTTTCAACCTCTGCATTAGGAAAAGGATTATGTCCACAGAGCCAATATCAGATGACCACAGCAACAGTTGCACTTCTTCTGTGGTGATCATAAAGCAACAGTATGCTTCAAGACTCCAGGGAATGGCTCCTAGGAGGGGATGACAGCAGTGTCAAGAAAATCTCTTGTTTTCCTCCTGATATATCTGAGAACATTAACTTCTGATAATAGGCAATAGTTTTTCATTTCTCTATGCCCATCATACCAATATTTGATTGAGCATTTTATAAGCTTTATCTGAGCTATGCATGATATCTCATACTCTTGATGGATTATAGGTATATTTTCCTAGATGAATGCTCCTGTGCAAGAACAGACTTCTAGGAAGTATATCTCCATATTTTCCCCTGATATTTTGGGCTTAGATTCATATCTTGGTAAGTGAGAAGGCTTTTCTGGGTTCTGAAACAAACTGAAGGAATTATTTCTATACAGATGTTAAGTTCATGCAGTCCTTGTCTCATGTATATCATATTACGCTTGAATATGCCTCAGGTGTTCCTTAGTTTTCTTTTTCCTGTTTGTAATGATATTCCTGTAGCATAAGCCTCTTTCCCCTCAAATATATTTCTCTCTGAAGTCAAAAGACACAGAGTGGGTACTTCTTTCACTAAAAAATTTAGATTAAATAATTAAGACAGATTTTTAAAAAAATCACTGCAAAAAGTATCATGTATCACCTTGGAAAATCACTCTGCCCTTATAACTTGCCACACACATGCATCTTTTTCCTTCGACCTCATGTCCCATAGCTATGCATTGGAGCTATTCACCTTCTCTCAGAGAAAGAGATACAAGGAAGTTTTAGTCAAGGAGATTTAAACACAACCATAATAGATGATTCTTGTTGTGAAGTAGTTCTGCATTGCTTTGCCATGGCCTGACATTACGCAGCATTTCCCATCTTCACAGAATAAGAGGATTCCTGACTTGAAAGCATAAATTCCTGCATCTGAAAGTAAGAGCTTAGTAATCCAGCTGTAATAACTGTGTGAATGTAACAGGTGTTGTGGATCAAACGCACAGAGGACAATTAATACTGGGATTCCACTAGCACTGCAAATAAGGGATGTCTGTTAAAAAAAAAAAGGAAGAAATACATATTTAACATATTTTTTTTGCCACTGATAGATAGTACTAGCTATTTGAGATATCACAATCACATTTGATTTTTTAGTTTATTTTGTATCTGTATTGCAACTTGTGTCAGAATCTGCAAATTCTCAGAAAATGAATGTTTATGTATTATAAACAGGGCTATACATATTAATTGAACACAATAAATATTTGCAATCATAGAAAAGAATGCTTGTTGTTATAGTAGTTATTGTATTAGTATCCAAGGACAGTAGTGGCGAGGATAAAAGCGCAGGTACATACAACTTCATAATGTGTGCCTGTGATGAATTTGCTTGCGGTTCTGGAACGAAAGTACTCTGCAGCAGTATGAAAATCTGGGTAGCCCAGAAGGCCTAGAGGTATTTGCATTATGCCATGACCTATTTTTTTCATATGTTCATCAAAATATATGAACCTGAAAGATTCTGAGTTGGTAATATTATTTTTTCGTTGTGATAGGCCATGGTACTGACAGCCAAATTCAGTATAATATCTTAGTACTGCATTTCTTTACCATCCAAAATATTAATACAAGATTGACTAAATATCTCTTCTAAAGTCTATAGAGCCCAGAGGTTATTAAGAAATCCTGGTTTTGTCTTCAGGGGTTTCAGTCTCCTTTCCATACTTGCAGATAGCTTTTGTGCACTGAGCTTTTGAAAGATGGATCTTTTTCTTGAGGGGGAGGAATGCTTATAAATCACATCTTTATGAAATATTCATTAATTCAGTGAGTTCTTTACAAGGCTGCTGCCAAGGCAGCACAGGGTGACGAATTACATTTTACACACGGAGGAAATGGTTGACAAGATACATTGTCTATGTAGAGGGTTTCCTGAATGGTCACATACAAAGCTAACCAACCAAAGTTGTTTACACTATTAAGCAAGCAAGACAAAAATGCAGCTGTGTATATCCTTGCCAAGTTCCCCTACCTCCTCTTTTGTGAAGTGTGTTCCCTCCTGTCTTAGTTCTACTTTGTAACAAATTTTGTTCTTATGAGGTGCCATTAGAATGCCAGTGGAATGAAGTCAGATGGTAAGAAAAAAGTGAGCCAGCCTTGTGGCCTTTGTTACATCTTATAAGAGGATGTGGACTTGCTTTAAGGTCTCTCTTCATGTGTCAGCAGTCATCAGAACCACACTGCACAAGAACAAACTGAATGTTCCTCCACTAGAAAGTGAAATGGAACCTCTTTCTTGATTGCCTCTTTCATCTCTTTCAGACTCTGAAAGCAACCCCTGAGTTGCAAGGACACTGGAATTGGTATGAGTATGCTCCATCTTGCCACAGTTGTGCCCTAACATAAAATCGTGATAGAGAGGATGATGTTCTTGTGAAAGCACTCAAAGGGCACATCTTTCATTACAAGGTACATAGCTTTTGACTGGCTTAGTAAAAGAGGAATGACACATTTACAAAGAGTCAGAGGTAAAGGCTGCAGAAAGCAGCCATTAAAATGTAATGGAACTCTTTCTCTTCAGTGGAGTGTACAAAGTATTGAAGAACAAGGTTTTGTCCCAGACATGAAAGAAGATGATGCAAGGACTGTGACTTAATGAGATTGCATCTTTATTAACTCATCTGGGAACTATGCAGATCATCTTAACGATTTCCACTTTCTGGAGAGCAAACTCCATCATATTCAAAATCTACACCCTCTGGACTTTTAACAGGGTGTTTTTCCTACCCTCTGTGTATATGAACATAAAGGGGGATGTTGAAAAAAGAAATATCCCCCAGCTCACCACAATGCTTTTTTATTTTGTTGATACAGTTACTATTTTTATAGGGTTTTTTGGAGGTTTGTGTCTTCATCTTATACTTCCAAAATACATACACAGTTTGAGAACAATATGGCTGTCCTACTCTGAAAATAAAATAAGCTCCTCTTAATTTTCATATTAATTCTCTTTCATATAATCATAGAATGGTTTGAGTTGAAAAGAATCTTAAAAACCATCTAGATCCAAGCCCCCATGATGGTCAGGGATGCCATTCACTAGACCAGGTTGCCTAAGGTCTCATCCAACCTGGCCTTGAACACTTCCAGGTATGGGGCATCCACATCGTCTCTGGGCAACCCGTTCCAGTGCCTCACCACACTCTGAATAAAGAATTTGTTCCTTACATCTAATCTAAATATCTCCTCTTTTGTTTTAAAACTGTTCTGCTTTGTCTTATCACTATCAGGCTGTGCAAAAAGTTGTTCTCCTCTTTCTCAAAAGCACCCTTTATGTACTGGAAGGCTGCAATGAGGTCTTCCCAGAGCCTTCTCTTCTCCAGGCTAAACAATCCCAACTCTCTCAGCCTGTCTTCACAGCAGAAGTGCTCCAGCCCTTGGATCATCTTCATGGCCCTCCTCTGGTCTTGCTCCAACAGGTTCATGTCCTTCTAATGTTGAGGGTCCCAGACCTGTACGCGGTACTCCAGACGAGGTCTGCCGAGATGAGAGCCGAGGCACAGAATCACCTCTAACCTGCTGGTTTTGCTGCTTTTGATGCAGCCCAGGATACAATTGGCTTCTGGGCTGCAATTGCACACTATTGGCTCATGTTCAGCTTTTCCTCCACTAGAGCCCACGAGCCCATCTCCAGAGAACTGCTTTCTTTGAGTTCTTCTCATGAGTCTTTACTCATGTCTGGGATTGCCCTGACTCAGCTGAAGAGCCTTGTATTTAGACTGAATTTCATGAGGTTCTCATGGGCCCTCTTCTCAAGTTTGTCCAGGTTCCCCTGGATGGCATCCCTTCTCTCTGTTGTGTCGACTGCAATGCTCAGCTTCATGTTCTCTGCAAACTTGCTGAGGGTGCACTCAATCTCACTCTGTGACTGATGAGGATATTTTCATAAACAATGTTTGTGCTTGATTTCAAAAGTCTTTAAAAGAAATCCAACCCTGAGCCTTCTATATCAGATAGGGGAGGAATAGTGGCTATATGAGCTCTCATAGATTTTACATGTTTAAAGCAGAAAATAAATCAATTATTTGAGCAAATTAGATTTTTCTCCAAATCTACTATCAATATTTTAAAACTGGGAATGTTATTTTCTTAATTGTGTCACAAGTAGCCACTGTGTAGTTTTATATTTGGTGGCTGATGTGAAGATTTTGAATTCTGAATTAAATTTGTGATGGTAAAAAGTGTATACTTGGGTTTTTCCCAATAAAACTTGTTTTATGCACTAAAGATCAAACCAGAATCTAATCAAAGACTTAAGGAACACCTTCATGGGTTTTTAGACTGCAATACATTTTAAAGTGCTTACCCAAGGCCAAATTCTGCTGATCATTAAACATCCTGTTTGTAGATACCTTCTATAAAACACCTTCTGTTTTCAAAATTAACACGTACATAATTAAGAAAAAATAATTTTTACTACCAAATTAAACAAAACAATTTCTTTAAGGAGCAAGAGAGTAAGGTATTAATTTTTGTTGCTTCTTTTTCATATCCATATGAGTTTCTGTTAACCTAGGTATAATCCATTTACTTTGGAGAAAAAGATTCAGTCCCCTAATCATTTTGGGTCAAATTCTCCTGAACTTTACAACATTGACATTCATGAGAATTAACAAGCAGAATTGCAAGGCACACAATCAAAAGGACAAACACTTTCCTTTATATACCAGGGTCATGAGCAATGGATGTAGACAATGCTATTGAAATGCATGATAATTAAAAACAAGAAGTTGAAGAAGTAAGTCTAATGGGGAATGTTCTACAATTTTTTTCAGTTTCTAGGGTCAATTTTTAACAAATTCAAATAAACTTACATTTGAATCCTTTCAGATCACCGGGGAACATAGATCATTGAAATACCACTGAAGCATGTCATCTGGCTTTTCCTATGCTCCTAATCTCCCATCCTTGAAACAACCCCTTGTACTGAGGTTATGAATAGAGAGGTTCAGGAACAAATTTGGATATCCATATGCATTCAAGAATTTGCGAGAGATTTCTTTTCCCTTGACACCAGCTAGGCCGGACAAGCAGCCAGGAAATGTGTCCCTGAACCTTTACTACTCCCTGCTGAGTGAAGACAGCTCCTCACTGGACAAATTAAGTCTCCATGCCCTTTATCAAGTTGGCTGCAGAATTCTCAAATGAAATAGGAAGTTAAATAATTATTAATACTTTCATAGATTTTGCATGTTTAAAGCGGAAAATAAATCAGCTATTTGAGCAAATTAGATATTTCTCCAAAATTAATTTCTTTCTGTGTTTTTTATCTTTAGTCTTATCATAAATTGTACAAGGTAATTGAGAACTTTTGAATTAGGGCTTATGATATCAGTATTCAAATATGCATATTTATTACTGACAGTAAAATACTTCTTCCCTTGTTTTACTTCGTGAAATGGATAGTGAAAATCTATAGAATCATTTTGCTAATATCTTGTTCCCACATATTTATGATGTTAAGTTTATCTCCGCAAATTCAAAATGTGAGGGTTTTTGGCTTAGCTCAATAAAGTGAAGCTGTAACCTCAGAAGAGACAGATTTCCATAGACATCTTCCAGATGATAGCAGTATCATAACCAGCTAAAGACATGAGGTTGCACTTCAAAAATCATCAGAAGTATGATAACAGCTTTCCTTTTCTCTTTGAGCTCTCAAATAAGAAATGTAAATTGGCCCTGTCAGCTTTGAGATCTGATTAAGAAATCCAACTCCTAAAATTTAGCACCAGTTCTCTGAATACGTACCAACTCCTGCAAAGACATTGATGTTTGAAAATCTGAAATATGTTCTAGGGAAGGCTCATGGAGTTAACTTAGAGCAGCATCTTTAAGGTCTCAGCTCAGAAGGCATTTAACAAAAAGATCAGGCCAAGTAATGACAGAAAACAGTGCATCTCTTTTATTTTCAATGTTTTTCTATATAATAAATTTCTTAAAAAACCACCAGGATCCGGGGGTTCACACATTTACTACATATTCACCTTCAGACAGCAAAAACTTGTGCCATACATGTGCTTTCCTTTTGCTTTAGAGGAGGGTAGAAGGCCTAAGAATGCCTTCAGGGTAAAGATTGTAATGAAAACCTGTATCTGTATTAAGGGCATGAGTTTTTAATTTAAATATGTACCCTGATTTGGATTTATCTTTTTTTTTTCTTTTTCCACTTTGGATAAGTAATCTGGGAATATAATCAAGAAAATATTACATCACAGATAAAAGATTTAGTCTTAAAATTGCCTTCACTAAGCATTATTATAAAATTCAGTAAGAAAGCACTGCTTGAGAAAAAAAAATTAGAAAAAAAAAGTGTTCAAGGTAACAAATGGCAAATTGTGGTGATAGCCTTTATAGGTTCTGAAGTTTAATTCTTTACAGTGTCTTGAAAAGTCTAGTAGTGGTGATTTATGTCACATCTCAGAAGTTGTGTTGCTGTATTTCTGTTTGGAATTTACTCTGTGGGATCACATTAAGAGCTGAATAGACACTAGCTATTATATCCTTCTGCTGTATTTTTCCCAAGGAGCTATTTCTATACACGTGTGAGTAAATGCACAATAATCCAACAAACACTGTCTTGTTGCATTTCTGAGACATTCTCCTTGGTGTTCATGATTATGAGCTAATCAAATATGTTAATGGGAATCCTTTCTTGTTTAATGTGAAAAACCTCCAAGAACTCAAACATGAGAGAGGGAGTGCAATAAGCATGGGACTAGAATCAGTTGGTATTTTTCCTTATATGAGTAAACTATTCTAAAGTTGTCCCTATTTTGTGTTGTTTCTCCCAAAAGAAGCAGCACATAATATAGTGTGCAGTAAGTAAAAACACTAAGTTAAATGAATAAATATCAATTTTCTTCTTTCAACTCTTGTGTAAACTTGAAAGAACTACTTGAAAGAACTAATTTTGAAAGAAATAACCTTGAAAAATTACTTTTAAAGACAGACTCTTTTTTTCCTTCTTTTTCCGTGTCTAACCTGCGCTATTAAGCTGATTCACCTGTAAGCATGCTGACTTGATTCAACTTTAGCAGAGCAATAACAGTGCAAATACTAGAATTTGAAAAAGGCTTCCTGACTAATCCAAGAGTAAATTTTTCATTGTAATGACTGTCTTCCTTGGAGAAAGTGAGAAATAGTCTCTCTTCTTCCGTTTGTTTTTTTCTGTGAATGTTGAATTATCTGCAAAGATAAAACGTGAGTATGTAATACCAACATGTGCTTAGTCACTGTTTGAAGAGCTAGATTGAAGGTCTATCTGCTGTGCCATGCTGCTTCCTACTTCAGTGCTCAGAGGTTTCTCTCTTTTTTTCTTTATTGTTCCAACTCTCCTTTTGCAAAGAAGTGCAGAAGTCCTACATCTAGAATTTGATATCTATTTTAGTAAATGGAGTTTTCACACAGATTTATAGGAAAGGTATTACTAACAGAAAGGATGATATATGACTCATAGTTGTACTTTATATTTGCTAGGGGTGTGATGCTGAGGCTAATAATTATGAATTGAATGTTAGGAGATGATATTGCTGTGGAGTTGGAAGCTCAAGAAAACAAATCAGAGACATGCTTCAGGGGTCAGCATTTTAACTTTTCATGTTTCCTTTTTAAAGCCTCATCAGTAATTTGCAATCCAGAGACCATAATCTCTGCTAGAGAATCAGGGATTCCTGAAACATCGTCTCAGAGAAAAACTATCTAACCCATGTGTTATTCATTTCTGGCACAACTTGTAGTAAGAGGATCTAGAACAGGCTATTTTCAGTTCTGGGTCAAAGAACAGGTGGGGAGACATTTCCTGTTACCAGTGTGGACCCTACCCTTTTTTTAAGGTAATGCATGAGAGGAAATGATCCTCTTCTCTTGATCTGGTTTGCTCAAGAATTTAGGGAGAGATGCTCAGTCCCCCTAATGCTGTTTCTTTTAACCAGTTTGAAAAAGCAAATCAATATCTTAACTTATATTTGAAAGCCAAGATTTCCCTGGGTGTTGGCTTACATCCATTGCAAACATCTGGCATCTTTGATTGTATAGGTAAGTTCAACGTGAAAAAAAAGTAGATGTATTACTTTCATCTCTAATTCTTCTCACACCACTAAAGAGTCCTTTTAGTCTATACCATCCCAGCCACAGTCCATCCTTTTCACATAAGCCATCATCTCAGTATCAGAGTCTCCAGGCTCTTCCACCAAATCCTATTGTAGTCTCTTCATTACCTAACTCTTCTTTCTATCAAAACAATCCAAGAAACAAAATATCCAAATATCACAGGTAATGTCATACTGAAATCTCTTGGCCTTAATTTCAGGATTTGAAAAAAAAATCTTTCATCATCCAGTTAATCAATGCTGCCTGATTACAGTTATCTTCCAGTTTAATCACACAGGAAGAAAAACAGCATCATACTCTGCAATGACCTATACACTACTAATTCTTTTAAGTTGTATGTGCAAGTTGGCAATACTCATTTTCTCCCGTATAATATTCACTTTGACAGGAATGGATGGTAGCAAACCGTCTACTGGTTATATGGCACCTCTGACAGGAAGGGTTCAATTTAATGCTACAGAATTGTACCTCTAGGATGACATTATGTCTCTTTAAGCCAACGAACTATTCAGTAACTGACGACAAAGTATTTTTTCACCCTTTCTGTACATGACCCTTCCCATCACTTTGTTGAATGTACATGTAGCGTTCTAGAGACAAAAACTTTATATGAATGGAATTTTCAAGTTTGTGTCCTGAGGGCTATAGGCATTGTGCTCCAGCTATGGCAAACTGAATAATTAAGTTTAGTGATGGAAACGTTAGTACACAGTTTGGGATCATGCAACACTACAATTTTTAAAAGGGCTTGTTGGGTTTAAGGAAATTTTGGTGTAATTTTATGAACGTCTAATTACAAAGGCTAATTTTGGTTCACCTAAAATCCCAGTGACAACAACAGCTTAAGTAAAATCCATATGGGATCCATGTGAAAATGCCTTTTAAACAGGATTCTTTTCTTAGTTATATAAAATTATGTGGTGATTTTCTGTAGTTGTGTGAGTTTGTCCTTGAAATCTTTATGCATTGGATAACTGTCAAAAATCAGAGATGGGAAGGAGAAAGTGTGTTTCTGATTATCACTGTTTGGGAAAATCATATATTTGTTGTTTTCGGTCAGGAGACAAAATCAGTTATTCATAACTTTTTACAGAATTTTGCAGCATCTATTAATTTTTTTTATAATTTGTCTTTTTTTTTTTTTTTTCTATTCTAATGAAGCAGATGTAAAATATTAAAAAGCAAGTAGGTATCAGCCACCAGGGATATTTTAGGTTATTAAATGAAATATATATATGTGCTTTCGGATGAGTGTTTCTGTATGCGTGTTCAAAGGAGAGAGCAGGAATAGATATCTACCATGTTGCATTCATCTCTCCGACTGTATAAGCAAATCTCTGAGGAGCCTGTTGTATTAAAATTCTACTTCTGATTTTGTTAAGTTGCTGCAGTTGCAGAGTTAAGGATCTAGCAGAAATCTACTAATGTTCAAAATTAACAGACAATGTTATCTACATTCTAACACTCCTGTGTGTTCAATTAATATCTTATTTTAGAATCTGAATGTGATGGCTAATGATGAGTCTTTGAACATTGCCATAACACTGCTGTCCTAAACCACTACCATTAGCCTGCAATGCAGCAAATCGTTGACAGCTATAACAAAGCATCACATCTGCCTTGTGAGCCCAGGATGCTGAAATGCTCTCTGTTGCTGTATAGCTGAGCAAATGCTATTTCTGTTTAATACTATCACTCAAAACAATCAGATTAGTCGGTCACCTGGAATTGTTCTCCTCAATTTGATTTCTTAAGCAATACTTATGAAGTTTCCTTACCTGAAAAATATTTGAAGATCTTTGTATTTAAGTGGGGTCTATGATCCATGAATGTGTGAAAAAGTGGGCGATTTCTTTGCCATGGAAGTGATCTTCTGTCGCAGGGCAGCAAATACTAGCTAGATGACATGTTGCTGCATCCTTACCTCATTTCCAGTCAGCAATTGTACAAATGAAATGCAATAGTTGCTGTATATCTACTGATTTTCATCTCTAAATTAATGTAATCTGCTCTGCAGCAGTCATTCTATGAATACAAGGCTGTAAATTTAACTGACTGCTTTTCCACAGAAAGCTGGTTTGTTCGAGTCTTCCCTGTTTATAGGTACATAAATTGAATCTTAGTCTTATGTGCAAGCATCATTGCTTTAAAAGTTAAAACCAGTGCAGATTGGAATACTGATTCACTCCTGAACAGCTAGTTTTCATGTCAGACAGCTACATATGTACAGTGGCTTGCTAAACTATTCAAATATCACAGTAAGACCCTTAAAAATAGGACACTCCAGGAGAGGCTGTTTTCCACAACATTCAATTACAGGAGCTGCTAAAAACTAGAATCTAGTCTATAAACACTGCTAGTTTGAACTGATGGAGCAACATAATTTCATTTAGCTTATTTTTGCATTGGTCTGGGCTGTTGTTTTTATTGCCCCACTGTTGTAATAGTGACCTCCATTTTTTCATTAATAAACCTTGTAATTCATTTCAAAAAAGCAGAAATGGCTAATACTTTCAAAGTATTTAAAAGTAAAGATTCATGCTGTAGTCCTTTCTCTGAGAACATCAGAATTAATCAAGAGCAGAACATGAAGATTTGGTTTTGATGAAAAAAATGCAAATATGAAATCACCTCAAGCTGCAGTTTCAAGTACTCTGTCAGCTAGCACTGCTGCCTCAAGCAGCAGTCTTGACCTCCTTCTCTACCTGACAGCTTATTCTCACCCTGCTTTGCTTCCTCCCTCGGGCTGGCAGAAATGTTTGTGCTGCTGCTCATTGAACTAGATCAGGGAACCAATCAGAGCTAAAACTGCTTTTTTTTTTCTGATTAATTTTAACTTAGATCAGATTCTCAATTTGGTTCACCACAGGATTGCATGAGCAGGAAAAAGCTGCTGGCCTGTGAGAAAGGAAGGGTGAAATGCCAATTCATGTAGCATAAATGCTATCCTAAACTGTGGTTCCAAATTTATTTTACCTCATTCTTGCTGTTCAAATTTTTGCACAGAAATTTGAAATCTTCTCTTCGAGCTTAACTCCTTGATTTAATTTTTGATTAGCTAAGGGGTTTTTTCCCAGAATAACCAGTGAACCTACCCAGCTACCCCTGATATCTATAACCAAAAGGTGCATATGTAAACTGTATTATTCTCAGTAATGTTGCCTTCTAGGTCTATAACTGAAAATATTCTTTGCGTTAAAAGTGAGAGCAACAGCTTGGATTTGAACCCTTTGCAGAAATCAGTAACACTGTCTTACAGAAAAGCCTAGGAAGCATTTAAAGCTAAGATACCAGTATTCTTTCAGAGTGTTAAGCAATTTAAAATAGTTTCAAATAGCGTAGGTTTTTTTGTGTGGCAAAGTTTTCGTAGTAAGGGGGCTTTAGACGTGGCCTCTGTGAGAAGAGACTAGGGACTGTCCCCAGTTTGGGCACAGTCAGTTTCAGCTGGCTCCTGAATGGACCCAATGCCGGCCAAAGCTGATCCCCATCAGCTGTGTTTCTGTGATAGTATATTTAGGGCAGGCTAAAAAAGTGCTGGGTAGCAACTGTGGGAGAGAGGTGATACACATATGAGAGAAACAACCCCACAGACAGTAACTGAGGAAAATTGGAGAATCCCATGTAGTCCACAGAGAAGACTATGGTGAAGCAACCTGTTCCCCTGAGACCTGTGAAGAACCACACTGTAGGGGAACCGCACTGTGAAGAACCACACTGCATCCTGTAGAGGGCTTCAGCTGGAGCAGGTGGATGTGTTCATGCAGCAGAAGGCTTTCTGGGATGGCCCATGGGGACCCATGCTATGGTAGTTTGTTTCTGAAAGACTGTAGCCCATGGAATAGACCCATGATGAATAACGGGAAAAGTGCAAGGAGGAAGGAGTAGCAGGGATGAAGTGTTCTGAAATGATCATAACCCCCATTCCCCATTCCTTTTGTGCTCTTTGGGGTTGGGAGGTGGTAAAACAATTGGGAATGAAGGAATACAATTAAAATTGGGAAGTGGAGGTGCAGGGAAAGAAGATGTTTTTAGTTTTCCTTTCGTTACTCACTGTCCTATTCTACATTTTATTGGCAATAAATTAAATTAGTCTTCCTAAAGTTCTCTGCTTTGCCTGTGATGTGAAGTGATCCTATTGTCTTCACCTTGATCCATGAGTTTGTTCATCTTATTTTCACGCTATGCCCTGCTGAGGAAGGGGAATAAGAGAGTAGTTTGGTAGGCCACTGGGAACCAGAAGAAGTTAACCCACCACAGGTAGTAATAGCAACACACTGAAGTATATTTGCAGCATTTTGGTGAACTGGTCTCGTAGTATTTAATACATTATTGTTCACTCTACAAAAAATTCTCTGGTTTAGAGTTGAAAATGTACTAGTCTTCTGTTTCTGTTAGAGATACAATTTAATCTAATTATGATTAAACTATCCATTGAATTTTTTATTTAGCAACAGGCTGGAACTGATTTTCCAAGGCACTTGTAAATGATCGTGAGTAAAAAAATAGGGTAGCTCCCATATATCATGTTTTCTTGAAAAGTGTGTGTTCTCTGAGTGAAAAATTTCATAAAGAGAGCTGCTTTTGTTCAGCTTAATTTTCCAATTCTTGAAACCAATTTGATAAAAATCCAGTAGCCAACAAGCAAACACAAAACCAAAAAACCCAAAACAGCAAGAACTCAGGAAATTGCTTTGAACTTGAGTTCAATGTATTGAATTTAATTTTGTCTCAAATCCTTTCCTTTGAAACTCAGAGATTCAAATAGATCATATTTAAAATATTCTCTGTGACCTATCCCTATGTTTGGTACGATTTAAAAAATAGAAATGAGGAAGGAGGTCCTAGCAAATTAATACAACAGGGACTGAAGTCAAGCAGGTATTAGGAGCATTATGTCTGTCATCCAGCACTTCTTAATTGAGAAGAGTACATTTATACCATTACTTTAGAACAGACACTTTTATAACAGCAATCCAACTACACCATAGTGATATTTCACCTTGAGTTTGATAAAGTTATTATAATTTTAGCTTGTTTTCAAATTTGTGATTCATTTAAAGGGTGTTTCATAATCCTCTGCATAAAAACTCAGTAATGAAAAGATTGTAATGAATAAAATATTTTTGAATGTTTCTGATTTATTGTCCTGGATTTCATGTCCTCAAAGGCTGGTGACAAGACTGCCCTGGAGATTTTTGCTTATTTTCAAGAACTGGAATACAATTTTGTTGTGATTGGTTGTGCATTTTAGAAAAACATAGTATCTCTACATGTCTGGTTAAAACATTTTTGTGTTACCTCCTTGAGACAAGCTGTTGATAAAGCTGTAATCCAAAGCCATTGCCCTTGGGTAGCCTGGATGGAACCTTCAGCTAGGGATATGTGAGGAATGAGGTGATTAGGTTTTTTCATTGTTCATTTTGTATCAATATACAATGCAACGCATGATAGCAGCCATATGGAACTGTTAATATATCTTGCAGCTTGAGTAGTAAAGCTCATGTCGTAATAACTATGGTTAAAATTAACACCCCTTGTGAAAAGAATGTCAGGAGTTTTTGTGGTGAGCCTGTGAGCTGTTTTTAATAAACATCAGAGTTAAACTGGCTTCACAGGGGAGTCCTTTTCAATTTTTGAAAATGTGGTTTTACTACTAAATGAATTTTATCAATACACTCCTGAATATTGCAAAAATACATCACTACCACCCACTTCATGCATTCAGTTTCAAAACTGCTTGCATCAGTTTGGGTGTATTCTTAACTACCAAAAAACTTAACTTTAATAAGTGTGTGATTAGTGCTAATCCTAATCAGCTAAACAGGTAGGAAAAAAAGGTGTTATCGACTTCTCAGGGTCTAATAAACTTATTTATATGTTCTGATAAATAGAGCCCTCATAGTTTGAATGGGCTGGAGAGTAATTGAAATGGAGTAAAACATTCCCTCCTTAATTTAGAGGATGAGAACAGAGCTGAAACTTTTATCACAGATAAGACAGAGCTTAGTTCTTAAGCAAATGCTCATTGTCAATGCCTTTCATATTAGGTACAGAAAGAAATGGTAATGTTGTTCACACATCTTTCAGACAGTTTTCAGCTCTCACTGTTGAAACATGTCTATAAGGTTTCAGTTCTGCAAAGGTGTTTGTAGTCAGAACAAAATGAACTAGCCTTTTCAGTCCAGTCTAGGCTGACAGAGTTTGAAAGAACTTGGGACTTATTCCCTAAGTCTGATGAAATAGTTGAATAAGCAGGTAACTAGCAAAATTATGATAAACTTTAGAGAAATCAGAACTGAGGAGAGTGGTTGCTAAACGTGTGATATAGAATGCGTATTTGAAAATATACAATTGTTCTTTAACTCCAGGTCATTTTATTAATATCTTAGTTTAACTAATTGTGCCTTATTTTTCCATGTTAGCTGATAATCTTTCTTAGAAAAATAAATGTCTAATTTGTAGTACAATATTTTATGCCTAGAATATATTTTACACATTAGTTATATTGCAAGGCACTTAATAAATGTTATTGATCCACACTTCTTAATTGTAAAAAATTGGTTAAAATTTCACAATAAAATTTAAAATTGCATATAGGGAATGTGATGTACTTTGATTGTAAAAGGTTACTTAAGAAGCTACAATGATTTCTTTAGGATCTGTGAAACCCGAGCTGCGATGAAGCAATGGCACTGAAGATTTATCCAAGAGAAAGTAATTAAAAATATTCTGTAATGCATCATCTCTACGTCACATCAAAATACTAAAGAGAACACTAAAAGTGTTCTCTTTAGTGTTCTAAATATGCTAAATATGCTCTTTCAGATAAATATTTCTCTGTGCAGCAATCCAACCCCTTATTGGAGAGTTTCACTAGATACAGGTACTTCTTTTGGCCTTCTATATGATTTAGATATTACTCCTTTAGTTTCACTATCCAAGGACATGTTGGACGACAATAAGTACTGCCTGAAGGGAACGCCCAATGGGGTAAATAAGGCAGTAATCTCAGCTGGTCACAGCACAAGGAGAATGGGAGGGATTGTCCCATACATTATCTGTGAGATGTCATGAACAGATCCTACTCCAACATTCTCTCTATGGTCTCTAAAAATAATACAAAACCTGCTGTTGGTGGTCATTATTAATGCCTTCTACTGATGTATCCAAGACAGTTAAATGATAGTTTCCTATCTGATGGCTTTCCCTGGGCTAAATACCTTCCTTATTAAGAAAAAAAAAAAAGTGAAAAGAGCATAAAACTTGCTTACTTGTTTTTCTTTCCAATAACATATCCAAAAGAGAAGAGCAGTATATGGCAGATGACCAAAAGATGCAGCAAACAAAATAATTCAGAATGCTGAAGAAGGAAATGTCACAGAAACTAGAAAAAAAAAATACAGGGCTAGGACATTTTTTACTTAAGAATATTCAGAGGCTTTCTTAATCAACTTGCAGAACTATTTACCATTAGCTACTTTTGAACAATATATCCATATGTCTGCTGAAGGTTTATAGTTATATCTTTATAGTATAGCCTTGTTACTCAGGTTTTCTAGGACTGTGAAAACAAACACAGCAATCAATATAGATGACAAGTGTACCATGGACAGTTATTTCCAAGTTAGAGACCAGTGCTTTCACGACTGCTTTCAAAACTAGGTTTTCTCACATGTTGCCTGTGTGTACCTGGGTATTTTTCAAAATTAAAAGGAAGCATTTGTATTTCTCCCATAGCACAGACAAAAAACCCGCACCAAACCCACAACTAACAATAATATAAGTGACACAAAGGCATCAAAGTAGATAAACAAATAAGGTAAAAGTGTAACTGGTGTTGTCTGAACCTAAGGATCTCTTCCACCTTTCCAAAAAAGGCAAAAAATTATGGGTAGGGACCAGAGAGACTAAAGACCAGAATGTTTTCTTCTGTAGGTTGGGGGTGATCTGATGTCTTAATCCAACTGCTCTTACTATGTGCAGGTTGAGTTAATTACCTATGTAAATTATTTTCTGGTTATATTAACTTTGTGAGTTCTTTTATTCTGAGCTTTGACTTTCAGTAGGATAAGGAAATAACAAACTTAAAGGACAATTCTATTTTAAAGACCTTTGATCGTGACAGTCTCAAACACATCAGAAATATTCTGGTCAAAATATGGAAGTTCTATAAACAACTCTAGTTTGTTCTGTGGATATAATGCAGAGATGATATTCATCTACACACCTATTTCCATTTAGTGCAAAAGTACAACTTATATGCTTTAAAATTTAGAGGAATAATTCAAGGAGTATTTTCAGCAAATGTGATTTTCTTTGCTCCATTTTCTTCAGAGAAACACAAGACTTGAATATTAATGCCACCAAAGTAATGGCAAAGTTGGTTGTGATGGGAAATCTTATTAGTAAACAAAAGCTGCATCTGAAAAATATTGTCATTAAAAGCTATGTAGTAGTTAATTGAGTCTGATATGAAATTTAGTGCTAGAAAGTTAATGACTAATGCAGCTATTTCACAGAGCTTGGTTACTGCAGGCTCTATAATGATCTCCTTTGCTTCATGGCAACAATGAAATTAACCTCCCCTTTGTCCTGCAGGTGTTGTGTTCTGATAATGCATATCCTTTACAAGTATGAGAAAATTATTTGCTTTGCATACAAATTGAGCATAAGCTGAATCTATATGGATAAGAAAATGAGCACTTCTTAAATTTTTGAACTAGAGAAAACACACTGGAATGTAAGTCACAATTCAATAAGATGGCATCCTGGGTGACTTATAATAAAGAGTACAGGTAGGAATTTAGATTACTGGCTTTCTGGATTTCTACTTCTATGATTCTACTGTCTTTAAACCTTATTGGACATAAACCCAGAGGTTAGAAAAGCTCCCCCCTTATTTCTGCTTATGAATCCCAAAGGACAGACAGTTTTAAGTAGAGTGGTCTGGAAAGCAGGGTGGGGAGGTGAGGGAACAGGGGTAAAAGGAACATTGTTAGGTTTGATTATCAAGGTATCTACTGGATTAAAGAAAGCAGAGTACATTTATAATTTGGAGTGGAGGACATAAGAAGGAGCAACAAAGACTCCTGGCATGGTGTCAGAAAAACACTGTGAGAGTATTAGGAGTGAAACAATATGAAATAACTCAGTATTGCTGGAATAAGTAACATGAGAATTCACTGTACTCAAATAAAAGTGGGCGTTTATTAGTTCATCCTAGTGACTAAATTGCTTGTGCATATCTTATTGGCTGTATTATCAAGAGATATATTTGCAGTAGAAATTGTGAGAGTTGTTTATGGTTTCACCGTGAGAATGAAATGCCAAGAAAAGTTTGAGGATGCTTCCTCTTTTCTCTTTTGCAGTTTTCCAGGATTCTAAAGGAATATGACAGGGGAGATGACAAACAGAAGATTAATTGTTAGGTTTTAACAGATTGCTGTAGCACTGTTCTTAATCTAGACCATTCCAACTTGCTTCTTCCTCCTAGTATGAAAAGCAGACATGAGGAAAAGGTGGGAAGGGCTCACTATCATCTCCAGAACAACAATTACTGCAGCGGAGTTAACTCCAACCACTGCTATCAGTGAGACTGTGTAGAACGATTCAGATTGCACATTTAGTAACTACGTCAGCAAGTCAAAAGCAACATAATAACAATAAATTTCAGAAAGCAGCATGCTTGACTTATTACTGCAAGCTCAGCCTAAGCACCCAGTTTCTGCACATGCCATAAAAGGGATGCATAAACTTGGGTATAAACAAATATTGATTTTTTTGGATAGGAGGTAATTATTCAGGAATGACATTTTCAAAGACTAGCTTAGAGTCAGAAAATGAGCGGGAAACCATTCCTTTATATAAACCACAAGTTTAATAGGCCAATACTGTATAATTCTGTGTGTCAAAGTCATTGATATATAACTAAAGAGGAAATTAGATGCTGGGTTAAGAAGCATGCAGTATTGGAACTCTTAGTCAGCTTTACTTTATTCTGAACACTACTTTTCTGCTGGTTGGGTTTCACCCTCCCCCAACCCCCCATACATTTAATAGAAAAAACTTGTACAGGAAAGAACAGTTGTGTACTAGTGTTTGGTTTTGGTTTAATTTCCCAATATAAAAATGATATGAAGGAACTAATTGATAATAGACCCAGTGAGAATGCTGTTATCCTTAGATAAGTCTGAAAATTAGTAGACACAGAAAGTCAGAAAAATCCTCAAAAGAAAAATACTGGAAACCATTTATTTTACAATGCTGGCATATTTTTTGGTTGGAAAACTTCAAAATTTTTATTTGGATGAATGCCTCACACATGTCCGAAACTGAAATCTTGAGGTCCATTATTAGTGCATAGCATTTAGATACCTCACAGTTATATCTATTGTCAGAAATACAGGTTTGTGAAAACTGAAACCAAGAAATATTACTAAAACTCAGTGACTTTAAGAGTCTCAAAATTGTCCGTGATTGTAGGATAGGTTTGGTTGATAAAGAGAGAAAGTAAAATTTGTTTGTATGCCTCTGTGTGTACTGAGTAGTAAGAGAAAGAAAGGGAAAGTTCATATGGCAAGTGTCCATGTCTTAGTTTAACAATTTGTATATAAATTATAATACCTGAAATATTTCAGTATCTAATAATAAAACTTTGTCTGGGACATGGGAAGCTCCATCTCAAACATCATATACAGTAATGGAACAGTCACCTCTTGTTTTTTCATCATGGAATCACAGAATCATTAAGGTTGGAAGGGACCTCCAGAGGTCATCTTGCCAAATCCCACTGCTCAAAACAAGATGAACTAGAGCAGATTGCTCAGGAGTGTGTCCAGTTGGCCTTTGACTTTCTGCAAGGATTGAGACTCTGCAGCCTCTCCAGGCAACCTGTTCCGGTGTTCGGTTGAACCACCTTACAGCTTTGAGCAACCTGGTCAAAAGAGTAAAAGATGTCCCAGCCCATGGCAGAGAGTTTCACTAAATGATTGTGCCGGTTTGGGCCAATCTCAAGGAAAGATGTCCGAAAGGACATCTCCTCAAAGCAAAGCAGGGCACTGCCACCCCTCCCCCACCAGGTTCGGGAAAAAGAAAACTATTCCCCGGAGGAATGTGAAAGACAGAAAAAGAACTATTTATTAAACACACACACACAGGAAAACAACAACGATACCAAAGAACCAAAATCTCTCCCACTGTGGAGAGGAAACCTGGAGAATTTGAGANAACAGATTGCTGTAGCACTGTTCTTAATCTAGACCATTCCAACTTGCTTCTTCCTCCTAGTATGAAAAGCAGACATGAGGAAAAGGTGGGAAGGGCTCACTATCATCTCCAGAACAACAATTACTGCAGCGGAGTTAACTCCAACCACTGCTATCAGTGAGACTGTGTAGAACGATTCAGATTGCACATTTAGTAACTACGTCAGCAAGTCAAAAGCAACATAATAACAATAAATTTCAGAAAGCAGCATGCTTGACTTATTACTGCAAGCTCAGCCTAAGCACCCAGTTTCTGCACATGCCATAAAAGGGATGCATAAACTTGGGTATAAACAAATATTGATTTTTTTGGATAGGAGGTAATTATTCAGGAATGACATTTTCAAAGACTAGCTTAGAGTCAGAAAATGAGCGGGAAACCATTCCTTTATATAAACCACAAGTTTAATAGGCCAATACTGTATAATTCTGTGTGTCAAAGTCATTGATATATAACTAAAGAGGAAATTAGATGCTGGGTTAAGAAGCATGCAGTATTGGAACTCTTAGTCAGCTTTACTTTATTCTGAACACTACTTTTCTGCTGGTTGGGTTTCACCCTCCCCCAACCCCCCATACATTTAATAGAAAAAACTTGTACAGGAAAGAACAGTTGTGTACTAGTGTTTGGTTTTGGTTTAATTTCCCAATATAAAAATGATATGAAGGAACTAATTGATAATAGACCCAGTGAGAATGCTGTTATCCTTAGATAAGTCTGAAAATTAGTAGACACAGAAAGTCAGAAAAATCCTCAAAAGAAAAATACTGGAAACCATTTATTTTACAATGCTGGCATATTTTTTGGTTGGAAAACTTCAAAATTTTTATTTGGATGAATGCCTCACACATGTCCGAAACTGAAATCTTGAGGTCCATTATTAGTGCATAGCATTTAGATACCTCACAGTTATATCTATTGTCAGAAATACAGGTTTGTGAAAACTGAAACCAAGAAATATTACTAAAACTCAGTGACTTTAAGAGTCTCAAAATTGTCCGTGATTGTAGGATAGGTTTGGTTGATAAAGAGAGAAAGTAAAATTTGTTTGTATGCCTCTGTGTGTACTGAGTAGTAAGAGAAAGAAAGGGAAAGTTCATATGGCAAGTGTCCATGTCTTAGTTTAACAATTTGTATATAAATTATAATACCTGAAATATTTCAGTATCTAATAATAAAACTTTGTCTGGGACATGGGAAGCTCCATCTCAAACATCATATACAGTAATGGAACAGTCACCTCTTGTTTTTTCATCATGGAATCACAGAATCATTAAGGTTGGAAGGGACCTCCAGAGGTCATCTTGCCAAATCCCACTGCTCAAAACAAGATGAACTAGAGCAGATTGCTCAGGAGTGTGTCCAGTTGGCCTTTGACTTTCTGCAAGGATTGAGACTCTGCAGCCTCTCCAGGCAACCTGTTCCGGTGTTCGGTTGAACCACCTTACAGCTTTGAGCAACCTGGTCAAAAGAGTAAAAGATGTCCCAGCCCATGGCAGAGAGTTTCACTAAATNAGCACAGACTGTTTTGAAAAGTTCGCCCGGCCGCTTCTCTCTGCTCTCCCAGGCTCAGTTTAAAGGCACAGGACTCATGTTTGGGCATAGAGCGATGGTAGGGGATACACATGACACGGTCACCCCAAGACAATGATCTTTATGAGATCCCTTCCAAGCCAAACCTTTTGGAGATTTTACAGGAATTAAATTACCTTTTTTCATGTTTAACTGGAATTTCCTGCTTTTTATTTTTTGCATGCTGTCTCACGTCTTTTTGTTAGGTGTTACTGAGAAAAGTCTGGCTTCTACATCCTTATTTTCTACCACTAAGTATTGATACACATTAATAAGATCCCACTAAACCTTTTCTTCTCCTGGCAAAACTCCCAGCTCTCAGTCTTTCCTAGATCAACAGATGTAACAATCCTTGAATCACATTAGTGGTCCTTCACTGCTCTATCTCCAATATATTCATGCCTCTTGTACTATGGAGCCTAGCACAGGGAACAGCACTCCAGATGTCTCACCAGTGCTGTGTAGATGGGAAGGATCATCTATGTAAACCTGCTTGCTGGTGGTGCTCTTCCTAATACAGTCCAGGATGCTGTTGGATTTCTTAGTTGTAAGGGTGCATTGCTGGCCCTTGTTGCAGACTGATTTGTGAGAATCAAAGGGACAGACCTTTTTCAGTCTGTAAATCAAGTCCTGATCAAGTAGTCTGATATCATTCTTGATTTTAAAATATAACTTGATATAAAATATCACAGTACTGATATTTCAAATGTATGCTTTATTTCTTATTCAAATGTCTAAATTCCACAACCAACTTTTGGACACTTTATTTTTCCACCTAACTGAGCCAAATTCTTTTCATCCATCTGGAACCTTACCAACTGTGTTCTATCAGCTGTGGGGCATTTTTTTGTTTGGTTATTTTCTTCCTTCAAATTTGTTAATGTATGGGTTGAATTGGGAAATGCAGAAGACACAATAGTCTAGCGTCATATAGAGATATTATATAACCTCCCTTGCCCCGTGCCATCTATACTTATTCATACTCCAATCATGCAAAGATTTAATCATCATTAATTACTTTAGCTTTCTTTAAATGTCTCTACTGAATTTCCCTCAGTATTTCTTCTTTGTAATCTGTGAAAATGGTCAGACTGAAAAATATATAGTTATTTGGGCCATTGGTTTTACCTTATTAAACCAGACATACAGTGATGGTTTCTTACCAGTCCTTTGGGATCTTCGGAGTTATTGAAACAGATTATTAATGGTGCAGAGACCTCATTAGCTGAGACTTTCCCAATTATTTTTTGTAACTTATCTATACCTTGCAATTTCAAAAGTGCAACTTTATTAGTTTTTGTTTAAATTCTTCTTAATATCTGTTTGGATGAAAAGTATTTTTTCCTTCAATCACCACTTACTTATTTCCCAAACTTAAAATAGGTTTTACTGAAACACTTCAGTCTTCTGTGTTAGCAGATTCATTATTTATGTCACATGGGAGTACCTAAGAAGGGACCAAAGATTCATTGAGCCCTGAACAGTCTATATGGATTTCAGGGAATTCAAAAAAGATAAGGGATGAAAAGCATTGGTCAGAGTGTCATGGTTTAAGCACAGCTGGCAAACAAGCAGTAAGCAACTGCTCTCTTAAAATTATGTTAACTTATGAGGTTAAATCTACTTTCTCCATGTAACAGAAAATTTAGTTTTGAAAGAGAAAGTTATAGAAAGGAAAACCAAGAGAAGTGCAGAGCTTAAATACAGTAGAATCATCTCTGGAAAGACCCATGGGATGTCAAGGAAGCTGTGACATTGCCACTATTCCCTAGGCTTTGGGCTGTCAGATGTTAGCTGAGACTAATGAGTGATGGTTTAGTGTTTTTAGAACTATAAGTGTTTTACAAGAGGAGAAAAATTCATTTGTCTGAGGAAATTGAAATTTTGGTTGAATTCATAGGTTATAATTAAGGCAGTCTTGGTATGTTAAACATATCTTTGCACTTTGGGTAGTTTGCTGTGTTCCCTGAGGATCATGTACTACTTTTATGAAGGGCTATGTCAGTTACCTTGTTGACCTTGTCCTGACTGCAAGGCAGTGCAATCATAAATTAATGAATATTCAACTGGATGTCTTATTTAAAATGTGCAATGGTGTGAGCGGAAGTTGTCTGCAACAAGCTGCACTTGTTACTTCTCTGCTGACTTGGTTTAGGGATATTTTTATAAAGGCATACAAGGGACAGTTCTAGGTCTACTCTGTAGTGGACAACTGTACAGTTTAAGCAAAAAGTAGGGTGGGATTTTTTTTCAGGTTCACAACAAAATTTAAAAAAAAAGGATTTACTGAGTTGCAAGGTTGTATTACTGGAGCCCTGCAATATCACACTTTCTCCATTAATAACAGATAAAAATGTAAATTACTAATAATACTAAATTAACATGATAGTCTTTCAGTTAAATGTATTTTATTTACTTATGTTCTGGATTCTCCTTCCAGGTAAGAGAATATGAAATCCTGTTATGTGAACAGATAATCTTGGGACAATGTATTTTAAATAGGCCCAGAAAGTATGAAAATTTGTCTTTGTTTTTAAAGTCTCTGGAAATCAGATAAATGCAACAAACTTTTATCTTTCATTCGCTTACAGGTCTGTCAAATCTACAAAATGGTATACAAACAGAGTCATCATTATGAGCAATGCTAACTTAAAAAATGATCTATCTATGGAAATATAGATTTATTGAATTCATGAGAAGTAATCTGTGAGACATTTCTCTATGGATGAAGTTTAACTGACCTTTCTCGATAAAACTGCTGAGATTTTGTTTCAAGGAATGATTTCCTAATAGTTTATATGCAAAACTGCAGTGGAACATAATTCTAGTCCAAATTTATTTTTCCCAGTCTGACAGCTGAAAGGTAAAGGTTGAAAATGTCTCATTTGAAAAGTCTGATAGGAGGACAATAGATTAAAGAGAGCCTCTCATTTATCCCAACAGGATGGCCTTAAATTTTTTATTCCAGACAGAATAAATATAGTGGCAGAAAATGGAGTTATAAAACCCTGAATGAAAGAGAAAAACAATAAAATAAAAAAACCCCCCACCTAAACTGGAGAATACTGTGAAAAGTTAATAATGTATTGTCAAATTATTGTCTGAGCTAAAATAAAGGAGTGCTAGTTGCACTACAAAGTTTCAGTTTTCATGTGAACTAAATGCAGTAGTTTTAGCAATTAGGGATCTCATGAGAGGATAATATTCTTGCCTGTTCTTGAATTTTTTTATTTTTTATTTTAATGACTCTACTATTAACTAGAGGCCCCTGAATGTAATTAATCACTTGGAAATGGAATGGAGCTATGTAAATAAGAAATTACTCCACTATTTGCAACAACAATTGTATCTAAAATATAACCACAATATATAAACTTGTTGGGAATAAGTAATCTCTACAACAAAATTTCTCCCAGGAACATTTGATGGTCATCATAATCAATATCATTTCCCTGATGATAATTCATATATCACAATACTGAAGAAAGACATTTGTCATTTTCAGCAAGATTGTGTTTTGTGGTTTTTTCTTTCATTCTTCCTCCTGCAACATTTATGTCTGAGTGTTTCCAAGACCAGTGTCCTGCAACAGATGCTGCCAGCAATACCGAATACTTTCAATTAGTAGTTCTCTACTTCTCTGGTAGCTAAGCAACTGACCTGTGGTGAAGAATACGTAATGATCTTGTGCATATCCACCTTAGAGTATCAGACAGAGCTAGACTTCAAAACATGGGTTTGTTCACCCATATTGATGACTTTGGCTCAGCCTTCTGTGAATTATAAAGTATGTTTACTCTGTGCTTAATGTAAACACGTCAAAAACAGAAATAAGAGGCTGTATACGTATGTGGCTTTATCTTTCCCCATTCACTGAAATTACTGTGCTGTTAGCAAGCACACACAGAACTCTATAAAATCAGGGTAAATAAGGATTTGATATCATCAATATACAGTCATAATTAACTACATAACAATATTTCTGACTTTCTTTTTTTAATGATTGTGAGTAATATGGTCTTGTTAATAAGGCAGTGTTTACTTAATGGGAATCTGAGAAAAAACAGCAGCTGGCACAGACTTAACCCACATAGAAGAGAGGCTCCTACTTGTCAGGGGGATGGTAGCATGAAAAATAGCTGAGAAAAATAACCTTATCCTTTGTAAAGCCTTCCAGTACATTAAGTGAATCTGTACCTCAGAGTTGGTCAGCACTTAACTAGAATCCCAGATTCTAGAAAATGCCTGAGCAGTTTTCTCCCCCAGCTTTGTTTGATCAGAGGACTTGCTTATTCTGATCCAATGAAACTTTCACAGTCCTAATCCATTTATTTATCACCTGTGGGAGACTGAACAATGTGAGGAGGATTGGGAGGGTCTTACATATAAAGAAAACAACAGAAACTCTTTAAAAATCCCGGTGAAAAAAACTCATGAAGAATCCAAAAGAAGCAGAATAAAAACATTATATGTTACTGGGAAAACATTGCAGTGGTCTAATTAGTTCAGATAGCAAGCATAAGAACACTTTGGCCAACAAATATAATCCATTTGCAAAAACATGAAACTTAAAGGTGAAACTAGTTGTCAAAAATCAGTTTGGCTCAGCAAGAGATTTTGCACCACTTGAAAATGTGTTTGGGTTAAAGTGGGGTTCAAACCATTCTTCAAGATAAAGAACACATTACACTAACTGAAATTATTTGGAAGGGTCTCTGAGATGATTGTATCAGTTGTGGAAAGTATTCACCTTGTATACAGTGCTTCAGCAGCTTAAATTTTTCAGTTAGCTCAAGTCCCCAGGGAGTTTTTAGGAATTGTAATCTGCTGTAAAATTAATTTAAAGGGAAGAGAAAATGTGTGTTGTCAGAAAGACTGCAGAAAGAAACATTTACCTACCGGAAGTCTGTGGGAACGTCTGTAATAGTTCATGCTTCAGATTAGTTGTATTTATACTTCTTTTGAAACAACTTTTTTTTTTTAAAAAAAATCACAATTATCCTACCAGTCTTTAAAATACCCTAATAAAGACAGCTATAGCTTTATAGTGAGTTGATCCTGGCTGGACACCCGCTGCCCAGCAAAGCTGCACTGTCACTCCGCTCCTCAGCTGTACAGGGTAGAGAATATAAAACTAAAGGCTTGCAGGTTGAGGTAAGGACAGGAAGAGATCACTCACACAATTATGGTTACAGGCAAAATAGACTCAGCTTGTGGAAATTAGTTCCAATTACTGCCAATCAAATCAGAGGAAGACAACAAGAGATAAAATCAAATCTTAAAAACCCTTGTCCCCACCCTTCCCTTCTCCCAAGGCTCAACTTCACTCCCAATTTTTTCTACATCCTCCCTGCCAGAGGCACAGCAAAGATGGGGAATGGGGAATGTGGAATGTGGTCAGTTCATCACACTTTGTCTCTATTGCTCCTTCCTCCTCAGGGTAAGGATTACTCACACTCTTCCCCTGCTCCAGTGTCGGCTTCTCTCTCCATGGGACCACATGTCCTGCCAGGACCCTGCTTCCCACTGGGTCGCAGCCTCCTCTGGGCATCCACCTGACCTGCTCTGACATGGGGTCCTCCTCACAGATGCCATCACTGCAGCCCTCCCCAAACAAAACCTTGCCACCCAAACCCAATCTTAAACATTTATTTATTGAAACACACACTATCTACAAAGTCTTTTTACTGTATGCTGCAATTGCAATTTCCCACTGAGAGTGTCAAAACAGGTTTGTTTGACTTTTCACGGTGTGTATGTTCAGAGCTATAATGTAATTTACTAGCTTCATATAAGTTTGTAAAAGCACACAGCATGTACTGAAATAAAATAAACAAACAAAATAAAACTGATTATTAACGATATTGTCTTTTTACAAATAAAATACATTCAGCCCATTAGATGAATCAAATGTTCTCAGGAACTATGTGTCAATGGCTTGGTAAGATTTTAAAGCCACAACACAAACCAGAAAACATCAGTGTTTCCCATGGTTTGGCTCTGAGACAGTATTCATTATCATTTTTGCATCACATCATCTTTACAGATAGTTACTGTACAATTAAAATGAAATATCTGTCATCCTGTCCCATCTTTTACTAATTTCTTTTGATATCAGAATTTACATATATGGAAAAAACCTGCAAAGAAAAATAGTGTAACTAAGTACTCAAATAATTAAATTTAAAAAATCAAATAAATTCAGAAGTCAGAGTCTGAGATGGCTTTCTCTACACAGTTAAATAAAAATCTCAAGTTTCTCCCTGCAAAAGCAATCCGAAGTTACATGGGCTTTTAAAAATATTGAGTTATTAAAATAAATAATCTGAAAAATTATTTTCTAAAGCAAGGCATTTTCTTTATTTTAAAGCAGAGTATTTAATTTGGGAGCAATGATATAAACACTTGTTTAAATATAGATAGATCTGGATTCTATTTCAGTCTGGGAGTGAGAGTCCCTCTGTGATGTGGGGAGAATAAATAAATCATGTAGTTTCCCTTAACAACTGTAGCTCACTGCATTTGTCTTATACTTTTCCAACAGTAATGGGTATAGGATACATTAAATTTAAAAAAAAAAAAAGGGTTTGTGAGGGTACCTAGACTGCTCCTACTGCTCCTGCCTTATATAGAGAAGAATTTTGCCTTTCTGTGAAAGAAAGTGCTACCTTGTTGAAAGAACTTTGTCTGACTCCTGCAAGTCTTTGAAGTGTGACGGTGAAAGAGGAACAAAGTGGAATAAGTACTGTGACAGAGTGAAGACTTTTTAAAAAAAAGAAAAGAAGAGAGAGAAAAAATCAGCAGCCAATTAGGAGAAGCAGAGTGGAGAAAAAAACCTGATAGAAAAATAGTCTATATATGTGTAATTGCAAGTAGAATGCAAAAGAAACCACTTACTATATAAAAATCTCATTTAAAATTAAATATAAATGTAATAAATTTTCTCATTTTTGCTTTGAGTACTGCTAATTCTAAGGCTCATATTTTGTGATTTTATTAAGTGTGAAGAATGTTATTAATGCAATTCTGTCACATGTCACAGCCACTGTGAGCATTATCAGCCTGTTGCCACCAGAGTGGATGTTCAGCTGTATGTGGCTGTCTGCCTTTCAGTGTGCAGATCACTTCCTCTCTCCAGCTGCTCTGTCCATGACAGGCGCATGGTGTCTCAGGGGTTTGCAGTTGCTGCTGAATAGTAAGCCATGATAATACTCATTGCTACATCAAATTATAGCACCCTACGAGAATGTTCTATTCAGTAGTCATTCAGAGGATGGGAATAAAGAACCTAAAACATAAAATGACTTCCCAATTTGATATAAATTTTCTTAAATTTAAATCAAGTCAAGGGCAAAGTTGTGGCTGATAGACATTGCTGACTCATGAGGATGTTGGAGTTGAACATTTCTATTGTTTGCTGAGGATGATAATATTTTCCAATAGACTTATGTGCCAGGAGCAATCACAGAAAAGTAGAGCTAGATGAGCAGCAGGAGGAAGTTGCAATCAGAGGAAAGGGAAAATTTGGTTTAGATTGGTATTAGGTATTAAAATAATGTTCTTATATGTCTACATAGTTTGAAATGCAGGAGTGAAATGCGGGGTTGAAATGAACCATCTCCATACAGACATCTCCATTCATACATACATCTGGATGTGATGACCGCTCCCAGAGGATAAGAAACTAATATCTATGAAAGTCATTATTGTGAATTTCAAAGTGTTTTCTTAAAAAGTCATGATATTTGACAACTTTGACAGAATTTTAGAGTCTCCTGTTTGGTTACTGCAACAGCATCCTTCAAAGCCTTTAACTTCACTTCCCATTCATTACCACCTCAAGGTGGTTTTGTTCTTGTGATGTCTATTTTGAGTGATTGCCATGGCAGCAAGCAAGCCCCAAGAAACCACTCGCTCACTACCCCACCAGCAGGATCAGGGAGGGAATTGGAAGGGTAAAAGCTGGAAAACCGAAAAAGCTGGGTTGAGTCAAAGACAATTTAATAGCAAAAGCAAAAGCTGTGCATGCAAACAAAGCAGAACAAGGAATTAATTCACCACTTCCCATGGGCAGGCAGGTGTTCAGCCATCTCCAGGAGAAAAGGGCCCCATCATACACAACAGTGACTTGGGAAGAAAAAAAAAATCACTTCAAATATCCCCCCCTTCCTCCTTCTTCCCACCACTTTATATACTGAGCATGATGTCATACGGTCTGGAATATCCCTTTGGTCAGTTGGGATCACCTGTCCCTGCTGTGTCTCTTCCCATACTCCCATGTACCCCCAACTTCCCCACCAGTGTGGCCATACAAACAGCAGAAAAGTGGCTCTGTGTAAGCCCTTCTCAGCAATAACTAAAACATCTCTATATTTTCAACTCCATGTTCTGCACAAATCCAAAACACAGCCCCACACTAGTTACCATGAAGAAAGTGAACTCCACCCCAGCCCAAAACAGCACATGGATCCATTATTTTTAATTGCTCCTGCAAGAATACGTTATTATTACATATGTTTACAAGAAACCTTGTTTTCAGAGTATGAAGAAATCAAGAAGGGTATGAACTTTTTGTTGCCAAGTAAGTGCTGGAGCAGTGGTTTGAATATTCTGTATACAGACAAGCTCAAGATAGCTCTGCAACAACCAAATGATGGTAGTACTTTTTAAGTCTGGAATTCCACATTTCTGTATAAGGAAGAAAATTAAAAGCTTCCTCCTGAAGGATAGAATGAATTCTGAATATGGTCTCACAAACATTCTGTTTCGAGAAAATTGCCTGTGTCTCTAGAAAGGGGATTCTGTTCAGAGAGCAATCCTTTGAAAGAAGATTTTGATTTCACAATCTTGTGCCGTAACCCAACAACTTTTGCTGCATGAATCAGATAGCAAAATCTCTTGAGTTCTATAGCACAGACAGAAAAGTGGTATCTCTACATGGAATAAATTTATTGCTACACATTTTTTGTTTCCTTGTATTAAACCTTTATCTGGCTTTAAAAAAGTTTTCAGGGTATTTGATACATGACATCTTAATTTCCCTTTATCTAAAGTAAAAGTACTAGCAGTGGAGTATCCAGCAGTCCAGTACAAATTGGGCAGCTGCAGGAGGTTTCTCTGCTGCTTGTTAAAATGAGATGTTGTCATCATTGTTAACGAGAAAATTTCTAGACCAGCAACTTGTTCAGTGTTGTGATGTTGTTTTGATTTTGATGTGGGGAATTTTTTTGTAGATGTGAGTGATGTGATTGAAGTTTGTGAAGATTGTGTAATGCATGTGGATTTTAATGAAAATTTTAAAATATGTGATTGACGGAGGCAAGGTGTGGAACACGCAGTGTTTGCATGGCAAGGTTTTGGTAGCAGGGAGGTACAGGAGCGGCTTCTGTGAGAAACTGCCAGAAGGTTCCCCTACATTTGATAGAGCCAATGCCAGTGGTCTCCAAGGCAGACCCACTGCTGGCCAAGGCAGAGTCCAACAGCAACTTTGGGTGTAACATAATTAAGAGGGTAAGGATGGGTGCTGAACCGTGTATGGACAACTTCAGCCAGAGAGATGAGTGAGAATATGTGAGAGGAACAACTCTGCAGACACCAAGGGGAGTGAAGAAGGAGGAGAAGGAGGAGGTGCTCCAGGAGCCAGAGAAGAGATTCCCCTGCAGCCCATTGTGCAGACCATGGGGACACAGGATGTGCCCCTGTAGCCCATGGAGGCACATGGGAAAGCAGAGATCCACCTGCAGCTTTTGGAGAACCTCACGTCAGACTGGGTGGATCTGCCCAAAGGAGCTTGTGACTCTGTGAGAAGCCCATGCTGGATCAGATCCCTTGCAGGGCCTTGTGGCCCTGTGCAGAGAGGAGCCCATGCTGGAGCAGGTTTGCTGCAAGACTTGTCACCCTGTGTTCCACTGCTGGAACAGATTTTTCCTGAAGGACTACATCCTGTGGAAGTGACCCATGCTGAACCAGTTTGTGAAGAATTGCAGCTTGTGGGAAAGACTCCTGTTGGAGAAGTTCATGAAGGAGTCCTTCTGAGGAGAACGGCATGACAGAGACAATGTGTGTTGAACTGACCACAACATCATTCCCCATCTCCCTGCACTGCTGTTGAGAAGGAGGTAGAGAACTTAAAAATGAAGTTGAGCCTGGAAAGAAGGGAGGGGTGTGGGGGAAGAGATATTTTTTAAGATTTGTTTTTATTTCCCATTGTCTTTCTCTGATTTCATTTGCACTAAACCAAACTAATTTCCCCACACTGAAACTATTTTACCTGTGATGATAATTGGTGAATGATCCTTTCTCTCCTTATCTCATCCCATGAGCCTCTCCTAATATTTCCTCTCCCCCTGTCCTGCCAAGGAGGGGAGTGACAGACCAGCTTTTTGGGCACCTGTCATCCAGCCAGAGACAACCCACCAGAACCCCGCTCCTTCATAATATCTGATCCATATCTGATCAAGAAAGGGTATCTCAGTATCAATCAATCATTAGCAGTCACCTCCACTGAAAATGTCCCCAGGGGATAGTAAGAGGTATTGACATATTTTATTTATATTTACACACTTATTAACTTATATGTTAAAAAATATAACTTTTGCTTTTCAGTAGATTTGGGAAATTTCCAAAAAGATAATAATGACCACACTATCTTCAAACTTAATATAAATGACCGGGCAGATATTGCAAATATCTCATGTTATCTAGAACAGTCAGGTATTTAATTACATTTTTGTGTTTAATTTTAAGCTATTTTTATTTACTAATGCTAAAAGATGTAATTTTCTTTGTGGAGGTGAAACACACTGGACTAATTATTACTATTGTTATTATTTTTATTTTTTATATTTTCATGTGTATCATGATAAATTCAGTTATATGCTACCTACTCTGAAAGCAAACAATTTTGTATGCAGATTTAAGGTAATGGATATTCAGCTTTAAAAAATGGTTCTGCTATCCTGTAGCTTCTCAATAATAATATGCTCTTACATTACAACAGAGAAGGATGGATTATGGGTTTTTCAATTTACATCAGGCATATTAATTGCGGAGTAGGATTTCCACATAAAATATCAATGTACTGGAACAACTGTTAATGTACCAGAATATGAACACTTACATTCATTTCTTGAGATTTAAAAGCAATCTTCTTTTTCATATATCTGAATAGAATTTTTTTAAGTCTGTTAATGAGAACAACATAACCAATGTTTTCTGAAAACCTTAATTAGCTTAAGTGTTAATAGTGATTTCCTAGTCATTGTACTGGCAAACAGTACAACAAGCCATTAAGGAAAGAAAATAATTTACAGGATATGGAAAAACTTTAAAGAAGCTTTTAAGAAACATGCCATGGAAGATCAGCTTTATGTTGTATTAGCAAGAGAAGAAACATTGAATTCAAGTTTTACTTTTTTTTTTTTTTTTTTTTTTTTTTTTTTTTTTTTTTTTTTTTTTTTTTTTTTTTTTTTTTTTTTTTTTTTTTTTTTGTTTTTGGTTTTTTTTGTTTTTTTTTTTTTTGGTTGTTGTTCTGGGTTTTGTTTGTTTATTTTGGTTTGCTTTGGTTTTTTTCCCTTGGAGAAGATATTCCTAGACTAATAAAAATGTAGTTGGAAGTGAAGTTCAGATGGGAATTTGCAAAGTGTCTTTAATGATATAGAATAGCAAGTTCTTAATTTATGTATTATCTAATTTGTTTGAATTGCACACAAAGAATCCAATAAATTTGTTTTAATATATAATAATAATATTAAAAATTTTTGCTGTATAAAAAGAAAACTTAATTCTTTAAGAGTAGGTAAGTAAAGAGTTATGATTCTTAGCAATACAAAAGGGATTGTTTACAACTGTTATCTTATTATTTATACACCTGGGCAAGTACATATCTTCTCATTCATTTTCAAATACTAGACTATAGCTGCTTAAGAAGATGCAAATTAATTCCTTCTTTGTTTATGCAGTTTTGTTTTATGACTGCTCTGTTTCACACTACTAATCTTTAATGGGCCTGCAATTTCTTTTTCCTTTTTCTTTAAAACAGCAAATGAATGCAGGTCCTTCCTTTTAAAGCCAGACAGAAAGAGAAAAAATATTTAAGTTTTCATGCCACAGCTGCAGGCTGTGATTTATCCCACTAGGGAAGAGTGGAAATACCACCCACATAATCCAACAAGAGGCTTGATTCATTTTGTGTCTGAAGTAATCGTTGTGGTCTTACAAAGCTGAAATGAGTTTCCTTTGCAATCTTCACAGGAGAAAAAAATGAGAATATCTTCCTTATAAGTTCAAAGGAAGATCCCACTTTTTAATTTATTTTTACTCCTATTTCTCATTTTTATTTTTCTTCCTTAGTTTCTCACTATTTTGCAACTACCTTGACTTTACATATAACAATGGAATTGAATATGAAACAGGATGTAAAGAAGAGCCAAGCAATATCTTCCCAGGCCTATCAATCCCAGCTGAACTTGTGACAAGTGATTTGGTTATACAAGGAACTTTGCAGAGCTTATTTTTGAGGCTCCTATTTGTTCCCGGACAGTCAGAAAACCTTCCTGTCTCACACACATGGGGAGTTAGTTGCCATCTGTTTAAGATCCCAGTGGAAGCACCTGCCTAGGGTCCTCTTTAAATATGCAGGGCTGGACTCAGTATGCATGGATACTATGTAGCTTCCTACAGATCATCAATAGTGAATAATGAAGAGAGAGATATTAAATTCTGCCTTTTAGATTTTTTACTCAAGGCTGTAGGGAGTTTTTGTCCTCTTGGGATCCTAATGCTTGAATTTTCACTTTGAGAACTTTAAAGTGCTCAGGATATATATATATATATATATAGATAGATAGAGATAGAGATATAGATAGATATATATAAACAAATAAATAAATATATATATTTTTTAATGAGCTGGATTAATGATTTAAAAGTTCAGCTACTGGCAGATGAAATGACGACTGCAGTAAAAGTCAACTGGTTGCAGTACTTGTCCAGAAACAATCCTTTATATTGCCTCAGAATGTTCATACACTTGCTGTCCATTCCTTTATACAGTGATGTAGTCACAAGGCTGTGTTTCTCAGAGCAAGAGGACAGAAGGAAGGACAGAAGGAAAAGGGAAGAGAGGAAGGAATAAAGAAGGAAAGAAAGCTGGCTGGTTTGAATTCTCTCTTGATGAAGGTGGAATTAAGCAGATGTTTTTATCAGATGGACTTGCTGATATTTGTAGGTCCATTCCAACCTGGACTATTCTATTCCATATCTCCAGTGGATATCTTGGACAAGAGATTAATGCTTCTGTTCTACATGAAGTGGAAATTGCAATCATATGTTTAATATGTGTGAGCAGGTGCACTTTGAAAACACTTTCCAGATCAAAACTCTCAGCTGAGTTTGATCACTGCATGAACAAACTCAGCTGAGAGTTGGAGTATCCTTGGTCAGGATACTGACCAAGCTTAGGGCTGGGTGGTGTAGTAAACTTCTCGGTTCTCTGAAGAACTTGTAAGGAGTGGAAAGCTCATCTCTTAATCTGATTTCAGAAGTTTTCATCATAAAGGGTTTATAGATTTCAGATGCAAGTAAAGATTTGAACTAAAGTATTTAATGTCATTGTAATTTCATTTTACTTTTAAATAGTAAAAATTATCTAATATTATTATTGTAATTTTTCTCTACATTTAAACTGAGATTTAAACTCATATTATGTACAGTTCTAAATATTTCATCACATCTATATGTGCTGAAATTCATGTGTGTTTTATATCTAAAATCTTGATCAGTGCTTATTCTAATGACAGCAGAAATATGGCTCAGAATTTAGTGAACTAACACAAATTTTGCTGACACCAGTGCTGCAGCTCTATAGAGATATAGGCAGTCTATTTAATAGCCTTAGACATATGTAATGGACTTATGGTCACCATTGTTTTAAGAAGCCATAAAAAAATATAAAACTGAAAATATATATGTCAGCTCACCACGCTTCAGTTTACTCACAAATCATAGCCTTAGCTGTATTTTGTTATGTATATTTAGGAGTAGTAATCTCTGAAAAGCTTGCCAGGCATTGCCTGTGAACTCACACTAATAGGCATCCTAAACAGAAAAAGAACCTGAATATAGGGGAAATAGCTGTTCTGAGAGCTCTGGCATGGTCCTCGTTGCCAGGGAAACCTCTTCTTTGTCTCTACGTGTTCAGAATGGCTGCCTCATTAGACACTGAACCTGATCATCACGTTACACTACCAGGAGAAAAAAATAAGGAAGGGGAAAAACTAAGAGTTCCACAAATCTTTAAGAAAATGCCAAGAATAGGGGTAATCTTAAATGAATCTATGTGTAACTATTATCATAATTATGTTCTGTAAGGGTAAATCTGTCCAGGCTGCTTTTTTCCACATTTATTTGCAGGTGGAGGTGAGCAATTCTGGATTGTCTTTTACTGAATTAAAAAAGAAAAAAGAGAAAAAAGAAAAAAGAAAAAAGTATGTGAAACAAAACAGTGAATTGCATATTTTATCTAAAATATATCTGTTACTTTTAAATATTGAAAAACATCTACTTAATGAGATCATTCTGCTTATTTAACTACCTGAGACATTGTTTTAGCATTTCTGTAGCATATTTTATTTATGGGGTCAAAAGCATAAAATGTCAGGGAAAAACCTATGTAGGTGCATTTATTATTCTGATCATAAAGAGAAGTGGTGAAAAAATAGTAAAACTTGAAAATATATAGCAACAAGAGAGTTACTTTATGTTTACTACTAAGTTTTAATCAAGATACTAAAAACAGCACCACATAAACTTCTGAAGTGCAGCAGAACTGGACGCAGTTTCAAGACATTACTCATTGGTAATAAAACTATGAACCCAAGGTCCCTCAGGAGCTCAGCTCCTGACCTTGGCTGATGAGAGAAGCCTTTGAAAACAGGGCCAGAGCTTAACCTCCACCCTCTGTAGTTTATAAATATCAACAAAGGGAAGGGATTTTAAAATCATCATCCCCACAAGTCTGTTTTCTGAAAAGAAAAATGAAACCCAAATCACAGGTGAAATAGTTAAGGAATGCCTGACTTTACTCTTTTTTATGAAGAGGAAAAGCAACCCAGCTAGACCTTTCTTATTTTCTTTCAACTGTACCAGATGTGAAACTGAGTAGTTAGTTGCAAAACCAAGAAGGATCCTGATCAGGTGGTCTCAGATTAACTGATTGCTTTCCAAGAGTATAAAGAAATTACATGAACTAGATTTACATGTACCTGGAGCCATTTTCCTTCTTAGTAAGTGATAAGCTATGCTGAATCTCTGATGTTGCCTAAGTAACAATATTCAAATTAATATATTTTCTTTTTTAAAGACTGCCTTTCACCTAACAAACATTTCAGGGATTTTTTTTCCTCCTCTGGGATAATATTGTTAAAATAGGACTTGCAGATTGCAGCTAGAAGAAAAGAGAAAAGAAATGGCTGAGTGTAGTCACCTCTCCACTACATGGCAAGAACATGCACACAGTTGCTCTCCTGGGAAAGTGGTTCTTTTTCAGTTCCACGGTGAAATATTTTCAAAATTCAATGAAAGTTGAGTCATTAATAAGAGAAATAATTTGTCCAAGTGGGGTCTTGAGGATCTATTCTGGAGCGCTGCTGTAATCACCAGTGTTTTCCTTTCTATATTTTAAACAGTTACACATAGAGAAGAACTAGATGAAGATATTTAAAAGGCAAGAAGGAGTAGCAAGAATGGTACTGGAATATTGTTTGAAGTGGGTCTGATGTGCAGGTGCGAAGTAACTGCTCTTTGTACCACTAATTTAATAAATTTTGGTAAATACAGAGAAAGTAAATGATTCCTCTTGGCTTCTCTTTTGAGCAAATACACACAAAGATACCAAGGTTTGAAAAAGAATAATAAAAAACATGGCCCGAATCTTAATGCATAAATGTGTGAGCCTAGATATCTGTGAGAAAAGGTAATTAGTTACAAGATACAGTTATAACTGGGTAGTAGTAATTATCACTCTATTTTGTTATGATAGTCTAACTGAACCAGGCTGGAAATTCTAGGAGCTACATTTCTAAGTCCCATTTATGTTCTGAGCACCAGATTTTTTTCTTGAATGAGTTTCCACTGGCATAATTTCTTGATTACATTAACAGACCCAAAATGCAAAGTCTTGTGTTTCTTCATTTTTGAAGGGGAGTTTAGAAAAAATGGTGAAGAGATTTTAGTAACTTAAGGATCTCTCAATGCAGAAAGCAAAAAATATTTAAGAAAACATTTGCATGCTTTTCGGTCCCAAATACTTTACAGAAATATAAGGCTTACACAAAAGCACAAAAAAAAATAAAAGGGAAAAAAAAGAAAAAACAAAGGAGATGCAAATGCAGCTTTTGATACAGTTTTGTAAAATTTCTGCAAAATATGTACTTATCAGAGCATCAAAAATAATCATTCAATATACCAGACCATACAAGGTACCAAAGAGTTCACACTCCTTTATTTTAAGGATCTCAGTGTTGTGAGACCTAAGGAAACAGTACTGTCAAAGTTTAATCGCTTTAAATATTACACACCCATTATGCAGGATGGAGTTGGATGCACAATGACCATCACCCTCAAATCAGAAACTTCCAGAACTAACAATATAAACAGTTCTAGTCAGATGTAGAAGACCATGAAGGAAAAAGGGCACCTGTACAGACTGCAAAAAACCCTTAGCAGTCTCTAGGCAATAGTCCTTAAGTCATCACTGAGTCCACAAACAGATGCTTGCACATACAAGTCAGCCTTTCAATAAAAACCAGAAAATAAGTAAGCAAAAGGATTGGATCTTTGAGAGTGATTTAAATCACATATAGATGGTGTATTATAGATGCCAAATATCCTCATAAGATCCTTGGTCCCATGATGCATCATGCACCTTACTCTCTGATCTCAGCATATGTCAAAGCCCACTGCAAGAAAGAAAGCAGCAGATCAGCTTCATCTTTATCCCATTATTTTTCATGTTCAATGTGCACCCCTTATATAACCAACTAGAAACACTAAATGGGAGCAATGATGCAATTTCTAGGTCTTGCACAAGGCACATGCAGGAAAAGGAATGACATTGTTTGTTTAAGGTATATATGGAAGTGACACAGAAGAAAGGCACAGGTCTCCCACCTTAGCTGATGTCATAAGAACATGGTGAGTACCCATGTTTCTTGTTTGCGTTTCTTTTTTCTCTTGAAAACCCGACTTTAGAGGTTTATGCACACCTTCTTGATAAGGTACCTGCATTAACAGACACAGTGATGGGAGTCTTAAAGTTTGTATTTTAGTCCAGTGCGAAAATTGCAGTCTGTTGTCTCTCTGCTCTACATCTCTTTTTGGTGAATATAAGCAACAAAATCACTTTCTTAAAGCTGGAAAGATAAATCAGAAATATAAACTAGAAATTTGGCTGCCAAATGCTTATTATTCTACCAGAGCCCCCAAATTACATTCTCTGGATACTTGGAATGTAATTTCATCTTTAAAAGGAAGTATTGTTCTCAGTCAATTGATATTTTTAAACACCATATTGTCATTGCAAAATGAAAATCACTGATGACTCTCACAAAAATTTGGTACTGGAAGAGCTATAAAAATATCCTTTCTAAGTGTTAAGCCTTGGGACATAGTGTTTATGCAGTCTAACAACAGCTCTTGTCTCAGCATAACATGTATCAAAAATCTAGAACACACTTCAAGGATTATTTTTAGTTTTTTTTTCCTGTCTCCATGGTTTTGACTTTGAAATTATCTCTGAAACAATAGTATTGCATGCATATTTGTGCCTGTTATTCCAGGTATACTCAAGAATATTTGAAAGGATTAAAAAAGACACTTGCCCTTCTGGGTTAAATGTTTTAGCTTTACTTGCATTGACATTTCAGGTGAAAGCGAAAAATTAAATAATAATAAAAAAGAAATTAACCTGTTGGTAGCAACCTACCGTTTTCAGTGTTATTTCCAATCACACCGAGGCAGAAAGTAGCCCTGACAATTCTATGACTGCTCCAGCCCATTGTAAACAGGAGGTGGCAGTTCTAGTCTTTGATCCAATATGCTGCAGCGTTATAAAATGGCAGTAACTAGCTAGGGAAGACAGTTCCACAATATGCAAGCTAAATAGCTTTTCCAGGGCTAGCCAGAGCTGCTTTCCCTTTATTCCCTCTTTGTAGAAAGCTAAAATGTGTCACGCACAGAGAGAAAAAAAAGAATAAAATAGAGCAGCCTTCTGACAGCTCAGAATTGGTACTTTGATAGAGACTCTAGAGCTAACTATATTGCATCCAAGGCTTTTTATTTTTCTTTTATTTTCTTTTATTTTTTCCCTTTTTTTTTGAGTGAGAAAACACATAAAGATTGTCTTTATAGGGCTTTTGTGAAAAAAAAAAAATCCTTTCTATTCGTCTTGTGCTCTGTCTCATGCGTTAGTTTCATAAATCTTTCTTATCACAGAAAATACTTTTATTCTATAATTCTAAAATTCTGCTTAAAACTGGATCAATAATACCCCTCCCCCAATATACGACAGGTGAAATCTAGCAGGAGTGGATCTAAAATCCCGTGCAGCTTATTCAACAGGCCATTATTTTTAAATTTCTGATGCCTTTCTGAAATACCACTGAAATGCTGAGAAGACACTGCTTTATCATTAAAGCAACTTCAGGATGAAACCTCCTCTGTTGGCTCTAGTTATGGAAATGAGAGCTTTAACTTGCATGTTAAAAAGCCCTATGACAGTAAAGACCAAGAGCAAAGCAGAGCCATTGGAAAGTCTTTCACCACAGAAAGAAAAAGAGCAGAACAAGGGAGATAAAAGGGTGTGAAGGATGCATTCTGACATCTAAGAGAAAGTATATGAGCAAGCATTGTATTTACTGCCTTTTAACCCAGCTCAATGCCCGATCATGACAAATACCAGGAATCACAGCAGAAATAGATTACACAATCACTGAGAATTTTATAGAAGGTCCGGAAGCTAGGTGGAGATGAGAACTACTGAAAGCACCCGTCATTCAGAATCAGGCAGAGTAGCATATATCTGCAAGGTGCAAGTCTCCAGAAGGTTGTTTTATGTAATTGCCAAACAACATGCTTTCTTAGGAAGAGTGTTGGGATGCTTAATTTTGATCAAATAATTTTTGCTTTTCTTCTATTCCACCTTCCATCATTTCTGTAAGTAACTTCTCTGAGTAGAACAACTGCTTTGTACTGTGGTGCGTGAAAGTAGGACAATGTCATGGCCATAGATAACAAAATACCCTACTGTTCCCGTCATGTCATCCAGTGGGAACTCCTGTAGCCAGAGATTCAGCAGTGTACATTAATCTTCACAGTGTTATACAAGACATCGCTAACTCAATTCCCTTGCATCCTCACAATGGAGTATGTCCAACTGTAGAAAGATAAGAGATGAGTCTGATGTTGTTAATCAGACAGGCAGATACTCTGATATGTTTCATAACAGGAAGAGAATACAGATCATGACCTGTGGTTATGGAAGACAATAAGAATGTTAAGGGCAGTACTGAACTGAAGAAGAAGTCTGGTTATAATTGTAGTAGTATTATAGAGGCAGGAAAGTAGCATGGTAGTACATCTTTTGCCAGGATCCTTCTGAGAGATTTAGGAAGCATTTAAGGGATTTACACATAATGAAATTCAGTTTAATTACTGTGTATCAGCTGAGCAATGGTAAGAGTCCCCAAGAGTGCCTTATGGCTAAAATCAGGTCTGGAACACTGCTTATCCTGCTTTAGAGTCCAACTTGGATATGTTTAATGACATCACATTTACTGAGCACTAGAGGAGCACAGTTGAAGAGGTTGGTGGTTCTTCTGACGTACAGTACCTTAGGCTGTGTGAATCTATGTTTCATTGGAGCATTTCCTAAAAAACAACATTAAGGCAGGGTAAAATCAGCACTGTATATCCTAATTAGAGGGGACATCCATCAAACCAAACTTCTCACACAGAAGATCTCATGGTAAGAACTAAGAGGCTGTGCAAAGACTCACAGATGTTCTGGGTATAAAACAGAAAAAAATAAAGTATGATTCAAGTTCTTAAATTTCTGTTCTAAGTGAAGGTACGTGCCTTCCTGTCTGCTACAAAAATCCAACTATTTAAGGTTTTAACTTTATTACATTAAGACATTTTCATAGTCTCCTTTATCCATGAAAAATAAGACCAACCCCGAGCTGCACCACTCACAAGGAACAGTGTTACTTGTTCTTATGAAAGAAATTTGGAGCCAGAACTTGAATTTAATTTCCCTGTGTATATGCAAAACCTAGATATCCTGGAGCAATTTGAGAGGTTTTTTCCAGTGACTCCACTGAAAATTGTATCACTTTTGCTTATTTATCTCAAATTTCCTGGGACTAGAATCTCTGTGAATCTCTGTGTTGCATATCCCTGACAAATGCCTGAAGAGCAATCTACAGAGTTATTTTGTCTCTCGTCTCTCCCATACTAATATTCTTGCACAGCTCTATCTCTGAGAATCCTTCATCTCAGAAGATGGGTTAGCATTTGGGAGAGCAGGGCTCAAATTCCTGCTCTGTAGGCATTGGATGTTACTTTCACATATAGAAGCTCCATGTGCCTCATGGTGGCATGCAGACCCCTGCACAATTCAGTGGTGTTCTGAGCAGACAAATGCAACCAGCCTTCTTGCCAAGAGGCAAGAGGGTTGCCTGTTCTGGGAATCACACTGTGAATGTTACTTGAGGTCTAGTGGTAGATATGATAGCTATGTAGCCTTGTAGATGCCCCCTAAGAGAGGAAGAAAAATGGAAACTGAGGCAGACAGAGAGCAATGTGGTAGTTCAGAGACTGAAAAGTAATTTGGTGTTGGTGCCTCTCTGAGAAATAAGATTTACAGAGCTCTTATTGAAGCTCAGGTATGTAAACTGTCCTGATAGTTTCAATAAGACTACTGATGGAGAATCTTAAGTGTGTGGTTCGGTACCTCCAATAAGAGACAGATTACAACATATGAACTCCGTTAGATTTCAAAATATTTGAAAAAAGGTTAGAAAGAAATATAAAGACTTAGATACACAAACAAATTGCTGAAGTTAAAAAGTCATTCTATGTCAGCTGAGACACTGTAACTATTTATAAGAATTCTTTCATTGCAGATGTGAATAAATCAAATTATTGCATTTTTTCAAGAGCAGAAGCCCACACATTGACAGGAGAGGAGACAGGAGGAGAGGAGATGAAATTGAAGAGGAAGAGACACATGCAGAGGGAAGAGAAGAAGTTAACTACCTGCCATTGAGAATCAAATAATTGAGAAAAATGTGAAGTATAAAATTGTGGTTTCTGGAAGCAGAGAGACAGTACTTGTAGACATGTGAAAAATACTAATCTAAACAAAAAAGTAAAACTGCAACAGAGTTCAAGGGGTTGAATTCTACATTAAAAGCTGGATGATCACACAGTAAACAGTACATGTTTTCTTTCTCACCTTTTACCAACTCAGTATTTGTAAAATGTTTTTGCAAGTATTTGAAAATGATTTTACCTGAGCTTTTATTCCTCTCCACATTAGATATGAAAATTTCTGTCTTAATTTACTCACTAAGTTCATACTAGAATTCTATACACAGTGAGCAGATTAGTCTAATAAGTTACTGAGACATTTTCTTCTGCAAAAACATTGAAAGGTCTCTTTTTTCTTTTAATTTTCTCCTTTTTTTTTTTTTTCCTTTAAACCACATAGAGTCATAAAATCATTGAGGCTGGAAAAGATCACTTAAGTCGTTGAGTCCAACCATTAACTTGGGACTGCCATGTTCACCTCTAAATCATGTTTTCAAGTGCCATATCTATGCGCTTTTTCAATACTTTCAGGATGATGATTACATCACTGCCCTAGCCAGCCTATTCCAACGGCTGACCAGCCTTTCATTGAAGACATTTTTCCTAAGATCCAGCCTAAATCTCCCCTGGCTCAATGTGAAGCCATTTCTTCTTGTCCTGTCACCAGCTGCCTGGGAGAAGAGACCGACTCATTTCTCTACAACATCCTTTCAGGCAGTTGTAGAGAGTGACAAGGTCTCATCTGATCCTCCTTTTGTCCAGGAAAAACAATACCAGCTCCCTCACCTTCTCCTCATGACTTGTGCTCCATTGCCCTTCACCAGCTTCTTTGCCCTTCTCCGGACACGCTCCAACACTTCAATGTCTTTCTTGCAGTGAGGGGCTGAGAGCTGGACACAGGATTTGAGGTGTGGCCTCACCAGTGCTGAGTACAGGGGGATAGTCACTGCTCTAGTAGTGATACAAGCTAGGATGCATTGGGAAAATGTGTGTGAGATGCATATTCTCCTTCACTGCCTCCTTGATCTTGCCAGTTGCATTCTTCTCACTTTTGTCACCAGTTTAGCTTCATGAGCATTAGACTGCTTCATTAGTTATGACTCATCAGAAAGGTATAATCATATCGATTCCTGCTCAATGTCATTTACTCTCACTTAAATATCAAGTTTTTGCCTGTTGCTGAGATATCAAATGTGTTTTATTCTCTGGATATTACAGTTGAAACTGCTTTTTACTTCTGTCAAGAGGAGGAATCAAAGTTGCGGGTTTGTTTTGCTTTACCATTTAATTCTTCATGCAATTTACAACTATCCTAATTTGTTTCTTTCCTGTGAAGAGTTTGTTATGAATTATTTTGTTAAATATATGGGATTGTTTTCTAATTTAAATTAGCCTAAACATTTAACCAAAGCAATCATAAAATGCACATTTTAAGCACAAGTTATTATTCATAAAAATAGTTGGATTTTCTGTTTAAAACAAGTTTTTAGATACCAAGTTTATGATAAAAGAGGAAAACTGATTCCCTCAAGTAACTGCAAGTATACAGACTGTCATTAGCATAGATGCAGTGCTGATAGCAGTGACTTATTTCCCCTTTAAAATATAATAAGAATAGAGAAAAAATCTTTTGTGATATATCTTCATCCATTAATCTTTAGCACCAAAACCTCATAAACATGGTGACAGACACAAAGTAATTCTTATATTTCAGAAAAGGTCATTCAAAAAATAGATATGGTAAAAGTACAGTCAATAAATAATCTTACAAGACTAAACATTGCACTCATCCCTTTCAAGTCACTCATTAGTCATCTACAGTGCCCTCAGTGACATTTTTAATGTATTATTTCAAAGTTCTTTCTTTATTATTGAGAAGGGAAATATCTTTAACTTATAAAGCTCCATCTATAGATGAGGTCTGGTTCGCCGTAAATGAGCAATTTCCCAGTGGACAAGGAACTGCTGTGACAGGAACATTAATAAAACTTTTGAACATCTACTGCCCCATTTCAATTTTTTTTTTGAGGAGACTTACAGTTTCATGGGGAAATGCTGAAAGAAAAAAAGGAGGACACGGATAGAAGAGGCAGAAAAGGTTATTTTGTGGCCAAAGCTGGTTGAATTATTATGGTTTGACTTTCTATCTTTTAAATTACTGCTTAAAATTACAATCCTACACTCATTGTTTCATTTTCAATAGAAGGAGCTGCATCTTTGCATAACAGGCCATTCTTTTAAGGGTAACATTTCTAAAGGTGGTTAAAGGACTTAGGTAGCACTTTGAACCTGAAAGACATTAGATGCCTTTTGGGCATTGAGTAAAATCCCGGGAAATGACTTAGATAGCCTTATAATTTCTTGAGTTTCCTCCTGCTGCTCTTGATATCTAACAAACATTAAGAAGTCTAATATCAACATCTAATTTTAAAGGTTTGTCCCTTATGAATATACTGTTCAATGTGTTCCTGTCATTCCGTATTGAAACCATTCACAATGAATTTATACAGCTATTGAATAAGTTGCTGAAGAGATGTATTATTCTTTATAATCTAAGAATTTAAAAATCTTAATTTTGACAAACTTTTAAATTACTTAGGTCACAGAGCCTTATTTTCAAAGTGTCCCCATCTATGAATAGTTTGTCCTATTTAAAGTTGCCATTTGGCTGTAATATTATTCATAGAATGTATTTGATCTATTAATATTTTATCTATTCACACAGGAGATCTGCTTTTCAGATGTTTGATGGCAGTTTTACAAGGACTCTAATGACCAACATCCAAATGTAAATGATTAATAAATCAGCTATGCAGTTTCAGAAAAATAAGCAGCTCAGTGTATTAAAAAAAGTGAAGAAACTTTACAGTTGGGAATATAGAGGAGGCCAAATAGTTGTAAATAATTTGTTAAATGAAAAGTGATTTTGCTAACCACTGTGACAAATAAATAAAGGGAGAAATACAGGGAATTCAGACAAAATAAGAATGTTCAAGGGCACTGAAGAACTAATAGGAATGTGAAAAGACTGCAATTTTTTTTCTGAAAGGAAAAATGGAAACCAGAAATGTATATGAAATAATGAATGATCAAATAGGCATGTATGAAAAAATTAAACAAAGAAATTTCCTCTCCTGTTTTTGTGATATAAGAGCAAAAATATAATTAAATGGTAGAAGGCTTGAAGTAAAGAAAAGAATATAGTTCCTTACAAAAAATTAAGTCACCAAGGCAAATAAACTGAAAAGTCTAAAATGAAGACTGGGTATGCTATTCCTAATGATCAGTGGGGCACTTTTTAATCCAAACTGTCTGGATGAAAGAGAGAGTCCAATCTATCCTGGAATAGAACTAAAAACATGAGAGAGAGCTCAGGTTACACACCAGAGCAAGGCAGTACTTCTCGATGGGCGATGGGTAGACAAAGTACTGAGTAGGACAACTCTGTCAGGGGAGAGAGAATAAAAGCATTGGATTTAGAGCACCAGCAACTGGCCCTGACTGGATACATGCAGCATTAAAAACTATTTAGCTGTCAGCTCAGCCACGAAAGCAATCTGTGTACTTCTGCTGAGTCCATGCCAATTGTGGAGTGGGTCTCTTTCTCTGAAATTTAGGGACACTACCACAGATAATTAATTCATTATTGAGAACTGACTTCACAACAGTTTAATTAAGATTGCAGATCAACCTCAGGGCTGACTATTATTATGGCAAAGATGATAATTTAGAAGTTGAATAGTACTGATCCGAACATGCTAGATTAGACACTTGGAAACTCTCTCATCTTTATCATGGTGTTTGAAAATCTCTTGCCTGACCTCCTGGTATCATGCATGCAGCAAAGGTTTTCTGTATATATGTGAGTAAAGAACAGTCTTTGGAGAGAGGTTCTGAACAGCAGAGATATTTAGACATGACTTTCAGTGCTCAGTGACTATAGAGTAGACCAACAACTTAGGGAAACACAGAAGGTTCAGGATATAAAAATCATGATGATTAACCACAGCACCCAGTTAAGAGAACAGTACTTAATCTTCTCATTCTAAAGTTAAAACTGTCAATTTTTGAACCACATAAAAAGTTATTAAACGTGTTCATGTAAGAACGTAAGTTTGAAGCATTCAAAGATGGAAAACTCTTGGACTCCAAATGAAAATTGTAACCATTATTAAGGAAGTTTTTATAACAGAAGGAAATCTGAGTATCAGTTCCCTGCATATACCAGCTCCAGTCCCTGTATACCAGAAAGCCTGAAGAGGAATTTCTCCATCAGATGATTGAAAATAGTAGGTGATAAGACACGGATTTTCTGTGACAATAAAATATAAACTTACAGAAAAAGTGAGCTGTTCTGTTTCCACTTGTTCTGTTGTATTCATTTGTTTCTGAAGCTTGATTACTTGAGTACAGCAAAGAAACAATTCCCATGGGCTATTTTCTCATTTTGAGAACAGAGAGAAATAATATCAAGTGCAGCAAGGAAGCAAGGGTGACTAAGGGTAGGAGTTGTGGGGCTTGAACATTTCTTGTAACCCTCTAGGGTCAGCTCGCTCTGAAGATACTGATGCCATGATGATTTTTTGCCTTTCTATATACCCCTTTTTATATACTCTTTTTAATAGCTTTTACGTATTAGTGCTTTTTAGCCCACATATTTTTTAACTCTTAGGTTTGGTAACTAGCACAGACCCAATATTCCGTTAAGCCAGGAGACCAAGCCTCCTGGAAGCCTCGCAGTTGGGGGTCAGAAATCCCCAGACACCAAGGTCCTCTCCAGAACACATTCTGTAGGCTAAGATAGGCCCATCCAGGGGGAAAGTTCCTCGGGATGAGGAATTCACTCAAGCCTCTCACTGGGGAATCTTTGATAGATATGCTAATTCACAAGGCCTATAACTGTGTATGTGATGTGTCGTGTGTGTGCATTTCGGTGTGTGCTGCTCAGCGCATTCCACCCAGACAGAGAGTGCACCTTAAGGATCCTTAAATAAATACCGAGGTAAACCCCTTCTCCCTTTTAACCATGTTTGGCTCTGATTTTAAGACCAGGGAAAGGCAACAATACTTACCCCTAAGCATTCAGAGTCTGTTGCTTTTAGCAAAAAAGCTTTCAATAGATTTATTTGCTGTAAAGAATATTATGGAACAAAAGAATACTTATTCTATTCTGTCTCCCATGTCATCAACCAATTTAGAAGACAAGTTTCAGTTACAGAAACTTTATTACTGGTGATACCTGATTAAAAAATCCAAGCAAAATAAAGTCAAACCAGACCAAACCAAACCTCGCCTCCTTCACATTTAGGTCGCAAGTTGAGTGGAGGTGGCAGTTAGAATAAACTCTCCTTCCACTTGTACACAAAGCAGTTATTACCTGCAAATCACTGAGATAATAAAAGCTGTATCCCCCAACACACTGTAGAAAACTGTACTCCAGAGAAAAGTAGAACTTTAAGCAAGAAGTGTTTGTGCTCTGGGTGACATTTTTTTCAACAAAAGAACCTTAACTTTTTTCCTCCTGTTTTGTTTCCACTGCTAGCATACAAGAACTGGTGAATCGGCACATTTGTTCCATACATTAAATATTAAAACCAGTAGGAACATGGTCTGATTTCCCAGAAAATAAACCTTATGTACTGCTGGAAAATTAGAAACTTGATATTACTTAACCACATGTTAGAGAATGTAAATGATGAAGGAATGACTATGTGAAAAGTTATGCAACATATAAAAAGAGAGTTATTTAAGAAAAAAAAAGTTTAGAAATGTTTTGTTTATGCTATTGTTTACAAATTCATAAAAAATTTGAACATGCAAAAAATAAGATTTAAGTAAGTTGAAGTGTTTTGAGTGTTTACCTGTACAATTTTGAGTTTTTACCAGTCCTTGCAGCTGTTTGAAAACCCATAGGCACAGGAGACTGGTCATGTATCTGTGCACTTGTAATATAAAAATTACTTTGCAGACTATTAAGCATCTGCCCTTAATTTCATAGAGATCACACTCCAAGGACATACAGCCAATAATCTGTGTATACAGCTTTGATCCTCTGCCTGATCAGGCTAGCTTTACTATTGATTCCTTATTATAATTTATTTAACATAAAAGCTGTTACATAAGGTAGTTAAACTTGCTTAATGAGCTAACTGATCAGGAAGAAATGAATTTGAAATCACTTTGAACCCAAAGAACCAAAATTTATGAGGTTTGGGGTCCTGAAGGAAAAGAGTAGAGCACAGTTCTTTAATTAATAGGATATTTGGGTAGAAAAGATATTAACTACTGAACAACTTTGATTTTTCCACGGAACTGGAACATAAAATGAGCTCATTCTCTGCCTTTACTAATGCCCTTGACACTGAGCAGAATTTACCCCATGGCAGACTGAAAGCCCCTCACACTAACACAGACTAAATTTCAATTGTTCCTTATTTTTAGTATAAGATCAGAATAGAACTACTTAATCAAATAAAGTTATAGAGAAGGGGACAGAATAGAGAAGCTGTGCTTTAAAGTATAAAAAGAAAGTTTGCTTATGGCAGTCATTATTGCATTCATTTCTGTATCCCATTTTTAAACCAATTGGACCTAATTAAATTTCACAACTCTTTTGCACCTTAATACATTCATGTACATGATTTTTGATCTCTAACAAAATAAAGGAGGTCACAGCTGAAATCTTTGCAACAGAATGATAGGCAAAGTTAGCAGGGAAAAATGTTTAGAAATAAACTCTTCATAAAAAACCTTGTAAATTTTTCAGTTGTTATCTCTGAGTGGCCCAAACCTTGTTAGTTCTTTTCAATAAAGGTATAATAAGGACCTCAATAACAATCCTTGCACTGTTTTCCACTCTATCAGATTATAAACAGCCACAGTCACTGTCTCTGCCATCTTGACTTGTACTGTATGCAATTGTGTAACAGCTGAGCATTCAGCCAATTAAGACAAATTCAGGATGGAAAATAATTTTAAAAGGAAATATTCCTAATACTCGATACACTGATATTTGACAAAATTGTGGCAACCTTTTATGTCCATAAGCAAAACACCAAATTACTCAGAGGGGATATTTATGCTACTCTGTTGCTGTGGCAGAAAATCTGCAGAAAATAGACCTTGTTTAGCTTTAAGTGCCATTATCATAAATAGGACATGATGTAGATAATTGAAGAAAAACAGAAATAAAAGCTAGCTTGAAAACTAACTGTATGTTTTAATATTTTGTTCCCTTAGGAAGATTTTCTTCACTGGTAATTTATGAGAAAAGTATAATTAGGTTAACTTTTCTATTTTTCATCACTCGTCTCACAAGAATACGGATGATACACATTTGAAATAAAGTCTTTATTTCTGATGTTTGCTTTTAATTTTTTTTTCAATCTTAAAAAGTAGTTTGACTGAAACAGAACATCTGTAGAAATTACAGTGGAATTATAATTCTCACTGTCAGATTTTTAAAAAAAAAAGCCTGAGACCAGTTTCAGTGTCACTTAAGAGGCAATGCAGACCTAACCCCTACATGTCTGTTAACATTGAAAATCTATCTGGAAAAAAACTTTGAATTTCAAGTGAGAAAATGTGTCTTTAAGACAATATGCCTCAGTATGGTCAGTTGTTTGAACTCTAAACCTTGATAAAAAATAATGTAATTCTCCACTGATGCATCACTAAACATAAATTCTTAATTATGTTCTATGACATCCAAACGAGGGATTTTAATTGTTTATGATATCCTTTTTTTTTTTTTTCCCTCTCCAGGAAATAAGAGTAATTTCAGTTTTGATCCAGCCTCCCAAGTTCATCTTCCTAATTCAAGATACTAAACTGAAGTTACAGTGCAGTTCACATTGCAGCCAGTCTGCCATGTGTTTTTTCTTTTTAAATTGCCTTCATCATTTCTGAACAGTTAGGAGACTGCTGTATTTCTGCTTCCCTAGTGCTCAACTTTGACTTTTCTATTGTCATTCCATTTCAGGCAAGACCACAAATAAACTAATTTCCTTGTTTCTATATGAGCTTATTCTGTGTTGAAGGTGGCTTTCATGTCAGAATTATCACAAAAAATTCAATGTGTATTTGCCGTACAACAGAAGGGCACACCACACCTGTGCTGTCTCTGAATAGCCATATAAGAAACAGCAAATATACAGGGAAACAAATTCCCAAAGGATAAGAGCACTAACCAAAATCAAAAAGTATCTCATCCCCTAAATACTGGTCCACAGTTTAGCAAATAAAGTTATGGAAACTTTCTAGCCCAATTATCTTCAAGGTGTCTGCTTGACATCACAGGTATCTGCACTCAAAAGCAAAGCCCAATTTTGACAGAATTTTTCTCAGGAATTTTGATACATTCTGGATTTACAGTGGGTTTATGCAGGGCTCTTGAATTATTTTTGGAGAGAGACAAGAAAATGTTAACGTAACAGAAGATGTTGGGAGACGATATAATGTTGACAAAGGTCTGCCTGTATTTTGTATGCCAATCAGGCACTTGCTCTGCTGTATAGAATCTGTTGATGTATTAGTTCTGTCAGACTTTTTGAACCTGCTAACACTACTCATGGGATTCATCATATCCAAATCTAGCCTTTTCTGTTAGAGAAGAATTAGAAGAGAAGAATATTTCATCCAATCAAAAAGTTGTCTGATGGCACTGTTAAGGTTAATGGGAACTTCAAGTAAAGTGCTGAAAAAGAGAGCTAGAATAGGATTTTCCCTATAAAATATGATACTCAATTTTTGTTGAAGTTTTAATGCTTCAGACAATAATACAAGTTATCCTGCAAATTATCTTTAATCTTTCATGCACCCCATTAAAAAAAGGTAAAAATTAGCTTTCAGTATTAATAAAGGTAATAATCTACCCAAGGTATTTTGAGAAGATGAAAGTAGTATCTCTAGCACAATGACTTATATCAGTGAATGAAAACGGAAATAGAATACTGGCAAATATTCAATTCTCAACTGCTTGAATTAGTTTTACTGAGAGGCACCTTTTGCCTAATGCCAATGAAAATAAGATAATAGGAACCACAGGGTTCAAAGGATAAATCTTAATCAGACTAGATTCCCTACTGTATTGCCGAAGTTGAGGGTGGTGTTATGCGGTAATTCGATTAGCTAGCTAAAATGCTATAAAAAATAACAACAAAGAAAGAAAAAGATTCAGTATTGCTCTTGGTAATGGGGAAGAAAAAGCTTTAAGTAGAAGTTTGTTAAATAATAAGTTATAAATTCAGTGGCCTGTATTTTAAATAACTCTGAGGGTAATAGCTTCAGAAACATCCTGGACATGAACCTTACTTTAGATGAAAACCAGGAACATTTTGCTCAAAGATTTTTGTGCTTTTTGATTTGTTATTAGTGACAACAATTGCCACAGAGACAGTTTTCCTACAAATGAAATTTAACTTTGAACAATTAGCCTATTAAAACCCATATTTAATTTATTAACAAGTATTGCACTTAAAAGCAAAATTCTAATTATGTATATATTAACAAGACAATTTCTAAGTGATCTTTATGTACAAAGAATTATTGTGTTGTAAGAAAGCTTTTGAAAACTCTGGATTTATCAAAGAAGTATAACGAATGAAAATCCTATTTCTGATGAAGCAAGTAGGAAAACCCCAACTCACTCTTACTGAATTGGATCTAAGTTTTCTTGCATAATAATAGACAATTTGCACAGAGTTGAAACATAAGTTATAATTTTAACAATGATGCATGGGCTAGATGATGGGTATCATCTTTAGAGGCATAATTTTGGTGTCAGTAACAAACACAGTTAAAAAAAGTCCTGCTTTATATTACATTGCATTTTATTGAATAGAAGTATTTGAAGAGGAAATACACATCTAGCGTGTGTTAGGAATCATTTGATACAGGCACTGAAGGAAACCTGCAAATAATTTTAAATAATTTTCATATCTGCTCACGATTGTGAACAAACTTTGAGGAGAAGGACTAATTAGTGTAGTTGTTGCTGCAGTCTGAAATAGATTAGAGTAGTAAGTGGGAGAAAAGTGGTATGAGAAACTGTACTGATTTAAAGTATCAGGCTTATCACTAACAAATCTGAAGCATTTCTTTTTCCTGCCTCTGCAACCTGTGTGACTGTAGGAAATGCACCCATAGGAGTACAATCACTCAAAAAATTCAGGCAAGCTGGGTGGACAACCAACACAGCAACCCATTTCAGATCACAAACAGTGCCTAAGTTGCCCTGCTCTGTATCTCACAGCAGGAGAAATTTGGTTTCTCCAGACTCCCAACTGTACGCATCAACTCTCAGATAAATCTTTCATACATTATTTTGCTCACATAATAATGAGTGATCCCCAGCAATGGAGCACTGCTGTCATGATGAACACACTTATAAATTTTATAGGAAGTGTGTCTTGAAATATAAATCTGACATCAAGCTGATATTCAAACACTAAAGTTATTCCCTAGTAAGTGTCTTCTGAAGAAAAGCATAACACAACAGGAGACAATAGCAATCAGAAGAAGCACACACCTAAAAGAAAAGTCAGGTATATCTGGTATTTTGTAAAAGTAAACTGATTCAAGTTCTTTCTAATAAAGAGAGTTGAATTCCTGCTGTGCACAGTCTGGCATTTTCAGGATCCCAAAAGCATGAGAAACAGTTGAAATTTCAAAAGGCTTTCATAAATGTTTGACTTAATTTATAAGGTGGAATTTTGGCCTTGTCAAAGCTTGTGGAAAAATTTGCTTTGGCTACAAAGGAACTCAGTTTCCAGTAACCAGGATTGTTTCAACACCTGACAGGTCTGTACCAACAGTAAGGGAGAGCAAGTTACAGGGAATTTTTAGTACTGTTATCAAAAGCTTTTCCAGTGATGAATTCATATCAATCAATTTTTTTTTAAACAGTAACTATTGTGGAAATCACAGGATGGAGAAGAAAAATATATTTTCGCTTCTGATACATTTAAAGTAAGATAAAGAGATAAAGACCTGTGGTTATATTCTTAAAACTCTTTATTTTGATAACACTGATATAGCCAAAACAAACTGCAGGACTAGAATGACTGTGGAGAAATTATGGAATATTTTAATACCCTTTTTGTTGTGGTTTTGTGTTTATGAACATTTCCTGAAATTTTCGCTTTGTTTACAGGCTTCTGTATTTTCATTTTAACTTAATTTGTCCAAAACTATTTTAAAAATAGTTTAAAAATGCTAATTTATTAAAAAAAAATTAAAAAGAAAGAAAAGCTGCTTATTTCCCCACCTAATGGAGTTGTCTCACCCAAACTCAGATGAACAGCTCTGACTTTAGAAATTTTTGTATAAAAGGACATCCTCCTCTTTCTGCTTCCTCTTAAATGCTGTAGCTTCCTCTGTTGAAGGTGCTGTATTTTTACTTAAGAAGGAGTTTTTGTTATAAAGTACAACCTTGTGAGGCAAGACTGGATAGAAAGAGAACTGGAAAATGTTTAAGGGAAAATACTCAGCACGCAGTCAGGTAACCACAAAAGATGATAGGATTTAGCATACTTTTTATTAACATCAACAGACAGACTTAATCTAAGAGAAATAACATTAAATGGCTTGAAAATTAAAGCAGGAAACATAATTTGCTCTTCTGCATTACAAAACAAAAGTTTAGTTAACATTTTGAATAGAGTTTAAACGTGTTTGGCTTATACAATATATGTTTTGATTTTCTTTAACATAGGTATTTTTTATCTAGTTTGACACTGGCAGGGTAAAATGAATTATTAAATCATTCATCTTGAAAAAATGTAGATTTTCTGGAATAGTGATTATATTTTGCGCATCTTCTTTTGGCTTTCTTGCCATTTAGGTAAGGTCTTATCCACACTATGGTGTATAGTGATGAATATCCCACACCACTGTATGATTTTCACATAAGCATAAAGAAGTCAATTTTCACAAAAAGAGTGAAACAATTAAATATGAAATGTATTTTAAATGAGCCAGTTTCAGTTAGTTAAATATTTTAGTCTAATTTCTGGAGTCAAGGCATGAGTCATTTTCTTCAGGAGTGCAAAGGTTTAAATGTGGGGAGAAGGTGGTACAGGGCAATGGACAGCAGTCAGTAATGAGTTATGAAATGTTAACTGATTCAGGCTGCTCTCTCTTTAAGAGGATGTTCAATTCAGTTCTGCAATTTATTCTTCACCTGTAATTGTCTTAACCTTCTAGGTTTATCAGGAACTTATAGTTTAATATGTACTGGCACATTTTGGATATTGTTTTTCTATATCATTTCGTTTGTGTCATTTTGAAGGGCAGGTACATAAATATTCTTACAGTTAGACTTCAAATGAACAGAAACAATCAATTTCCTTTTTCTTAGAAATCTTATTTAATTCTCCAAGTTTTTTTCATTTGGCTATTTTTGCTGAACTTACACATTAGTATCATTATTATAATCAATTTTCTGGTTTATGGTATTTTTGAAATTGGTCACTAGCTGCAAGGTCATAGGAACTTTTTGAGTCTTAAAAAAGTCAATACAAATTATGGCTATGAAAATATAATTAAATTCAAGGCAAGACTTTCTCTCCTGATAATTTCCAGTTAGCTATTTTGATGGGAACTTATGGACAGAAGCATTTTATTTCAGTTGACTTCGGAGGCCTACTGCATGTTTACCTTTATGCACAAGCCAAACATTGTGGTGAATTGAGAATTAGTGCTTAGCATCTTGTAAGAACTTAGTGGCTCATTTAGCAAACAGTTTAGACTGCTCCTCACTTTTTGATCATGCATCATATAACAAAAGGGAAAAAAACCCATTTAGGTTTTTTAACCTACCCTGGGTAGGTTTAACCTACCCAGTCAGTTGTTATGAAGAGGCATTTGGGTTAAAGTTCACTAATTCTTGGAATTCCCCTCTTGATAGAAGAAAGAAAGGAAGTTATTTAACATCCTTGATCAGAGATTCTTGCAAGTTTTAGGCATTGTTAATAAACCCAATCTAATTGTTACAAAAATCAAAGTAATAATCTATAAATATTTTCCTACAAAAACATTTTTACTCAAGCATAAAATACACTATTGTCTTTTCCTCTGCATGTCTAATTCTGTTAAATTATAACAGGAATATATAATTAAATTATACAGGAATATTATAAAGCAGATTTCTATAGCTGTGCTAACAAATATAAATGGAAGTAGGAACTTCAATAAAACTTTGCAAACACTTCCATTTTAGCTTGTCAAATGCACAAAGAATCTCAGGTGTAAGTTGTTTCATTTATATATCAGTTTTGTCAACATCACTGATTAAAAGTATGGACCTTTACATCCAATCTCTGCACAAAATAATAAAATGACAATCAAGCATGAAGCTTTTTACTGTGCTTTTAGCTCTGACATTTTTACTTCCATGCAAGATTTTACAGCAAAAATAAGAACTTCTAGAAAAACCCAAAACAAAACTTCCATGCTTTTTGAATATTGACAACATATTCTAACCAAGTAGAAAGCTTGCATGATTTAGTTTCTCCTTTTTACATGATCTTCATGCAAGTTGCAACAGGCAAATAATTTACAAATTATTTTATTTATATACAAGTTTTTATAGATTGTTTCTACTAAATTCAAAGTGTTATTGTGTTTATAAGTTAAAACTGTTTAAAAATCATGGCTTTTCTGTTTGTAGGAACTGAGTTCTTGGTTTTCATACCCTTTATGACCAGTGTGCTGAAGTTCATGTATGCATAGGGTATTCTTATTTAAAAATTCACTAGTCTACACAGGAAGTGGAAGTGATATCATATAATGGGTAGAAAGAAACTTCCAGCCTAGAGTCAGAGACAGCCTGGCAAAACCCTTGCATTCTCTTCGCCCCTGGGAAAGAAAGGGCACCCCTTCATCTCTCATCTTTCTGCTGGGAAATCTGTTTATCATTTTCAGAGAGAGAATCAATTACTTGCTGAGGCAAAAGTATGTACTTCATAAGTTTTTAAGACTGTCAGTGCAAGTTACTAATATCTCATTTAATCTGCTTTTATATACACCTTTGCAGATTTTAAAAAGAACAATAAAACCAATAAACAAAGAAAAAATCAATGCCATTGCCATAAATTCTAACCAATGTCAATTATTAATCCAAAAAAATTAGATATTGTAATTAGAAAATGAAGCTCAAATGTGGTAGTGAATTAAATTACAGGCCATCCAATTAATACATTTGGCAATCAAATCATTATGTTAACACAGGATTCATTCAATTCTTACAAGTTTCACTACAGGAACTGAAATAGATTATTCAGTTTCCTATCCCCAGTAGAAGTAATCTTTTGCATTTGCCTATGTATAAAAATCCAAATTCATTAACACTCAATTCTCAGGTCAAATGGAGGTTCTTTTTTTCCTGAAATGCTGCTGTGTACAGGACACCTCCCTTCTCTCCCCTGTTTCTTTTTATTCCCATTCAGCCTTTGTTCTGCAATCCTGTATCCATAAGAGGCAACTGACATACATGTTTTCTTGCAGAGGTAAACTAGTTTGTCTGACAGTTCACACAAACACTAAAAGGGAAAGCATTGCTATCGTTTACCAAATGAAAATCTTTTAGATTCCCGGCACCTGGAAATTATTCTCAGTGCCTTCCCAAGGGATGGAGATTATTTCTTATGGGAAGGAAGGCTGAATAAATACAAATATATATATGTAAAAGAAAATGACAGATATAATATATAAAACTATGAGAAAACCAAAAGTGAAGCCTAAAATCTTCATACTTTGCGGCATGTGCTATTAGAATCTGTGTTGTAGTTCAGGAACAAAGGTGACACAAAACCAACAAAATTTTGCTTCCTCTGATGATCAAGGGGGTGTGATATTTACTAAGAATGTAAATGTTTAAGGCCTGTTCCCACGTTAAACAGCAAGAAAAACTTATGTACTTGTGGGTAAACTGAGCAATTAATTCCTATAAAATTAAATAATTTGGCAATGATTCTTGTTTGGCTAACTCCATTTGGGATGACTATAGAAGAGATTTTTGAGATTTAAAATATTTCAGTGGAATACAGTAAATCCAAAAGGCTTAGTCTAACAAAAATAAAATAAATTTCATTTGGGACCTTTTTGATTATAGCATATTCACATTTTCACTAATTTAAGCCTTGTTGATGTGATATAGACTGGAACCCAAGAGAATACCAGTCAGGGAATGGGGATGCTGAATTAGCTGCAGTGGAAATATTTTGCCCTTACAGGAACTAAAATGGGTGCTTAAAAAGTACCTGCATTTTTTCTATTTTAAACTTTTTATGGTAATATTTTATTGCTTGTGGGTAACAGCCAATCAATGTCTTATTTTGCTTAGTTAATTATGTTAAGAAAAATCTACATAATTTTATAGCTGTAATTGGTGTTTCTATTATTTTGTTTTTCTATTTCTTTTATAAACTCTTTTCTTTATATGCAGTGCAATTTTCATTCCAATATACATTAGAATATCTACATTTCTTTCTTGCAGTAAAATTCTCCTAAATTTAAGACATTGCTTATCCTAAATCACAATATCAGCTAATTACAAATAATTCTATGGCAGAATATGTTTATAATTTACTAAGAAGAGTTGTTTCTCTTTAATTTTCTGCAGCTGTTATTATGATATGAAACTATTACTCTTCTAGTAAGCCAGAATCCTACCTACTGTGTTGCACTTCCTGTCTCCTGCATTTATGAAAGAAAACTATGAAAATGGTGCTCCCATATCTCGTTATCCAAACCACACAGTCTGTTGTATTAGCAACTGGGCTTCTAGAGAGTAAAAGTCGTGCCTTTTTTGCAGATGAGCTACACTTTCTTCATGACATGAACAGATGTAAGCTCGCCAAGTCTTACAAACGCAACAACAGGAGGCTGCACCACTGTGCTGCCCAGTCTGTCAGAAATCAAAGCTGAGAGAGGGGCTTTACGATATCAACATTTAGGATGTGCTAACATGGTCCCGGGGCTCCCGGTAGGGTCTGTGCGTGATCAGCAAGTTTTTTCTCTGTCTGCAAAGCTCCCATATAGAGAAATGTGTTTGCAACTCTCTCTGTATAACCTCTCACAATGGCAAGCCAGATATATTATTTTAAACAGAATTAGATCATATGTTCGTATGATCATATGTTGTCAAAATAGGAAGGCTTAAAGCACAGGCAGTTTGAAAAATCCCCTTTCTGAAAGCTCTTTAAGGTATCAGACAGAGTAACTATTTGGAATCTGGTTCTGAAAATATTAAGAATATTAAGAATAAGACAAGAAGGTCCTACTCTCTCTTTAAAGAAAATTCTACAGAATTTTAGCTGCAAATATTTTTAACCCCATGATTTGAATTAGAAATCCAAATAATATATAAATCTGTACTTACTACCAGATGCAACTATAAATAAATGTTGCCAAATAATCATGAGTATTTGTGATTATAAAACTACCAGATTAATTTTTTTTTCCCCAGAATGCATGTCTAAATAGAAATAAATTCAAGGAATGTGTGATCTCCTTGTGGATAAGCCTTGAACAGAAGGAGAGGTTAACATTTTTAGCTAAATTATGCATTGCAAATGGCTCACTCGGTTTTTTATCATTTGCATAAATGGCCCTGGTTCAAAATCTCACTGACTGATTGCAATGGAAATAATTTTACTGGCTTAATTTTATTTATTTTATTTTTTTTTTTTAAATCACTATAGGGCTCAAAACTATAAGAAAGGGAGAAAATCAGAACAGTATCCCCATTTAAAAATCACTTTCTAATTTTAATTAACATGGCAACTAAACTGTTTTTGTAAATTGAGTTCTATAACTGACCATCTGGAATAAAGAAGTTAAAATTTTACTGAAAACAGTTTCAAGTTTCAGACAGAAATCCTAAGGACTAAGACCAGTGTTTCAACTCCTTAAGCTATGCTTTTTGAAGAGAAGAATTTCTCTGAGTAGCAGTCTTTGGATAACTTTGTATTTCAGGAATATTGAAGCAGAAAAAACACATGCTTTTAACTTAGTTACTTTGCTTCTGTTTAGGAACATGGTAATGAGTTGCCCAGAGGTTTGCAGCAGTGGATTCTGAGATATGGAAGGAGGAAAGCAAGGACTATAAATCAATTTTTGTTATTTTTCTGGATTATTTATAAGACTTGCATCTTTCAGCAACATTACCTAATCACAGCTGTTTTGAAACTATTTCTAGTACCCTTATCAGTCTGGTGAAAAGCAACAGTCCCTGAACAGCAAAAAACCAAAACAGAAAGTGCTAGGTAATGTAATGTATTAAAAAAAAGGTCAGTCAACCACTCAGATGTGTATTGTCTCTCCTTCAGTCAAATAACTCAGGAAATATTGCGGCTTGACCTAAGAAATAAATTAAGATCTTCATCTTTATTTCATTAGCTGACTACAGCATCAGTGAAAAAAATCAGATTCAGAGTTTCTGTCTACTTAAGAGCTATGAATNATCACTATAGGGCTCAAAACTATAAGAAAGGGAGAAAATCAGAACAGTATCCCCATTTAAAAATCACTTTCTAATTTTAATTAACATGGCAACTAAACTGTTTTTGTAAATTGAGTTCTATAACTGACCATCTGGAATAAAGAAGTTAAAATTTTACTGAAAACAGTTTCAAGTTTCAGACAGAAATCCTAAGGACTAAGACCAGTGTTTCAACTCCTTAAGCTATGCTTTTTGAAGAGAAGAATTTCTCTGAGTAGCAGTCTTTGGATAACTTTGTATTTCAGGAATATTGAAGCAGAAAAAACACATGCTTTTAACTTAGTTACTTTGCTTCTGTTTAGGAACATGGTAATGAGTTGCCCAGAGGTTTGCAGCAGTGGATTCTGAGATATGGAAGGAGGAAAGCAAGGACTATAAATCAATTTTTGTTATTTTTCTGGATTATTTATAAGACTTGCATCTTTCAGCAACATTACCTAATCACAGCTGTTTTGAAACTATTTCTAGTACCCTTATCAGTCTGGTGAAAAGCAACAGTCCCTGAACAGCAAAAAACCAAAACAGAAAGTGCTAGGTAATGTAATGTATTAAAAAAAAGGTCAGTCAACCACTCAGATGTGTATTGTCTCTCCTTCAGTCAAATAACTCAGGAAATATTGCGGCTTGACCTAAGAAATAAATTAAGATCTTCATCTTTATTTCATTAGCTGACTACAGCATCAGTGAAAAAAATCAGATTCAGAGTTTCTGTCTACTTAAGAGCTATGAATGGGCTTTTTCTATTAATTATTATTTTAAACTGATACTTTCATAGGGCTGTTGTGAACTGCAAAGCTGTAGAGTGCATACAGATAAGTCCTACGGATACTTGCTTCTTTTTCCTTCTCTTTGCATCATCCTTACACTGTTTTATACTCATCATCTGGTCAGGATGGATAATTTTGCTGTCAGTACAGTCACAGTTAATGAAAATATGAGAAAATTTACAAGGCTCATCAAGATTTATGAACCAATAAGGAGCCTAGACTGGGGGGTTTGAAAAAAATAGACTCAGTATGCAAATCCCATGAAAGAATTATTAATTCTGGAGTAGTCGCTATTTCTGATACACATTCTCTGCAGAAACATGGCTTGAAATTTGGGATTTGCAACTCAAAAAATGCAATTTTTAAGTTTTTACTTTATTTAACTAAGTTCATTAGTTTTCTAGTTCTTTATGTCTTACTGTGATTTAATTGGTAGACTCCTCATTGGTGAATGCTGTTCATACACATTCAAAAAACAAAATATCTTTGGTGTCGTTTTAAATTTCAAAAGATTTTCAATTTTGACTGAGAAACGTGAACTGCAAGGAACTTCACATTTGTATATAGGAGCAAAGTTGAACCATTTGCATATGTGTTGCTTCCCAGATTTGGCCCAAAGTCAGGCAAAGCAACTGAACTTCTGTGAGCAAAACTGAATCCTTCATGTAATTTTGCTATTACTAGAAAAATCGTGGCCAGGTATCCCTGCGGAATTCCTGCAGTGTAATTGTACCACCTTATTTTAACCTAAAGTGTGATCTAGATATAATTTACAATTTAAAATGAACTGTAGGTCTGAGTCAGAATATCGACTACACTAGAAAAACATTTGTTGAACATAAGATTGATTTTTTTTTCTCTCTTTTTATCCACATTTTTAAATGAGCAAAAGGATATTTCTACAGGTTAGATGATCAGTCAAGGCTTAAGAGCCTTGCACTGTGCTTTTGTCCAGAGGCTTTTTAGGTAAACTTGAGCAAATACCTGCCATCTCTCATATATCATTGATTTAAACTCATAAAAATCAGTGGTTTTTTTCATCTGAAAAGGGTTTTGGGAAGATTATTAAAAGGGTTGACTACTATAGTTAACATAACAGGAATTGGTGTCTTAGAGCTACTGGAGACAGAAATAATCAGAAAAACAAAAAGTGTTTAAATTTCAGCTAAATGCATTAAAAAGACGTTATGATCGTTCACTTAATGTTACCATAACTTAGGTGCTAAGTCGATTATATTGATTGCAGCTGTGACAGTGTAAGGAAACAAATTAGGTAAAGCTTGTAGGAAGATATAGGATCTTTTTTTAGATCAATTGGTATAGCTTGAGAAGAGAGGGAAGCTTTTGGATCCTTAAGCTCTTCTGCCATGAGAAAAAGAAGAAACAATCTTAAAAGCTAAGTACAAGTTTTAGAACAAATGCTGTGGATGTTACAAGTTACATTAATCAGACTGGGTGAAAGAAAATAGTTGAAAACAAAATTCTGTTAAAGGAGAAAAATGAGATGAATAACCATGATCCATGAAATTATCATCTCTAGAGTTTATGATTTTGGAAAGATGATGATGTTATTTTATCTTCCAACCCAATCTTTTAAAGCTTGTCTCTTTTGATTTTTTTTTAAATTTAGTTTTTTATTGAGAAGAAATACTAGAAGGTGAAGGTAACTGAAGATTTTTTTTTTTTTTTT